>CAWUFW010016252.1:0-319597 GCA_963921515.1 Calotriton arnoldi | reverse complement strand
GTACATATGTTCCTGACTTCTAATCTCATAAAGAGATTAGTAGAGAGTGTTTATTAATAAATACCTATATATTTGATATATATACCTGTGTGGTGTCTTTTCATTTGGTGATTCAAGAGATTGTGTGGTAAAACAAGCTGCTTTACATTCCTTCAAGACTTAGCCTGAAGGCTGCTCTCCACAGCTACCACTAGGATAGCTTTCTATAAAGGTTGTCTTAAACCTATCTACCATAAGAGTCGATTTGTTCTGGTGCAAGGTGTCCACTTTAATTAGTGAACAGCATATACCAGGCCAACTTCTCACACTATCTGTTGATCACTTATCGTAAAGTATTTGCAGTAAATATGTTCAAAATGGAATTCAGGTTTTCCGTGTTTTAAACTCTTCAAAGGAATATAGGATAAAGGCATTTATAAATTGCAGAACTGCATTTTGTGTCTATTCATTTAAATTAATCTGTGATAAGTTTTACACTGGCTCCACAGTTAGAATGTTGAAAATCAGGTGGCAAGAACATGTAAGATCAATCAATATTAAGGACATAAACTCAGCCATTGAGAACATTTCAATGCAGTATGGATATCTAAAAGGCATCAGGTTTTTGGGTATTGAGTGTGTTCAAGGCAACAGAAGAGGGAATAAATCAAAAACTCTCCACACCAGGGAGTTTTGATAGATTGATAAATTAGATGCTTTTGAATATGGTCTTAATATTGAAAATGAATTCTGGCAGCTCCTACAGTGAAATAATTGGAATGAAGGTTTCATGTGAATATTTAAGAGACTTGTGACACTCAGAGTGAGAAAGTGTTGATCTTCCAGGGTAAGAGTTGTTAAATTGCGATCATTTTAATTGAATATTGTTAAGCCTAATATTGATTTTTTGGACTCATGCATTAATGTTTATAGGTGTCATTTTTAGTGGGTAGTAACGTAACAATATGATACACATGCACAGTTATTTTTGTTATGAGAAATGGATTTGAACAAAAAGCAAAATGGTTAATGCACAGAATAGTACTTTCAATTGAATGAACAGGGAGTTAGATTCCCCAATAAATCCACTTTACTGTGATGTTTGCTATTGATTTTTTTGTTTAGTATGTAAGTGATAACTTTTTGTTGGTATTATTTAAATATTATCTCAAACAGATCTGTAAAAAATTACTTTTAAATAAAAGTAGAGGAATTGAAATAGGTGAAGTAGAGAAATCTGTTTGTTAGAAGAAATTAATTTGAGCAAATAGCAAAATGGTTAATACACAGTAAAGTACTTTGAATTGAACGAGCAGGTAGTTTGTTTCCCCAGTAATCCTGGTAACTTATTGTGATGTTTGCTATCGATTTTTTTGTTTGTTTTGTTTATTATGTATATGTTTTTGTTGGTGAGTACCTTTTAAATAATTTCACAAACAGATCGTAAATAAAATATATATTTTTTTAATTAGAGGATTGAAATGGGAGTAGTAGAGGAATCATAATGGGTGGAGGCGTGTGAAGTGGATTGGACAAAAGAAACTCAGGTTCTCATTGGTGTACTCCAAGCCAAATTAGGAAACAGTGCTTCTATTGGTTAATTGTGAGCTACCTGGTTACTTAAGAAACTTAGGATCCTATTGATATATTTTACTGGGATATAATGAAACTGAGGTTCTCATTTGTGTACTACAAGTCAAATTAGTAAACCGTGTTTAATTGGTCAGTTTTGAGCTACCTGGTGAGCTTAAAAAACTCTAATGGGATCTAGTCAAAGTAGGAGTCAGTGTTTGCATTGGTTCGCTCAGGTTTCCATTGATGTTCTAGCCGATTATGAAACAGTGTTTGCATTGTTCCATTCTGACTAGTAGACAAATATATAGAGGGTGTGGTGAAGGTGAGAACCTCACTCATGAGCGGTTGGCGAGCCGATGCACATGTGGTGATATCAGGAAGATCAATAGGTGAGAGATTAAGACCACGAAGATTTTGATAAACTATATTTCAACTATAGTTAGGTTATTTGTGTTGCATAAAGATACAAACTTGCAAAATGAAAATGAAGAACTAATGAAATTAATATTGTATTGAGATGTTCAACAAATAAATGTAATTGTTCTTTAATTCAAACAATGTTATTATGGTTTCGTTTTTTGGACTCTCCACCAATTTGTAACATTTATTGTTACAGTAGTTCATGAAATGTTAGCACTAGAGTTGTTTTTCCATGGTTTTGTCAACATGGTGGGTTGAGTCGAGCAAGTCTGTTTTTAACCCAAAAAAACCCTGGTTTGTGCATTTTTTTTAATACCCTATTATCATCAGTGCATTAAGCAACAACCAGAGCAGAGGAGGATTTGTGTAATCTCATTTTACCCAATACTACTGTGTGTTCAAGAGTTGGTGTTTCACTCTCTCACTTACCTAAGATGTTGACCTGTATTGTTGCTATGCTAAACTTTAGGTTCATCTATAATGAAAGCAATTGATATATATCCCTGTGGGGCTTTACGTTTTACTTCTAGTGCCTCCACTTTGCCTATAATCCTAACAACTTCATTGCAATTAAATATACAGGGGCATATTTACAATGCCCCTGCAGCACTTTTATGCAACCAGAGCGTCACTTTTGTGATGCTCTGAAGGTTCAGTTTGTCGGCCCATATTTACAAGGCCACCCTGCGTGGCTTTTCATGGCTTTCTAAATATGGAGTAAGGCAATGCCTTACTCTGCATGAAAGGGATGTTCCCTGGGTGTTGCTGCGGATGTTCCCACGAAACACCCATGGTTTTTGACACTGCCCCAGATTTACAACATCACGTAAATCTGGGGCAGCGCCAAAACCAACTCCTCCCCAAAGCAGGCGTCACAAGGAAACATTTTCCATTTCTCCTCGTTTTTTCCCTCTTTCCACATGCGCTGCATTCTGCAGCACACATAGACGAGGAAAACGCCTCTTTTTACTGTTTCTGTGCAGGAAAGTGTCCCTCTCTGCACAAAATCAATCATGCCAACAACACAGACACCTTTGCACCATGGTGCAAGGGTGCCTGTGTTTGAGCTCGGCTGCAGTTTGTGCACCAACGCTGGTAGAAAGGACAGGAATGTGCTGTATCTTGTAGATATGACGCATTCCTGCCCTTTTCTTTTGACGTAGGGCATCGCAGCTAGAAGGCTTGCGGCACTGCCCTACACCAAAATATTGTAAATATGCCTCCCTGTATTTCGATTTCAAATTAATAAAACAATGACCACAGTTTTTATGTGTAAAATATTTACACTATGTTTTAATAGGCCTAAATTAAATATTAAGCAAATGTCAACTTTTAAAAACACCAGGTTGTGTATGCTTTGAAATAGTGCACATATCCTTATCATCAAACACTTTTGTAGTATATTGTAAATGCCTTTCTGTCCAATTCACTACTACCATTCATAAAGTCATAGCGAGGACCCTTTCCTTCATAACCTCATTCCTGTGACTGTGTAAAGTTAAACTGAGGGTGGCGGCAAATGGAATACTCTCCTGTATGTAATTAGGCACCCCTAAAACCATAATCAGCTGCCACCAGCCAGGGTTTGTGCAGAGGAGGCCAAGAGGAGGGCTTTCCCTGATGATAGTACAATGAGCAAAGACAAAATAATGTGCTCTCCATTCTAGGACACAACAAAAGTGTCCCCCAGAACACAAAGAAACAAACTCTGTCAAAGAACTTATAGAGACAAAGGAAGATTAGTGGGACTCTCAGAACAGTTATATTGTATCTGGACTTTCACCCTTACTCTAATGGTGCCCAGGTTAGATTAATGCAAAACACACAAGATGATGGACGGATTGCTGCACATTGGCAAACACTCACCCCCAGTCACAGATCTGGGTTTAATCCATTGTTATTTTGCTTCACCACGCCTCCCCAGTTCAGACATAGCCATATGCAAATCAGTCTTGACCCTGTGCCTCATGGGAACAGTCCAGACCGAACTGCCAAGCCATGTCTTCCCTGGACCGGAATGGCTTGGCAGTTCGGGCTGGACTGTTCCCATGAGGCACAGGGTCAAGACTGATTTGCATATGGCCATGTCTGAACTGGGGTGGCGTGGTGAGCAAAATAACGATGGATTAAACCCAGATCTGTGACTGGGGGTGAATGTTTTGCCATTGTGCAACATTCCGTCCATCACCTTGTGTGTTTTGCTGTTCGCCCTATGTGGGAAGGGTATGCCCAGACGTGGGTCCCGTGCTCACTGCGCCACTGGAGTCAAGCTATCCTGGCTGATGACGGCTGATAGCCAGAAACCGGTCCTAGGATGCTTGATTCCGGTCCAGGGAAGACATGGCTTGGCAGTTCGGGCTGGACTGTTCCCATGAGGCACAGGGTCAAGACTGATTTGCATATGGCCATGTCTGAACTGGGGTGGCGTGGTGAGCAAAATAACGATGGATTAAACCCAGATCTGTGACTGGGGGTGAATGTTTTGCCATTGTGCAACATTCCGTCCATCACCTTGTGTGTTTTGCTGTTCGCCCTATGTGGGAAGGGTATGCCCAGACGTGGGTCCCGTGCTCACTGCGCCATTGGAGTCAAGCTATCCTGGCTGATGACGGCTGATAGCCAGAAACCGGTCCTAGGATGCTTGATTCCGGTCCAGGGAAGACATGGCTTGGCAGTTCGGGCTGGACTGTTCCCATGAGGCACAGGGTCAAGACTGATTTGCATATGGCCATGTCTGAACTGGGGTGGCGTGGTGAGCAAAATAACGATGGATTAAACCCAGATCTGTGACTGGGGGTGAATGTTTTGCCATTGTGCAACATTCCGTCCATCACCTTGTGTGTTTTGCTGTTCGCCCTATGTGGGAAGGGTATGCCCAGACGTGGGTCCCATGCTCACTGCGCCACTGGAGTCAAGCTATCCTGGCTGATGACGGCTGATAGCCAGAAACCGGTCCTAGGATGCTTGATTCCGGTCCAGGGAAGACATGGCTTGGCAGTTCGGGCTGGACTGTTCCCATGAGGCACAGGGTCAAGACTGATTTGCATATGGCCATGTCTGAACTGGGGTGGCGTGGTGAGCAAAATAACGATGGATTAAACCCAGATCTGTGACTGGGGGTGAATGTTTTGCCATTGTGCAACATTCCGTCCATCACCTTGTGTGTTTTGCAGGTTAGATTAATGCAACATTTTTCCAAAACTAAGCTGCAAAACTCACCCTCGACGTATAAAATTGTGATCCCATGAAACCTTCATTAAGAACCCTTCATTGGCAACTCATGGTTCATGATTCTCCATCTGTGGAAACTTGCTCCTGACTACAGGCTGGCCAAGGTTCTCTGCTTACCCAATTTGCTGCTCATCCACCATCGGTGCAGACCTTTAGGACTCCGATGCCTGAAGATATGGCATACCTATAACTTGCCTTTGGGATCCCAACAGAAATACCTCACCTACAAAAATCTGTTGTAGATGCCACTTTTAAAAGAAGCATTCAATTAACCTGATTTTCAGAGCCTGGTTATGTGAAAAGCCTGGATCGAGACCTTAACCACAGTCATTATATACATACCCCACCCTTAACCTTGCTACAAACCTGGTACCATCCTGCCCAACACTTCCTCAAATGTAGCTTAGTTTCCTCTCACCCTCCACTTTGTCTTCTTAATCTGTAAAACCAAGTGCAGTGAAGTAATCATTGGGTCACAGTAATTTGGATATGAAATTAATTAAATAAATAAATAAAAGACACACTATGGCATACTAGGTCAACCCATGAATTAAACCACACACACACACAAACCCACATAGCCACATCTTTTCCATGCACTTACCTAGTTGAACACTGACAAGCACTGTCACTAACAATAGACTTTGATCATGTACACTACTTCTAGCTCCCCTTGTCAGGCTTGTGGCTATTTTGTGCTCTCGCTGCCTTGTAACCCTGATGCCAGTCCCGAGGCACACTGGCACTTACACCTGTAGGGAACAGGCCTTTACACAGCATACCACTCTTGCTTTGTTACGAAAATATCTCACATTCTAATCGTTTTCATAATTTACCTCCATCCAGTTGAGTACAATTAGGGAAGGGGTGCATTTTCAAACTTGACACAGAACTGTTGGTTGTATATTTAGATATTCTTATGCATGGGAAAAAAATAATCCAAAATATCGATTTCTATTTTTTTTAAACGTGTTTGTGCGTGTGTATAAGTTTAAGTGAGAGAATCTGTGTGTGTGTGATAGTGTAGGTGTATGTGGTGTGGTGCGAGTGCATTTACCTGTGTGTGTACACATTCGCTCTTAAATAGGTTAAGCTACTTGAAACCATTTCATTGCGTAGGTAACTTAGAGTAGCATGACATCACATTGGACGTCAGTGACCTTCTTGACAGACCTATACACCCTGATCACCAACATTTAAAGAACATTGATTACATACACATAAGTTGGCCAAAAGCCAATCATTTATGGGAAAGGCCTAAGCATCAGCCTTCGGGTCAGCGGGTCATGAGGTCAGATATGGTGGACTGTCTTCTTCTTGTAGCAAAGACTTTCAGACCTCAACATTCTGACAGAGAGGAAACGTGGAAAAAGATTCTCATAGGTGAAAGTTCTGTAGCTAACCAGTAACCCGTGATCTATTTTATTTGTCACTTACTATTAACAGTGCCTCCAGGCTGCTTCTGTCAGAAAGGTGTCTAAGCCAGAAGACCGACGGCAGACTGGAGCGCCACAGACACTCGCACAGAGACAAGCTTTGGTCTAATATGCCCTCCGGAAAATTCATGTGAAAGACATGGATGACACTCTGATGTGTCCCGTGACACAGAAGGAAAGGCGGACACAAATATTTTCTAGAATGCATGTAATGTCCTGGAGAATAACAGCTATGGATGTTTCGCACCATTTTTGGCAAGCATCAGAGACTGGGATGAAGAAGCAGAGCATTGCAAAATTATGCGACATACACATGACTTAAAACGATGAATTCTCAGAGTGTGAAAACAGAAAGTGTTAGATGGCGTATCCCACTCAAGATCTAAGATTTACTCATTTAAACCTGGGTCTATGGGGCATATTTTGCCTTTAAACCTAAACATAACTACATGGAGCATCTTTTAAAGTAGTACGTGCTGTGTTAAATCTAAAGAATACGTAGGGAGAAATAAAATCATTATTTACTCGTGTTTCTGAAAAAGAAACAAAAAACAGTAGCTGCAAGTGGACTTTATGAGTCGCTTAAAATTTCTCATTTAATGATCCTGGTGCATTAGATTAGATTATTTTTTTTCTCTCATATTTATACTCCCGGCTTTATACAGATGTTACTTCCAAGAAAACGTTGCAAATGAGAGACATCTTCCTTGCACGCATTTTATGAAAGACCTTTATTTGAAGCGGTCTGCAGAGGCGTACCGTGCAGTTTAACATTCGTACGCTTCGCGACCATGTCTTAGATAAGCGGCCAAACTGAAGATGTCCTCCACACCATGTTCTGGCAAGCTTCAATGGGTTCATTAGTGGGGTTTTCTTTAGGACCAATGAAGCTCAAAGAGCCTCGAACAATGGAGCTAATCACTGCGTCTTCCCTGGCCCAAGCTTATGTTTCCCTCTTTTCAGCAAGCCCCTTATTTTGTTTCTAAGCAATTGGATTTCCTTGGTTCTCCGACAGAGAATACATATCTCTCCCTTTCTCAGCTTCTATCTTTTATGTAACATTTTCTGTATTTGCTGTACACATTAAACTGACTTGGCAATAGCAGTTGTTCTTCAAGCGATCCAGCACAAATGAACTTCCAATAAAAAGGGTATATTGTTGTTTCAATTATAGAACACGGTGGAAAACTTGTAAAAAGCAGTAATTAAATGTTTGCACTAAACAAGTAAGTGGTCCCTAGTAGGAGCTGGGGTGGGCAAGATCTGTTTTGAATAGAACCCCTAATGAATAAATGTTAGACTGTTTCAAAAGTCCTGCTTGTGGTCTGTGTGTGCATGAAGTGTAATGGTATCAATTGACTGGTTCTTTGTTGTTGTACTAAAGTACCCTTGAATGTGTCAATGGAGAGTGGGCAGGCAGACAATGAAGCCATGACAGCTGAATGTCAGCAGTGACCTTGAACCTAAACTGGCTTCCCCATTCCCATGGCTCGGGCGGCAGTGGAGACATGCACTGCAGCTGCAGGTTGGGCAGCGGCTGCCGCCTCCTGGGTGGCGACGGCCACGATTGTCCTGACAAGTTTACCACACGGCTTGACCTGCTAATAGGCGTCAATGAATGTTCGCCTGTTATGGACGGGACCAGGATCCGTCCCGAATTTTAAGGAGGTTGAATCAAGCATTTACAAATCAAAAGACACAAAACACGCCAGAAGAAAAGGAAAACAAAACCATCAACCACTGACCAAATGCATTGCCAAAGAAAACGCAGATACAAGCAGCTTAGTTTTGCAATGGCATAGAACGCGTCGAGACAGCTGTAAATGTACACTATGTCAAACTCAAACTGCAAATCACCAGACGGATAAATAAATAAGTAAATAAATAAATAAGCAAATTAATAAATAAAGGGCTTCATTTACAAAAAATGACGCGGCGTGACGCCACAAGCCATTTTGGTGCAACGAGCTGCATCATTTTAAAAGCACAGGGATGCATCGTATTAACAACAATATGACACATTTGTGTGCTTTCCCTGCGATGGCACACAATTGGCTGCCATGCGCCATTGCAGGCACCCTTGTATCATGTTACAAGGGTGCCTGCATTGTAAGGATGATTGTCTTTACGCAGGAAGGGACACCTTCCTACACAAAAACAATCATTGATGGCTTTTTTCCTCTTTCTATGCGTGTTGCAGAATGCAGCACGCATAAAAAGAGAAAAAATGAGCAGAAATAAAAGTATTTCTCCTTGTTGTGCCGCTCCCCTCGGGAGGCGTAGGAATCTGACAAAGTCCCCAGCTTTACAAAACTATGTAAATCTGGGAACGTGTCAGGTTCCATGGATGTTGCGTGGGGACACACACAGCAACAGCCATTACATGCCCCTTTCATGCAGAGTAATGCGTGACAGCGTCCCATATTTACAAGGCCATGAAAAGTCACGCAGGGTGACTTCACGTGGTCATGTAAATATAGGCAGGCACACTGCACCACATAAAAAAAGTGACACACTGGCAACGCAATGCCCTTGTAAATGAGGCCCTAACTGTATTGTGTTACTAATTGGTATAACTAGAAATTGTTGAATGGCATCTGTTAGTACAGATGGTACAGTTCTAGGGTCTTATTTATGAGAGGCTTGCACCGCTAGAGCATCACTTTTTTTTGACGTTTCAGTGGTGCAAGCCTCTCAATCATATCTGAGGCAATGCAAGGCCACTCTGCGTGGCTTTGCATTGCCTCATAGATTGGAGTAAGACAAAGCAGGGCAAGTCACTCCCTTGCCTTACTCTGCATTGAGGAGGCGTTCCATGGGCGTTGTGGTAGGTTTTACCACGCAGCACCCATGGATTTTGATGCTGCCCCAGATTTACTTAATCACGTAAACCTGGATCAGTGCCAAAATCTTATACCTCCCCAGAGCAGGCGTAACAAGGAGAAATATTTGTATTTATCCTCGTTTTTTGCTCTTTTCATGCAGCACACATAGAAAGAGGAAAATGCCTCTCTGGGCTGTTTTTGTGCAGGAAGGTGCCCCTTTCTGCACAAGAACAATCCTGCCTACAACGGAGGCACCCTTGCAAAAAGGTGCAAGGGTGCCTACGTTGGTGCTAGGCAGCAAATTGTGCGCCAATGCAGGCAAAATGCAATTGTATTTCATAAATGCGGTGCATTCCTGCCCTTTCACATTGGCGTAGGGCAGCGCCGCAAGAAGACTTGCGGCGCTGCCCTACGCCAATTCCTAATAAATGAGGCCCCTACTGTATTAAAAGACTAATGCTACATCACCTTTCCAACAAGCAGTTAAATTTGAAGAAACTGTGTGCGACAGAGAAAGAAAAACTGATAAGACATGCTTTTGACTTTTGCACAGCAAGCAACATACAGCTCACCACTGAACTGCCATACTGTTTTGATGGCAAGTTTTAAAACTCGCCTTCTACATTTCACCATGGTTCTTGCATGGAAATTAGAGAAATAAACAGAAAGACAGTGTTTGGTTATATCTGACAAAAAAACGTAGAAAAGCCATATTTAGCTGTATTTGACTAACCCTAAAACAGCCTGTCAACCAGTGGACAACATGCTTCCGGACTGAGAACACCCTTCTCTGACTCTTCCATAAAATATGGGATGCTTGGGTTTCCTTTGCCCCAGTGCATATACACACAAACGCAAACACACATGCGTGTGCACGTGCACACACACACGTGCACGCACACACTCACACACACACATGCTTACACCCGGTTTTTTATGGAGGTGTACATGTTGTGTGAGTCATCATTAGGTAGGCTTGTGATTGCACTCAAAGCTGCTACTTTATAGGTGTTCAGTACTCTCTTAATGATCCTCCACTTCACCCTTCTTTTGGAGCATCTCTCATCTCCAAAAGTGAATAGAAATCCGCAAATACAGGTTTTATGAATTGCACACACAAATCCAAATAGTTGTGCACCTAAGTTACATTAAGGTGTGTGGGAAGGTTTGTGACGCAGGCCTTCTTTTTTGGTTGATCCATATAAGCAGAAAATACACGCCTCATAAGTTAGGCCCAGAAAGTGTGTAACATACATTCAACCGTAGTTAAGAAAATATTGTTGAATGGCAATTACTAAATAATCATTATTTTAAAAAGTAGTTTACTATTTCAGTATGTCTTAAATTTTAGGGGTTGTTGTTTTCACTTTTATGTACTATCATATGCATTCCTTTATTTATGTGTACTTTTTTATTCGTTATGAAATGTAGAGAAATAAATGCAATCCACAAGCACACCAAGATTAAACAACACAAAACCATTGTGTAGCTCCGTAAGAGAACAATAAAGGTAAAGTCCGAAATTTACATACAATTTAAAAAAAATCTTAAAGCTGGTAGAAAACTGTATGCAATTTAAAAACCTGTTAAGAAAAGAAAACAATTCTGTTGCTTCTATACAAAGTAGTATATTATGCACGTATTAATTATTCATAGAGTAGGCACTGAATTGTGGCCGCATAATTTGACATAAATAAAACATCGGGGCATATTATCAAGGGCTTTATCGCCGCTTTAGCGGCACTTTTTGCCGCTAAAGCGGCGATATTTTTAACGCCCTATTAGCAAGCTGTCGCTAACAGGCGTTAGCGACAGCTTTCAGGCGTTAGAGGACGGGAATTACATCGCCTTGCATGTCAGCGATATTTATCGCTAATGACATGCAAGGTAGGCGTTCCCAACTAAAAGCGACGGTAAACAGTCGCTTACATACCTATCGCCTATTAGCAATACCCGCGAAGCGATAAAAAAACGCGCGCTAACCCCGATTATCGCTTGTTTTTAAGAACTGATAAAAACATGACTTAGCAATGAAAGTCAATGGGAGGTGGATTGTAAGGTTAAGTCCCCAGAATTAGCGATAGGATTTTATCGCTGGATTTCTCGCGTTAAAGCTGGGTTTCGCCGCTATCGCTGGATATTTTATCGCAATGGAGATAAACCTTGCTAATAGCATGTTATTTCCGCGGTAATATCCAGCGATAGCCGGCGATAAAAAAAGGCGCGCTAAGCAAGGTTTGCGATATTTATCGCATGTTCTTGCTAATATGCCCCCTAAGGGTGCTTTTTTGTTTCGTGCCATCTCACCCCAACGGCTTAACTATATGGTAGGGTTCATCAATTTAGCCAATTGTGATACCTAGCAAATATTTCAGGATATCCGAAGTATGAGGAATATTTCAATATGAAAAAAGTAATTGTTGATTATTTGCATATAAGTTGGTAACTCTGAATAGCAGACTGGATTTTAGTTTTTGGTGCCCAGATATGTATGAGGCCCACCAACCATAAAAATACCAAACTGTCTAGCACATCCGTTTAGCTTCAAGGGGACACCATCAATTAGATTACCAAAATATTCAATGTTCACACTGTTACAGAGAAGGAGTAGGAATGATGTCAGCTTTCTTGTTTAGGGGACTTCTAGTAGTAAGACTGAGCAGCTGGCTACTTCATTGCAATTTGTTGGCAGTGTCTCGGTTAATTTCCAGGTTGTGACCCTTACATTGAGGCAATTCTGGATCAAGTGCAGTATCCTAGAGAAGGTTATGTCTTCTGAGGTAAGACAGCATATTGAGGAAAGGTTACTGAGTTACTTACTTGATTGTGAGATTGATGTGTATTGGTGTGTGATATTATTATGTTTTTCTACAACATCAAGTGAGGACCCATGGGCAGGAGAAAGAGTATCAGGCACCTTTGAGGGATGCCAAACAGCCTGGTGATCGGCTTTAGGGCTCCCAACTCCTCCAAATTATTTAAAAGTAAATCTCCAGGAACCACATCGACCTCTGAAAATTCATTTAGGAGAGGGCCATACTAGTTTTGAGGCGATTTAGCAATATCATGTGCTCCATAGCAACACAAGTGTCATAGGAAAGTCTCACGTGCGTCAGGAGCAGGGGAGTACGTCGTCCAGTTTCAGTGTGGGAGTCTTTACATCCTGCACCAAGTTAGAGGTCCAAATTGATTTTAGCATAATAGGTTTTATGTTGATATTTGGTCTTGCAACTGGGTGGCTATTTTTGGGTGATAATATTTGGGAATATTTTAGCTAGACATGATTTATGTGCGTGCCCTATAGGTGTGGAGATTTTATTTTCTAGAGAAGGAAAAGGCTCATTATAAACTGGCTAATTTTATTGCTGAGTTATGCTGTGGATTTTTATTTGTGAGAACGGTGTGAAGGGGACCACTTACTGCATGGTTTCATTAGTTCATCTAATGATTCTAGTGCTAAGGCCGATTCCACGTGCTAGAATCAAGCGGCAAATCATAATATATCGACTCTGAGTGTTTAAAAACAGAGGTGCCATTCACACCATTGGTGTTGATTATGAGATTTCACTTCCTTAGATGGATAAAACATGACCTTGCTGACAAGCCAAATGGCCACAGCAGTTCCCATTTTAGTATCTAGGCACATTTTTGGGTCCAACTTTAAAATAGATTGGTCAAAGGGTGTCCAACGATGTCCGGTTTCCCCAAGGTGGCCATTTTTATTCATCCTTGCTGCAGCATATATTCCACGCCTCTGTGCTCAAGAGTATCGACTCCAGCCAAAGGTGATGGTCCATGGTCCCAAGAACCACAAGACATGAAATGTTAACTGCAGATGAAGTCTCCACGCATAGAATATTTACCTTTGAACTGCAGCTTTCACTTATAATTGAACACTGCTGTAAAAATTCGATCTCTTGAGAACACGAACGTAGACCACAGTCAAATGCTGTAAACATTTTTCTCAGACACATAGGAATGTGGAATACAGTTGAAGGCTGTGGTTATATTCCTTTGGCACTTGGAAAAATGAACTTGGGCAGCAGGTTCCAAGGCATCATGAAAATGGCCCACAACTAAGGGGTCGATTCCGATTCGGGCCGGAAATTTCTCCGACCGAGCCAGATCCGGAGAGATTTCCGACCGAATCGGACCCGTGCAGTCCGACCGAACGAGTACGATGCGTCCGTATGTTATCGGACTCGAGTCGGTCGGACTCCCATTGAAGTCAATGGGAGCCGGTCGTACAACGCGTACGCGGGCTCCCATTGACTCAATGGGTGCGAGTCGGACAAGTGCGCCCCCTACAGCGGGTACGCGGCGAAGCGATTCGCGCCGTACACGCACAGGTAGGGGGGACCCATGGGTCCCCCCTGTGTGCGACTCGCGCGGCTACGCATACAGGGGGGTCCGACACGGACCCCCAAGTACGGCTCCGACAGCTCTTTCGAGCCGGAGTGCGCGGCTCGGTCGGACTGCTCGCGGCGCGCATCGTACTTACCCGGCCGGGGAACGTCTCCATTGCGCGGTGCGAGTCGAGTCCGAGCGAGTCGGTCGGAGCGGTTCGAGCCGGGAGCGAGTCGGTCGGAGCGGTCGGGACGCCCGGACGAGTCGGTCGGCGAATTCGCATCGTACTCGCTCGGCCGGACCCGCGTACGGTTCGGTCGGGAAACAGGGCTCCGAATCGGATCCGGTAAAGCCGAATCCGATTCGGAGCCCTACCGGCCGAGATCGGAATCGGCCCCTAAATGTTGACAGTTCCGGTCTTGTACCATGCTTCCATGGTTTTCAACAATGTGGTAGCCTAAGGCTATAGACATCTTCTCAGGCTTCAATGCATTTAGGCTACAGATGAACTGTGACCTTTTCTTCCTGAAAATATGAATGTGTAGGCTGCAAGCAATCATCATGTAACATGTCCATGGCTGAAGGCGCATTTTCAATACTGCTTGGGAACATATGAATCATGGTTCCAGACATCATAAAATAAAGCAAACACAAGGAGATGATGGACGAAGTGCTGGAACTTTTCAAACACTCACCCCCAGTCACAGATCTGGGTTGAATCCATCATCGTTCTTTAGCTCACTTCACCACCCCAGTTCAGACCCAGCCATATGCAAATCAGTCTTGACCCTGTCCCTCATAGGAATAGTCCAACCCGAACTGCCAAGCCAGGTCTTCCCTGGACCAGAAACAAGCATCATGGGACCGGTTTCAGGGTAACACCCCACATCATCCAGGCTAGCTTGAATCCAGTGGCAAAGTGAGCAAGGGACCCATGTCTGGGCATACCCTGCCAACTTAGGGTGAACAAAGCAAACACAAGGAGATGGACGGAGTGCTGAAACGTTTCAAACTCTCACTCCCAGTCACAGATGATCATAAAATAAAGCCCATGTTCTAGACCTGATTGAAACATGAACATGGTTCACATCTCAAGGGAGAAGGCCACATTTAATTCACATGGGAACATAAACAAGGGATGCTTTCAAAAGAGAGCTGACTATGTTCCCCTACATTGGCCAGAGTCAAAGACCCTTGTTAAATGACTCTCAGAAATAAGAGCACGGGCCATCATGTAAGATCAAGATCTTCTGTGGTCAAAGTCACACAGAAAACCATAATTTTGCCAGTCTTGAAAAGAACATGTAAATAATATGGGCCTGATTTTTGTATCTAAATTAAATCTTTGCAATCCTCCCCATCCCACTCATCCACCCCACATTTACCTATATTTTATTATTGTGTGTCTTTGTGTTTGTGTACTTTATGTTTTTGTCTTTTTTTCCTGTGGCTTTTTTGTACATTTATTTAGTTTTCCCTTTACTTCCTTAGTTCTTTCTTTTTTCTATTAATTGCTTCCTTTTCTTATTCCGTCTTTTTTTTCCACCCAGCAACATGGCAGAGCAGGGCACAACGAGGAGCGGTGGCGCCAGTGTGGCTGCTAACCACATAACCTTGCGGTCGCCGGCGCAGCCAAGAGCTGCAGCCCTGCGAAATTCTTTTAGAGGGGGAGGTGGCCACACTTGTTTTGTACATGCAGCACCACCTCCCCTCCATGCAGCCAGTAGGTGGCAAGGCCTGGGAGAGGGTACACCCTGCAGGACCATCGGCTGCTGTGAGGGAGGGTGCGCTGGTGTGTCCATCGGTACAGTGGAGTCCAGCATGCCCAACAGCAGTTGATGCACCGCTGGGCGGACACATTGGGCTGGGAGCAGGACCTGCTCTACCTGCTGGCTGTCAAGGTTGCAGGTCAAGGTGAGCATTTATATATTTGTTGTGGTGTTTTCTACAATGCAAATTTCTTTTTTCAAATAGCATGCTGCTCACACTCAGAGGTAAGTTAAGTTTGCGTTACGAATATGATGCGATCCAGTTTGAGCCAGCCAGGTGCTCGGCACTACCAAATCATACTCATCGGCAGTCGCTTGGGCTGATTATTTAAGAAGCCATGCAGACTCCTCTATCCTGTCACTAAGATAGTGGTAGTAGTAAGTAATATCAGTGAGTTAGCGTTCTCTGTGACTTTCTTTATGTAGCTCGTATAGTCACAAGCAATCTCCCAGTGATGTGTAGTATGTGCATCTACGCATTGAAAAAAGGGAAATGAGTTTGCCCATCAAAGGGGGTTGAGAATGAGATGAGAAGCAAAGATTATTCATTGCAATGCATTAGTAGTTCTAAATGTAGTTTAGGTTTTTTGAAATTTGGAATAGGCCTTATGTTAGGAAATTAGGAATAGGTCAACTCAATACTAGTACTATAGGCGATCTGATTTAGAAAACTACAATGTTACTGCCTTTGCCTTTGCCTGCCAACATGTTTTTGGGAGATTAACAGTACCAATCAATTATTTTTTTTATCTTCTTTATTTCTTACATCAGCACCCACGGGCAAGAAAGGGCTCCGGAGGTTGGTCAGGGAGCTGGGGGTGCCACCACTAGTTCCGAGGTTGATGTCTCTTTTGGCCCCAGTAAGTACTCCTGTTATTATTATAATTATTTCCCTAACTTTTACCGCTCCTATTTTGAATAGGTTTGCCTTTTTTTTCTTTCACTGTGCCTGAATCCTTTTTTTTCAACTCCTCTTCATTCTATCTATTGTTTGTTAAATTCTTGTTATCCCTGCATTATACTAGTCTTTTTTCTATATTTCATATGTCTGTAGCTGACTTCCTCCTGTCAGTACTAGTCTGTAACTTTCTTCTGCTTGGTTAGTAAGCTTTCCTTCTCCCCTTATATATCTTGTGCACTAGCACTGTAAGTCTAAGATAACAGATTTTAGGACAGGTACTCTACTGTGAATATTGCATGCCCACGTAAGCTATTATATGCCTGCTTTTTGAGAAGGCTTTCTTTTTCTAGCTCATTCTCAACCAGTAAAATGAGAGATTGGCCATGATGGACCCCCACTGTGGTGTTAAAATTATTATCATCATTCTTTTATACAGTAGTATAGCAGCAGTGTTGATGACAGTGCAGCATGGCTAGAAAGGTGTATGAGGATCGTCCCATTGAATTTGCCAACCAAGACCATATGTCCTTTATTGACGAATTATTCCACCCTTCATTGTGCTTCAATGATTCAGAGTCATCATAGCTCTACCCCTCCATTACGAAAAGTTTTTGGTTGACTTGACTACCTGACTTTCCTAAAATTGTTAAACAACAAAATGCCCAAAGTGTTATTTTTGATAAAAGATATTGCTAACCGAACTATAGTGATGTATTGCGCATGTACTATTTTGCTAAAAAATAATAGCGAGACATATCTGGCATCTAAAAATGTGTAATGCTTTTTCTAGCTGCACAGACACTAGTGTCAGGACCAGCAGCAGTGCCATTGCGACAGACACAGTGGCGGTTGGAGAGGGAGTCGCAGCTTCAGCAGGGACAGTGGTGCTAGGTCACATTGTTTACTTATGGACAATCACTATTATACTCTGCAAGGGTGTCGTGAAACTCCCACTTTAGCAGCTACAGCAGGGCTTGAGTTCTTATGGCCTCTTGTATCTGCAACTTAGCAGACAAAAGCTCTTAATGAATGCTAAAAATGATGGGTTGATGAAAGAAGGATGGAAGGCTAAAAGAAAGGATGAGTGAAAAGGTATATGAGTGAAAGGATGAGTGGGTGGGTGAAAGGATGCATAGGTGGCTGATAGGATGCACAGGTGGGTGAATGGATGGATGAAAGGGTATATGCGTCAAAGGACTCCTAGGTGGGTGGATGGGGAAAGGATGCCCAGGTGGATTAAAGGATGGGTGAAAGTGTGGATGGGTGAAAGGATGTCTGAGTGGGTAAATGGATGGATGGGTGAAAGGATGGTTGAAAGGGTAGATTTGTGAATGGATGAATGGATTGATCAATGGATGGACATATAGATGGATGGATTGGAATGGTCAAAGACTGTTTGAGAGAATGTAAAGTTTAATGGTGGGTATCAAATCAAAGGGTGAATAGAGCAATGAAAGGATGAACGGATAATTGCTTGGATGAAGAAAAAAGGGAGCTTTTCTGGAGAGGGGCAGGCACAACTACTTTGCTTGCTTGGTTTTAACAAAGCTTTGGTTCAAAATGGGGGGTATTTTCATTTTCTGACTCACTGTATTTGTTTAGTGTGAGAAGTTGGCCTGGTATATGCTGTTCACTAATTAAAGTGGACACCTTGCACCAGAACAATTCGACTCTTATGGTAGATAGGTTTAAGACAACCTTTATAGAAAGCTATCCTAGTGGTAGCTGTGGAGAGCAGCCTTCAGGCTAAGTCTTGAAGGAATGTAAAGCAGCTTGTTTTACCACACAATCTCTTGAATCACCAAATGAAAAGACACCACACAGGTATATATATCAAATATATATGTATTTATTAATAAACAACTCTCTACTAATCTCTTTATGAGATTAGAAGTCAGGAACATATGTACAAGTCAAATGTTATCAAAATAAGTTTAGCACAATCGAATATCACAATCTTAGTTTGCTAGACCTAGGTCTAGGGCATCTAGAATCGAGGGACCCCCAAGAACCACCCCAGGTAGTTGTAGGAGACCCACAGGGGACGGACGCGGTGACCTGGCACCGGTGCGAGTCCTGTGCGAGTCTATGCGCTCAGACGCGATTGAGATTTCAATGTTAAAGGTCCCTTGCGTGTTCGAGGCGAACACACCGATCGGTCCTTGTACGAGTCGAAGGACGCGGTCACAGATAGAGATGCAAGGGAGATGGACGCGCTGTGTCTAACACAGACGCGAATCTTGTGCGAGTCAGTGCAGGGGAGATCTCAGAGTTACAGGCCCTTTGTGTGTTCGAGGCGAACACCGATCGGACTCAGTACGAGTCGAAGGATACAGTTTTAGATAGTGTTACAAAGGAGATGGACGCAGTGTGTCTAACACAGACGCGAACCCTGTACGAGTCAGCGCAATTGTCGCACTTAGAAAGTTAGAGTTTTAGGACACTTCTAGGGAAGCTACAAGCAAGTCACTTACAGGGTAAGTAGTTCTAGGGCCCACACCCACAGGAGCACCGTAGTGCTGAAGTTACCTCACCCAGGGGAGCAGGGTGCATAGGTGTTCTTTGGTGTCGGGTCGCGGCGTCGTTTTCAATGGGAGCCAGTGAAGACTTGCTGCTTGCGGCGACAGGAGAAGTGTCCGGGGGAATCCAAGCCTGGATTCGGAAGATGGAAGACCTGAAAGCAGAGGGGACAGTGTTCAAAGTCACTTGGCAGTGACTCGGGGCAAGGAAGATGGATGACCACCGTCGTCGCAAGATTCAGGTCACTCGCAGTTGCCTTGACTCTTCAGCCACGAGGTCCAGGAGGTGTTGACGATGACCAGGAGCTGGATTCGGCATGTCCCACGATGTCTGCCGCTTACTGCGGTGTCGGCAACTCGATCGGAGCCAACAAGCCTTGGTAACAGCAAGTCTTGGGGAAAGTGTGAAGAGGCAATGGCGCAGACCAGCAAGGTCTGTTGGACTCACCCAGCAAGGGTAAGTCAGGGCAGGCCTGGAGCAACCAGGGGAGCCCTTTGGTTTCCTTAGAAAGTCTTCTGGGGACCCACAAGCCAGCTGGCAAGGGATCGCAAAGGCGCCTCAGGAGGATTCACTCACAGGGGCCCACAGTCACTCGGGACGTGGTAGGCCTCTGATCTTAGGAGGGATTCCTGCTGGAGGCTGGGACCACACGTGGTCCAAAGCACAAGTTCGTGGAACGTTGTGAAGGGGTTGCACTCGACAATAGTGTATGATACCCAGGGGTCGCGGTTCCTCATTACTCTTGGGGTTCACTGGCCTCAGCTTCGCTGGGGACTCACGATGGCCTTTGAGAAGTCAGGAAATCCACTTCTTGGGCTGCAGAGACTTCGGACTCCAGCGGGAGCGGCGTAGTTTGCGACTGTCGTTTGTAGTTTTTGGTGCCTGCCAAGCAGGGGAGTCACTCCTTGACTCCAAGGGAGATTCTTCAGTCTTCCAAAGGTAGTGGAACGTCGAAGGTCCGGGATTCTTCTTGTAGAGCGTCGTCCAGGGAAATCTAGGGTGCAATGCACAGGTTCCCCTCTTATACTAAAAGAAAGGGAGGGACTAGCTCTATGACCCTACCTATGGGAGGGTCAGGGGAGTGGGTGGCTACACCCACTTCCCTTTGTCCAGTTTCGCGCCAGAGCAGGGACAGGTAGCCCCTGAGCCGGTTTGAACTGGCATATGCACAGAGGAGCCTTCTGCTCCCCCAGTGCAGGACTTCAAAGCACTCTAAGAGTGCACCCACCCAGCCCCAATACACTAAACCCTGTCTGGGAGGTGGTCACACCCCCTTGGGACAGGATATCTATTGTTGGGCTTCCTCCACTGCGAGTGTTGGTCATCAGCAGGAGGGCAGCCCAGTGTCTGTGACTGGTGGCATCCATTTTGTGATGCCAGGGCTCTGCAGGATTCTACCGCGTTTCCACAGTAGGTACATGTCTATCCCTCTAGAAGGGTGGAATGCTACCCCCGCCGCCAGGACTGGCGGGGGGTAGTATTCCAAGGTGTTTGACACCAAACACAACATGTTTCGATGCAGCCATTCCAAAGTTAGCATTTTACCGCGAGGATATAATGCACTTAAAAGTATATGGTTTAACCGCATCCACAAACAGCACTAGAGAATGGACTCTGAGAGCTGCAGAGGGGCCCTGCTCAGGCAGAGGCACCCCCTCACATAGAAGCCAAGCACCCTGCCCTCAGGATTGATAGGGCCTGCCTTAGGGGTGACTGATAGGGTTATATGTGTGTGTAGGAGAGATATAGGTAACCTATATCTCAGGGAGGGGTGCTAGCACTTCCTCACTCAGGCTGCAGTAGCAGGCCTTTGGTGTCAGATTTAGTCTGCTTCCCAGGGGTGGCATAATACATGCTGCAGCCCCTGGTAGGCCTGTGAAGTACCTATGCCCTTGATACCTAAGGTACCATATACTAGGGACTCATAAGGTGCCACAGTATCCAATCACTAGTGCACCTAGAGTGCACTCCAAATCGTTTAGAGAGAACAGAGAGGCTGGGGCCCTGATTAGCAGGGTCCCAGCCTGACTATAGCCAGAAACCAGTGTAAACATCAGAAAAAAAGTGGGGGCAACATAAGAGGCAGATCCTACTCTCCTACACAACCCCCCCCCCAAACGCAGGGACACTAAACTAACCTTGACCAGTTGAGTCTTCGTGTTCAAAGTGGAAATACCTTGAGAGTCCATCTGCATTGGCATGTTGGGTCCCAGGTCTAGGTTCCACTGTATAGTCCATCCCCTGTAGGGAAATGGACCACCTCAAAAGTTTTGGGTTTTCTCCTTTCATTTGTTTGAGCCATAGGAGGGGCTTGTGGTCGGTCTGAACTATGAAGTGAGTACCAAACAAGTATGGCCTCAGCTTCTTCAGGGCCCATACCACAGCAAAGGCCTCCCTCTCTATAGCTGACCAACGTTTCTCTCTAGGGGTCAGCCTTCTGCTAATAAAAGCTACTGGCTGGTCTTGACCTTCATCATTCAGTTGAGACAGTACAGCTCCCACACCCAGCTCAGAAGCATCTGTTTGGACAATGAACTTTTTGGTGTAGTCTGGACTCTGTAAGATGGGGGCAGTGCACATGGCCTGCTTTAGGTCTTCAAATGCCTTTTGACAGCTAGCTGTCCACTGAACCTTTTTTGGCATTTTCTTTGAGGTCAGATCATTCAAGGGGGTCACTATAGATCCATATCCCTTGACAAACCTCCTATAGTACCCAGACAGGCCTAAGAAGGCTCTCACCTGTGTCTGGGTGGTTGGAGCAACCCATTCCATTATGGTTTGGATTTTGCTCTGTAAAGGCTGAACCTGGCCTCCACCTACAAGGTGGCCCAGGTACACAACCTGACTCTGCCCTATCTGGCACTTAGTGGCCTTGATAGTGAGGCCTGCTTTTTGCAGGGCCTCCAAAACATTCCTGAGGTGGACCAGGTGATCCTGCCAGGAGGAACTAAAGACAGCAATATCATCTAGATAAGCTGAGCAATAAGTTTCCATCCCTGTCAGAACTTTATTCACCAACCTCTGGAAAGTGGCAGGTGCATTTTTCAATCCAAAGGGCATTACCACAAAGTGGTAGTGCCCACCAGGGGTCGAAAATGCTGTTTTGGCTTTTGCATCATCAGCTAACCTGATCTGCCAGTAGCCAGCTGTCAGGTCAAACGTGCTTAGATACTTGGCTGAGGCCAAAGTATCAATCAGCTCATCTGCCCTTGGTATGGGATAGGCATCAGTCCTAGTGACTGCATTGAGGCCTCTGTAGTCTACACAAAACCTCATTTCTTTCTTACCACCCTGGGTATGAGGCTTGGGTACCAGGACTACTGGACTAGCCCAAGGGCTATCTGAAGGCTCAATTACACCTAGCTCCAACATTTTCTGGACTTCAGTCCTGATACAGTCCCTGACATGGTCAGGTTGCCTGTAGATTTTATTCTTGACAGGCAGACTGTCTCCAGTGTCCACCTCGTGGGTGCACCAGGAAGTCTGACTAGGGGTCAGGCTAAACATATGTCTAAACTGTTGCAGAACTTGTCTGCACTCAGTTTGCTGATGGTCGGTGAGGCTGCTTGCCAAAGCAACACCATCTACTGACCCATCATCAGGGTTCTGAGAGAGCAGGTCAGGGAGAGGGTCACTCTCCTCCTCCTGGTCCTCATCAGTTGCCATGAGCAAGCCCATGTCAGCCCTGTCAACATATGGCTTTAATCTGTTGACATGGAGCACCCTCAGGGGGCTCCTGGGAGTTCCAAGATTCACCAGGTAGGTGACTTCTCCCTTCTGTTCAACTATTGTATGGGGGCCACTCCACTTGTCCTGGAGGGCTGCTGGGGCCACAGGCTCCAACACCCACACTTTCTGTCCTGGCTGGTATACAGTCAGTACAGCCTTTTGTTCATGCCAAGCTTTTTGTAATTCTTGGCTGGCCTCCAGGTTTTTGGTTGCCTTTTTCATGTACTCTGCCATCCGGGAGCGGAGACCAAGTACATAGTCCATCACATCTTGTTTGGGGGGCTTGAGAGGTAACTCCCAACCGTCTTTTACCAAACACAGTGGACCTCTTACAGGATGCCCAAACAGAAGCTCAAATGGGCTGTAACCAACCCCCTTCTGTGGAACCTCTCTGTATGCAAACAACAGGCAAGGAAGAAGAAGGTCCCATTTCCGCCTAAGCTTCTCTGGGAGACCTTTAATCATTCCTTTCAAGGTTTTGTTGAAGCGTTCAACTAAACCATTGCATTGTGGGTGATAGGGGTGGTGAACTTGTAAGTTACACCACACTCCTTCCACATTGCTTTTAGATATCCTGACATGAAGTTGGCACCTCTGTCAGAAATGACCTCCTTTGGGAAACCCACTCTGGAGAAGACTCCAATGAGGGCTCTTGCCACCACAGGGGCTGTGGTGGTCCTCAGAGGAATTGCTTCTGGGTACCTGGTGGCATGATTCACTACCACCAGGATAAACCTGTGCCCAGATGCAGTTTGAGGGTCAAGGGGACCAACAATGTCAATCCCTACCCTTTCAAAGGGTACCCCCACCACCGGTAGTGGTATCAGGGGGCCTTTGTTGTGCCACCTGCCTTACCACTGGCTTGGCATGTGACACAGGAGCGACAAAACTCCTTTGTGTCCTCTGACATATGTGGCCAATGAAAATGTGGAACAAGCCTGTCCCAGGTCTTGTTTTGGCCCAAGTGTCCTGCCAAAGGGATGTCATGTGCTAGGGTCAAGAGGAACCCCCTAAACTTCTGAGGTATTACCATCCTCCTGGTGGCTCCAGGGGCTGGGTCTCTACTCTCAGAATATAGGAGTCCCTCATCCCAATAAACTTTATGGGACCCACTAGCACTCCCAGCAGCCTCAGCAGCAGCCTGCTGTCTGAGGGGTTCAAGAGAGGGGCAGCACTGTTGCTCCTTACTCAGATCTTCCCTAGAAGGGCCCCCTGCCCCCAAGAACTCAACCTGATCAGGCTC
Source organism: Calotriton arnoldi (assembly GCA_963921515.1). Classification (NCBI taxonomy): domain Eukaryota; kingdom Metazoa; phylum Chordata; class Amphibia; order Caudata; family Salamandridae; genus Calotriton; species Calotriton arnoldi. The sequence continues at coordinate 295,622 of CAWUFW010016252.1, read as the reverse complement.
AAGTCCCTCTGGGGCAGTTCCTTCTTCAGGATCTGCTTCACCTTCCTCTGGGGGTGAATCTGTGATCCGAGACAGAGGGGAAGGCACTGCCTTTACCCTACTGCTCCTCCTCTTGGGAAGCATCTGGTCCATTGTTCCAGGATCCAGAGCTGGTTCAGTGTCATGCATTCTTGCTTGTGACCTGGTCACAGCAAATACCTCTGCAGGGATGCCCAACATCTCAGCATGAGTCCATAACTCTACTTCAGACCAGGCTGAAGTCTCTAGATCATTGCCCAATAGACGTTCGACAGAGAGGTCTGCACTGACTACAACCTTCTTGAGGCCAGTTACCCCTCCCCAGGAGAAATTCACAACTGCCAGACTATGGTTGGTCTTGACGTTGCTTGCATTGGTCACCTGGTACATTTCGCCCAGGATGATCTGTCCAGGGTCCACAAGATCCTCTGCCACCATGGTGACACTAGCACCTGTGTCCCTAAATGCCAAAGCCTGTTTTCCATTTATTACAGGCTGCTGTTTGTATTTGCCCAGATTACTGGGACTCACTACGAAGGACATATTAAGGTCTCCCTCACAAATCAGCATTGCCTGAGTGGGCACTCTGACTAGGTCAGAGTCCACTTCAGAACCCAGGGTCAACCCTACTACACCCTTATTCTGCGTACCACCTCCACCAGTAGCTGAACTAGGGGGAACAGTTGCCTTAGGGGCAGGAGTGGTGGTGGTTTGGTCTTTGGACTTGTTACAGTCAGAAGTCCAGTGCCCTTTCTGTTTACAGAATTTGCACCAGGGCTTCTTTTGGCCTTTTCCCTTGTTGGATTGTGACTCCCCACCAGATGCAGATTTTTGGGGCCCTTGTGAAGACTTCTGGTCTTTTGACTTATCCCCACCTTTCTCAGAGCCCTTAGGATCTTGCTTCTTGGTGTCACCCCCTTGGTTCTGGGGTTTCTGCCTCACCCTGGTTCTGACCCATTTGTCTGCCTTCTTTCCCAATTCTTGGGGAGAGGTCAGATGTGAGTCCACCAGGTACTGATGCAACAACTGGTTCTGGCAATTATTAAGGATCTGTTCTCTCATCATCAGATTATACAATCCCTTGAAATCAGTAACCCTACTGCCAACCAGCCAACCCTCCAGAGCCTTGGTTGCACAATCAACAAAGTCAGTCCAGTCCTGAGTCTGTGCCTTCTGGGTGTCTCTGAACTTCAACCTATACTGTTCAGTGGTTAAGCCAAACACATCTATCAGTGCACTCTTCAGGACTTCATAATCATCAGCATCCTCTTCTCTAACAGTGAGGAGCTTGTCTCTACCTTTGTCTGAAAAGGAGAGCCACAAGATTGCTGTCCACTGCTTTTGGGGGACCTGCTGTACTCTACAGACCCTCTCCATAGCAGTTATCCACTTGTGGATATCATCCCCACTCTGGTAGGGAGGAACAACCTTGCTCAGGTTCCTATGGTCTGGAATAGATTCTCTGTCTCTAGGGACACTGTTGCTGCCACCAAGGGGTTCTAACCCCTCTCTTCTAGAAGCTCTCTGGATCTCCAGGGCTTCTCTATCCAGTGCCAACTGCTTGGTTCTGAGGGCAACTCTTGCTTCCTCATACTGCAGCAGTTTGCACATTCTTTCAGAGGAGGTCTCTCTTATGGGAAAGTATGAGTTCCTCTGGTGGACAAATTCTCTGCCAGAGTGATAAGAGTGCTCAGATTCCCTGGAAGGGGACCTATGCCTCTCATCCACTCTGTCAGTTCTCTTAGGGAGAATTCCTCTGTCCTTTTCAGGCCCCTTGAGGCCTGGCCCTTCAATCACAGAGTCCTGGTCATTCTGATTTTCATCATCTGACCCAGATACTGTAATTGACCCACCCACTGATTCAGACCCATTAGCTCCTAGAGCCAATCTAAGATCATCTGCTGTCAGCAGATCTATCAGGTGTAGGGTTGAGGGACTCTGTCCTAGCCTCAGGTGTCTTTCAACACACATGGCTCTCAAGTCAGAGAAAGCCATGTCCTTATACTGAGGCTGAGTGGATCCACTGGTTCCACCCTTTAAGGACATTCTAGTGTTGTGCAGTGTTGTACTACCTACACTAGTTTGTGGCCTACTGATACTAGCTTGAGCTGTGGAAAGGGTGTGCTATCCCTTGGCATACAGCTCTAAGTTCAGTAGAACTTATTGATACTAAGCTTGACTTTATATGTACCTTAAGTACCTATAGTGGTTTTCAGTTAGTAATTCAAATAGAGATTTTCTGGTAAAACAAGAGCAAGCTGGAATCCCACACGCTGCCCACCAATGTGAGAAGTTGGCCTGGTATATGCTGTTCACTAATTAAAGTGGACACCTTGCACCAGAACAATTCGACTCTTATGGTAGATAGGTTTAAGACAACCTTTATAGAAAGCTATCCTAGTGGTAGCTGTGGAGAGCAGCCTTCAGGCTAAGTATTGAAGGAATGTAAAGCAGCTTGTTTTACCACACAATCTCTTGAATCACCAAATGAAAAGACACCACACAGGTATATATATCAAATATATATGTATTTATTAATAAACAACTCTCTACTAATCTCTTTATGAGATTAGAAGTCAGGAACATATGTACAAGTCAAATGTTATCAAAATAAGTTTAGCACAATCGAATATCACAATCTTAGTTTGCTAGACCTAGGTCTAGGGCATCTAGAATCGAGGGACCCCCAAGAACCACCCCAGGTAGTTGTAGGAGACCCACAGGGGACGGACGCGGTGACCTGGCACCGGTGCGAGTCCTGTGCGAGTCTATGCGTTCAGACGCAATTGAGATTTCAATGTTAAAGGTCCCTTGCGTGTTCGAGGCGAACACACCGATCGGTCCTTGTACGAGTCGAAGGACGCGGTCACAGATAGAGATGCAAGGGAGATGGACGCGCTGTGTCTAACACAGACGCGAACCTTGTGCGAGTCAGTGTAGGGGAGATCTCAGAGTTACAGGCCCTTTGTGTGTTCGAGGCGAACACCGATCGGACTCAGTACGAGTCGAAGGATACAGTTTTAGATAGTGTTACAAAGGAGATGGACGCGGTGTGTCTAACACAGACGCGAACCCTGTACGAGTCAGCGCAATTGTCGCACTTAGAAAGTTAGAGTTTTAGGACACTTCTAGGGAAGCTACAAGCGAGTCACTTACAGGGTAAGTAGTTCTAGGGTCCACACCCACAGGAGCACCGTAGTGCTGAAGTTACCTCACCCAGGGGAGCCGGGTGCATAGGTGTTCTTTGGTGTCGGGTCGCGGCGTCGTTTTCAATGGGAGCCAGTGAAGACTTGCTGCTTGCGGCGACAGGAGAAGTGTCCGGGGGAATCCAAGCCTGGATTCGGAAGATGGAAGACCTGAAAGCAGAGGGGACAGTGTTCAAAGTCACTTGGCAGTGACTCGGGGCAAGGAAGATGGATGCCCACAGTCGTCGCAAGATTCAGGTCATTCGCGGTTGCCTTGACTCTTCAGCCACAAGGTCCAGGAGGTGTCGACGATGACCAGGAGCTGGATTCGGCGTGTCCCACTATGTCTGCAGCTTACTGCGGTGTCGGCGACTCGATCGGAGCCAACAAGCCTTGGTAACAGCAAGTCTTGGGGAAAGTGTGAAGAGGCAATGGCGCAGACGAGCAAGGTCTGTTGGACTCACCCAGCAAGGGTAAGTCAGGGCAGGCCTGAAGCAACCAGGGGAGCCCTTTGGTTTCTTTAGAAAGTCTTCTGGGGACCCACGATCCGGCTGGCAAGGGATCGCGAAGATGCCTCGGGAGGATTCACTCACAGGAGCCCACGGTCACTCGGGACATGGTAGTCCTCTGATCTTCGGAGGGATTCCTGCTGGAGGCTGGGACCACACGTGGTCCAAAGCACAAGTTCGTGGAACGTTGTGAAGAGGTTGCACTCGACAATAGTGTATGATACCCAGGGGTCACGGTTCCTCATTACTCTTGGGGTTCACTGGCCTCAGCTTCGCTGGGGACTCACGATGGCCTTTGAGAAGTCAGGAAATCCACTTCTTGGGCTGCAGAGACTTCGGACTCTGGCGGGAGCGGCGTAGTTTGCGACTGTCGTTTGTAGTTTTTGGTGCCTGCCAAGCAGGGGAGTCACTCCTTGACTCCAAGGGAGATTCTTCAGTCTTCCAAAGGTAGTGGAACGTCGAAGGTCCGGGATTCTTCTTGTAGAGCATCGTCCAGGGAAATCTAGGGTGCAATGCACAGGTTCCCCCTCTTATACTAAAAGAAAGGGAGGGACTAGCTCTATGACCCTACCTATGGGAGGGTCAGGGGAGTGGGTGGCTACACCCACTTCCCTTTGTCCAGTTTCGCACCAGAGCAGGGACAGGTAGCCCCTGAGCCGGTTTGAACTGGCATATGCACAGAGGAGCCTTCTGCTCCCCCAGTGCAGGACTTCAAAGCACTCTAAGAGTGCACCCACCCAGCCCCAATACACTAAACCCTGTCTGGGAGGTGGTCACACCCCCTTGGGACAGGATATCTATTGTTGGGCTTCCTCCACTGCGAGTGTTGGTCATCAGCAGGAGGGCAGCCCAGTGTCTGTGACTGGTGGCATCCATTTTGTGATGCCAGGGCTCTGCAGGATTCTACCGCGTTTCCACAGTAGGTACATGTCTATCCCTCTAGAAGGGTCGAATGCTACCCCCACCGCCAGGACTGGCGGGGGGGTAGTATTCCAAGGTGTTTGACACCAAACACGACATGTTTCGATGCAGCCATTCCAAAGTTAGCATTTTACCGCGAGGATATAATGCACTTAAAAGTATATGGTTTAACCGCATCCACAAACAGCACCAGAGAATGGACTCTGAGAGCTGCAGAGCGGACCTGCTCAGGCAGAGGCACCCCCTCACATAGAAGCCAAGCACCCTGCCCTCAGGATTGATAGGGCCTGCCTTAGGGGTGACTGATAGGGTTATATGTGTGTGTAGGAGAGATATAGGTAACCTATATCTCAGGGAGGGGTGCTAGCACTTCCTCACTCAGGCTGCAGTAGCAGGCCTGTGGTGTCAGATTTAGTCTGCTTCCCAGGGGTGGCATAATACATGCTGCAGCCCCTGGTAGGCCTGTGAAGTACCTATGCCCTTGATACCTAAGGTACCATATACTAGGGACTCATAAGGTGCCACAGTATCCAATCACTAGTGCACCTAGAGTGCACTCCAAATCGTTTAGAGAGAACAGAGAGGCTGGGGCCCTGATTAGCAGGGTCCCAGCCTGACTATAGCCAGACACCAGTGTAAACATCAAAAAAAAAGTGGGGGCAACATAAGAGGCAGATCCTACTCTCCTACATTTAGCGAGGCAGATATTTATACCACCCATCAGCATTCATCACCTCCTTGCCCATGGCATTTCCCCACCCATGACCTAACTGCACCATGGTTCATTTCGGCACTACAGTGTTGATTGCGCAATGTGTGTCTGCTTCAGTTAATGCAGCATTTACAAAGTTTTCTATGCATTGTAAACTAAAAACAAGGTGTGTTTCCCTTTGCTCCCAGTGACCACTCAGTCACCTCCTAGTACTTCATTCCTTTATTCTTTCCTAAGTTCTGTCTCAGCCTACCTAAAAAAAATTAAAAATCCATTCTCGGCATGTGCCACATTTTTCTGGCCAAGTGATTCATATATTTCATGGCTTTCATAATGGAGTTACACATGTTCAAATTTTGCCCTTTCGACATTCATCATCTACAGTGACTGAATTAGCCAATGTTTAGGCACATAATGATGATTAGTGACACCCCACTATTCTATAGCAAAACCTCTATCTACCCAGCCTAATCTCTCTAACGTACCTTGCAAAAGAGAGTAAATTAAGTTTCCTTTCCTTACTGCCAAGCGAATGTATTTGTTGGAAATAATTTGCGGAGAAGGGTGAGGCCAAGGAGTAAAGTGGGACTAACTGCCTGATTTTGAGTTTTGCGGATGGGATACTCTGTGATGAGCATGCCAAACACAATCTATATAGCCCGTTCCTTTACCTGTACTGCAGTGCTTTGTTTTTCGCACCGTCTGCTTATGTCTGAGAGGAAATCTGAATTTTATACGTGGTGTGTGTGAAGTACTATCATTATTATTCATCTGCCTTTTTGGAATGGGGGTAGAATTGAAAGACATTTGGAGAAGAGCAGTGCCATCGGATTTAAAGTAAGATAATTGTCCAATACAGTTGCCCTAGCTGCAGACTGTAGAGAGTGGCAAAATACCCAACACTAGCTAGCATGCCTCCATTAATTTAGCACAAGACTACTTGTACTCCACAGTGCATAATGCCTTACTCATTAATGAAAGGTACTTTATTTTTATTTTACCACACAAAGTGTCTGTTTAGTTTTTTTACTAGGAAATCCTTTAAAAGGAAAAAAAAGAACAGTTTTTTTAAATCAGGTGTGCTGTTATTCTGCCTTAATTCCATTCAGACAATCAATGCTTTTATGTGAGGCATGTGTGGCTAAACAATGGCCCTGTGACACGTAATCACAACAAATTCCAATGGCCCTGGGGGACCAGCAATGTACTGCTACTGTGCCACTATAGTTTTAAACAAGTGTTTGCAGAGAGCACTGCTTACAATTAGTCTTTTTTCTTTCTTCATATACCTACTCCTGCTGGTCCATCTACATGCCAGGAGATAGCAGCCCGGCTGTGGTGGCAGACGGAGGCCTTCCACCTAGAATATCAATGGCTGGTGGCTCTGGAGGAGGAGGAGGAGGAGGAGGAGGAGGCTGAGACATCTCCTGCTGCCCAGGGCCACAGTTCCTCCTGCCTCCCGACAGCAACATCTCCAGCACAACCGGAAGCGGGCCATCCAACTGCCACTGCTGCCTCCCCTCCTTCTCAGGCTGCCTTTTGTCAGTGCCACATCTGTCATGCCTGGACCGCAGGATGGCCCACATGGAGGGAAAGCTTGAGGAACTTGGGCCCGTATGGAGAATGCCCTTTTTTTATTTTCGGTTTTGGTGGGAGGGACTTTTGTTGTGGGAGAAGAGGGTGGGAATTGGGAAGGGAGTTGGGGGTGAGGTGATTTCTTTGGGGAAAGGGGTAGGCCTGTAGTGGGTGTAGTCGGTAGTCTTTTATTGTTAAAAACAAGTCAAATGGAAAAGTTATTCCACTTTATTTTAGTTTTTTTGAGTTTTGCTTTCACTTTGCACTGCTGTGTTTTCGATAACAGCCTGTTCTTTAATCTTCTTGCTTGTCAAAGTGCATGCATACCAGTTTGTTATACCCATGTCATACTACCCTCTGTAACTATATCATTGACCATTGGGGGGTAGGTTATGTTGCCATTGCCCATATTGCCTACAGCAGCCTAGATAAACAAGTAAGGAAAGTTAAATCTCCAATAGAAGTTAGCTACTTACTAACTAAACTAGTTCACTTCACTTGGGCAGATGGCCGCCAAAATTCAAAAAAAGTCTCCATCTAACTCTTGTGCCATTACAAGGTTGCCGAGGTGGGTGATACGGCGCAGTGCTGGAGACAGGGCTGCTTTGCATAAAGAGCATTTCACTCTCTTCTTCCTCATCACCTTTGATGGAGCAAGGATTCGAGAAAATGAAACTTGCTTGGAGAAATCCCATTAACTTTCACTAATCGTTAAAACTGTAGATAAGACGAAACTAATATACACCAGACACCGACACATGGGGAGAGAAGCTTACGCATGCTTAAACTAATGAAGAATAAAATGCAACGCGACTACAACCCGCTTTAATTTGCGAAAACGCTTTGCGCATGTGCAAACTTGATTTACGTAGCGATAACGTGACTAACTCGCTTTGAGAGGGAAAAACCTCGTGCATGCGCAAGAAAGACTAACATGTGGTCCTGAGATACCGCATGCCCGGCATCTGCTTGCTTGAATTTAAAAAGAAAGCTGCTGTTGTTAACGCTTTTGCCTAGAGAGACACTAATAACATGGGACAGAATAGAAATAGGTGGTGAACAGTGAAAATTATATGTTTAAGAAAATAACATCTGTTTATGATTCTTTTATTAATAGTGTGCATTCGGGCCTGCTAAAGCATAACAGAAAAAGAAAATGGCGACGGATAACAAAAAGTAGCGCATGCTCAGTGAATTCATGATGTGACCAGGAGACCAAAGGAGCTGAATGACTGCCAAATATCAAGTACAGAAGACATGAGAAAAAGAAGACATGTATCACTCGTCTATGTAGCCTGTATTGAATTAATTATTGCAATGGCAACAATATATGTATGGGAAGAGAACAATATGAATGAGCTAAAGGGGAAGGGCTAGCAAGCAATAAGTACCTTAATAAAAATTAATATGTCAGTATGGTGTGATGAAAACTCCCCTACCCCCGTCCAATCATATTCCGTATTTTAGTGAAATTTGCAACTCTTGGGGGTGGGACATGTAGAAATAAAGACTATAACTAGAGTAAGTTGAGTTAAGTTAGTCGTCATCGACGCTGAGAGAGAGACGAGTATGCTGCAACGAGAGAGAGCATCAAGATCATCATAGAGAGAGAGAGGCGAGAGCAGACTGGGAAGATACAGATCCGAAACAACAGCTTGCTTAGGTTTGAAGATTGCGGAAGAATATCGAGGAGGGAGAGTGTGTAAGAGAGGGAATCGCCCTGGTGCGTCGGGTTTGTAGAAAAGTCTAGTAAGTATTAGCCCTGTCCTGATCCTGTCCTTTAGTCTTTGTCTCCTGCTCCTAAGTCAGGGGACCTCCACCATTCCTTTGGCCAGAGGGGTGGTTTTCCGGTCATCTCTATTAGGTAAATGTCATTTTTTTCTTAAAAATTTTGCACATTTCTTTGCAAAAGTACGTTAATATATGTCTTTTGTCTCTACATCTATCCACTCTTATGCATTGATTTGTTGAATGAGGTTCTGTAATTGAATGTATTTGCTAAATGAATTTTCTCTCTCCCATTTGAAGAATGATGGAGTTTGCACTGTGAATCTGTGATGATGAGCGTTCAACTTTATGACTGAAACTTTAGATAAAGCTTATAAATCTTACTCAGAGTCTGTGGTCATTTCACTAAGAGCTGTGAATTAGTTAAGGAGTTGTTAATATCACCATCAACTAACTCAACTAATGGTCCATCGACCAAAGGAAAAAGTGTTGATTCGTGAAGATTAGTTAGGCTTTGAAATGTAAATTTAACCCGATTTGTGGTTACAGGGAAATAAGTAATCAGAACTTAAGTGAATTATAAAACTTTCCCCCCCAGCGGATCGTCCAGAGAGTGTGGATGAACAATTTGGATGAATGTATATGGGCCCATTGAAATACTCAGTTTTGTGAAATATTCAACCCTGGGGTTTCCGCTGGATCAGTTTTTCTGGTAGCAGAGTTATGGTTATTATTGATTAGTTTGGTGATTATTGATTATTGATTTTAACTACATGTTTAACACTAAGAGTTAGTGTCGCGTTTTATGTTGTCTGGAAGTACAGGTACAGAGATACCTGGGAATCCCGGGAATGGAATTTAGAAGAGTGTGGTAAGGAAATCACACTGCAGAAGGTTACTCGCCTGTCGTCATAATACCTAAAAGTTATGGAGGGCTGTAGGTGTTATATTAGGGACTATATCATACAAGAGTAGAGTGTGAGTGATAGCAAAGGGTCCACCTGTGAAACTTTGGCCTTACCCAAAGGAGGAGTATCCCTAGAGGAGTAAAAGGTCCTCCCCGAGCTTAAGTGAAGGGTAAACAGTGGTTTTTACTCGCAGTGTAAGGAAGTACTTTCTCTTTGAAGCAAGTGAATAAACTATCTTTGGATTAGTGGGGCAGACAGAGTAGCGCTGTTTTTACGTTGTAACTAACAGAAATTATAAAGAAATATTAGAAAATACATTATCGTATTACCTTGTGAAGGGAGGGTCAGTAGCAGGAGCCATACTGACGTCACAAAGAGCCGCGCTGGTATTAGTTGAGACAGCGGGCGTGTAACAAGTACAGATTGTAAAGGGAGGGTCAGTAGTAGGAGTAATACTGACGTCATAAAGAGCCACGCTGGCATTGGTCAGACAAGTGGGTGTGTTGAAAGCTCTGATTGGTTGGTAGACAAGAACCGCGCTGGTATTGGTTGCGGAAGAGAATACGTAGTGACCCCTGATTGAACTGTTGGTGTGAGACGCGCTGGTATAGGACGAGTGTTGGCAAATAGGATACGTGAAAAGAAAAATACAGAGGAGTCTCTAGTTCTAGCCTGCTGAAAATAATTAGTTACAGGGATCGGAAGAATGAAGCTGATTGATAAAATCAAAAATTTCTTTAAAAAAGATAAACGTGTAGTAACTAGAGAAGGAATTCTTATGCCACCTCCTAACACGCCTGCCTCCTTTATGATGATGGAACGAGGGTATCATACTTGTGTCTGGTTGGAAAATTGGGAAGAGTATACGAAAGGTGATGGTGTTCTAGCTTTTCCTGAACATGGTACGTTTAATGTAAGGATTCTTCAGAATTTGAGAAATCGGATGAATTCATTAGAACCAAGTCCTAGGTTAACGCAGTATGAAGCTTTGGAGGAATGGGAAGTTGAGGCATTTGAACGAGAGAAATACAGAGGAGGTAGAAGAATAAATAGAGGGTTTTTACCCAGATATCTGTTTGAAACTCGAGGAGATCAGATGAAAAGATGGAGAAGAGCTGTAGTAACGGAAGGCTTGTATCCAGTGTTGATGGCAGAGGATCAAGTAGGGAGTAAGTGTAAAGAAAAAGTAAAACACATAGGTTTGACAGGAACAGGATGTGATGAATCTGATGATGAGCTATTGGAGGACCTTTTAGTCAAAAGACCCCCACCTTATCAAGAAAATGCTAGATATACAACTCCAAGTGCACCAATGAACGGAACTCCATTAGTTCCTCTAGTTTTATATGATCCAACAGTCACCCGAGTATTACAGGAAAAAGAAAGGAATGCGTTGAATAAGACAAAAGAAGAGATAATTCAGAAAATAAATCAGTTAGGTTTGAATGCTAAAGCCTTGACAGTACCAGTAACAATTGGTCCTGTTATTCCATTGTATGGTGATAAACGAGATACCCCGAGATTACAAACAGTGACAGTCCCACAGAATAATGCTAGGAAAGAGGCAGTAATGTTAGAAGATCAAACTAGTGAGAGTGATTCAAATATCTTGTTACTAGATCTCCCTAATCTTGAAACGGTGACTGAGACCCCGAAGAGAATTACACCAGTAAATACAAGGAGAAAAGAAACAAATGTCACTCCAATAGCAGGGAACTCTAAAGGATTTTCACCAGAAGACCTAGAGGAGTGGGCAAAAGGATTAGACAAGAAAAAACCCCAAACACCAAATATAGATGTAGGCAAGTTGAAAGTGGATTTAGAAGAAATGATTATTGGTACTATAAATTCAGACAGATTAGGTTCATATGGAGATGATGAATTGTTGTTTTGTGTAAAAGTATAACCTGGAGAGCAAAGAATCTTAATGAGAAGATAGTAGAAGTGGCTTCAGAATTTGGAATAGACGTAGAAAAGTCAAAAATATTACAAAAACCATAAAGGGCAGAATTTACTGAGAAGGATTTAGAAAGTTTGAATGCGTCAGGAAAGAGATTACAGATTAAAGAATTAATGTATATTTTGAAGAAATGGGGAGATACAGACCGATGGAGAGGTAGATGGACAAGAAAAAGGGATGAAGCAGCTACAAAGGAAACATCTGCATTCCTATTAAGAGAGACAGAACAGGTTGAAAGAGTGTGTTCAATGAGAGAAGTTCCTGGTGGTGGATATGTTCATGTTCCTTGGTCTAGACAGGATACTTTGTCTTTTACGAATGATTTCCCCAGATTAAGAGAGAAACCAATTGAATGGTACAAGCAGGTAGAAAGATTTGTGAAAGTTTCAAAGGTATTATTAAAGGATTTGGATGGCCTGTTTGACATAGTGGTACCAACTGTTTTGTGGACAGAATGTAAGATTACTATTGATTGGCCAACTGAAGAGTATCCCAGAGACGCAAGGACAGGTGCGCCTTCAGATGAAGTGATGAAAAAGTATCAACAGGTGATTACTTTCTTGAAAGGGAAAATTCCTCCAAAAGAAACAGATTGGGTTAAAATAGCTAGAACAACTCAAGAACCAAAAGAGTCAGTGCACGCGTATTACGAAAGGCTATTGCAAGTATTTAAGCAGTATAGTGGATTTGAATATATTGGTGACAAGGATATGGGACATTTTGTGTATAGGTTTGTGTATGGATTGAGATCAGAAATTAGTCAGATGATTCAGCAGCATATGCTTTGCTGGCAGAGCAAGCCCATTGATTATATCTTGAAGTATGCGAAGTATTGTAGTGATGATATTGATGCAAAACACAAGAAACTGAAAGAAAAGATGATGTGGGCACAAGTGAAGCTAGCAGAACACCAAGAGGCACATTCTGGTTCTCAAAATGACAATCAGTTGAACGATCAGAATCAGAATAGTCAAGGATCAAATGTAAATAAAGGAAAAGTGCGAATGAGTAGAGAAGAAGCAAAAAGAAGTATCCTTGTCATGCGTGTGGAAAGCATGGACATTGGAAGAATGAGTGTAGAAATGTTCAACAGAGTAATGGGGTAAATCAATATTTAAATCCACAGATGCAGAATGAGGTGGTTGTGAACCAGCAGCAACAGCAACAGGTAGTTACTCCGCAATTACAGGTGCCACAAGCCCCTATGCCCAACCATGTGAACGCTCAGGTGCAGAGATACAGTGTGAACACCGGATTTCGTGGAGAGAGTGGTAAGAATACACAAACGGTTCAACAATATTGGATAAAAAGTAATGAGAGTGATTCAGATGCTTCTCAATGACGGTGCCTGAGGGGAAGGAAGAATGCGTGCTTGGCCCATCCTTGGCGGTAGATCAGTCAGGTCTATTTGTTAATGGAAAAGTGGAAGGTAATGACATCACTTTTCTAGTGGATACTGGTGCTACCCGTTCTACTGTGAGAGCAGCAGAAATTCCAAACCTACCCCTCTCGGGAGAAACTATCCAAGTTGTAGGAGTCTCAAATAAGCAAATAAAAACCACAGTCACTAAACCAATAGAAGTGAATATGGGAATTTCAAAGACATGCATCGGTTTGTGGTATGTGATTCAAGTCCAGTGAATTTGTTAGGGAGGGATTTGTTGTGCAAAATGAACTGTACTATCTATTGTACACCTGATGGTATTGCTTTCCAAACACCTGATGAAGATATTGCTTTCAAAATGATGCTAGCAAACCAAGGAACAGAAGTGGATCATATGTTTTCACTTCTTACTGAAAATGGTTTACCTGATGAGCTGAAAAACACAGTGAAATCAGATGTGTGGGATTTTACAGGAAAGGAAATTGGTCTGATGGCAAATGTAGACCCAATTAAAATAATGGTGAAAGAAGGTGCAATTTATCCGAACACACCCCAATACAGAATGAGCCCTGAAGTAAAAGCAGGAGTTGCTCCAGTAATTGATCAAATGATTGAACAAGGTATTTTGAAAGAGATAATGGGCAGTCCTTGTAATTCGCCAATCATGGGGCTTAAAAAGCCTAGTGGCAAGTATAGAATAGTGCAAGATTAAAAAAAAATTAATAAGATAGTAGTACCCTGTTGTCCAGTAGTACCAAATCCAGCAGTGATCCTTTATCAGATACCTTGGGATGCACATTGGTACACGGTGATTGATTTGTGCCAAGCATTCTTTTCGATTCCTTTACACCAGGATAGCCAATATCTTTTTGCATTCCGGCTTGGAGACCGTGTTTTGGCATGGTGTCGGGTTCCTCAAGGGTACACAGAGAGTCCCTCAATTTTCAATCAGATCCTGAAAAAGTGTTTGGAAACATTGGTTATGCCAAGAAATTCAGTTTTGGTTCAGTACATTGACGACCTATTGGTGGCATCAAAGACACGAGAGGCTTGTGTCACTGACACAATTGCCTTACTGAACCATTTGGCTGAAGGTGGACACAAGGTGTCACCAGAAAAATTACAGTTTTGCCAACAAGAAGTCCAATATTTGGGACACAAGATAGAAAAGGGAGTCAGGAAAGTGACACCAGAGAGAATACAAGTGATTCAACAAATGAGTCTGCCTATAACTAAGAAAGAAGTACGAATGTTTTTGGGAGTGATTAGATATTGTCGTCAGTGGATCCGTGGATTTTCATTGCTTTCAAAGCCTTTACTAAAATTGACACGAAAGGATGTGACAGACCCGATTGAATGGGATGATGAAAGTGAGGATGCATTCATAAAATTGAGAGATTGTTTGTGTCAAGCACCAGCGTTAGGAATGCCTGACTATACGAAAGAATTTGTTTTGTTCTGTTATGAGAGAGAAGGATGTGCACTTTCAGTGTTAACACAGAGACATGGATTGTCATGGCGTCCAGTGGCATATTTTTCTGCCACTCTGGATCCAGTGGTTGCGGCATTGCCTGGCTGCTAAAAAGCAGTAGCTGCTACCTGTGTGAGTCTGGAGCAGAGTGAATCGATTGTAATGGGACATCTCCTAAAGGTATATGTGCCACATTCAGTCGAGATCCTTTTAACAAGGACTCGTACTCAGCACTTGAACCCTAGTCGGCTGACTAAGTATGAAAGAGTGATCCTGGGTGCTGAAAATGTAAGTGTGATAAGATGCACCATAGTAAATCCAGCAACCTTGCTGCCGGATCCGTACTGTGAAGAAATAAAAGAGGAGGCTGATCATGATTGTTTGGATGTGACAGAAATGTGTGCAAAGCCCACACCGGACATCTTTGATGTCCCATTGGAAGAATCAGACTATGTATTGTTTGTTGATGGGTCATGCTTGCGAAAACAAAATGGAGAACTGAGTTCTGCCTATGCTGTATGTACTGTATCTGCTATTCTAGAAGCATCCTGTTTAAGAGGAGTCAAGTCTGCACAAATAGCCGAATTGATAGCTTTGACAAAAGCATGCAAAATTGGGAAAAAATTGAGAGTAACCATATTCACGGATAGTCAATATGGTTTTGGGGTTGTGTATGACTTTGGCCAATTATGGGTGCAAAGGGGATTTCTGACTTCTTCAGGTTCTCCTATCAGGAATAGTAAAAATGTCAAAGAACTATTGGAAGCACAACAATTGCCAAAAGAAATTGCAGTGGTCAAATGTGCCGCACATAAGTCGGGAAATGATTATATAACACAAGGCAATAAATATGCTGACCAAGTTGCACAATTTTGTGCTCGAAATACAATGTCTTTGAACAGAGGGTTGGAAAAAGAAGTTACCAATTGCCAACTAATATTTTTCTCTGCTTTTGAAACATGGGATGAAGTTAGACAGTTACAGGATGAGGCAGATGCAAAAGAAAAGGAACTCTGGATCAAATCAGGATGCACAAGAAGAGCAGATGATGAAGTATTGGTGTGTCCAGGTGGTAGACCGATAATGCCAGACAGTTTACTATCACAAATGGCAAGAGTATATCATGGAGCTACACACATTGGGAGGGATGCCATGATTAGGCACTTCAGGCAGACATGGTACAATCCCCAGTTTAGGCTAATTGCAGAGAGTCTCAGCCAGCGATGCTTGACATGTCAACAGCAGAACCCAGGTAGGAAAACAGTTGTCAGTTGGGGAAAAATCGGAAAGGCAGAGGGACCATTTACTAGACTGCAACTTGACTTCATAGAGCTGCCGCCGTGCAATGGTTTGAAGTACGTCCTTGTTATTGTGTGTCTTTTTTCTCGATGGGTGGAAGCCTATCCAATGAGAAGGAATGACAGTCTCACAGTTGCCAAACTACTGTTGAGAGAACTCATTCCCAGATTTGGATTTCCAGTCACTGTGGAATCAGATAGAGGACCTCATTTTAACAATGAGATAATTTGATTAATTTGTACAGCTTTCAAAGTTGAGCAGAAACTACATTGTGCCTATCGACCAGAAGCCTCTGGAGTGGTTGAGCAGCTCAATGGCACAATAAAATCCAGGTTAGGGAAGGTGTGTGCATCCACTTCACTGAAATGGCCTGATGCTTTGCCCCTTGTATTTATGAGCCTTAGAAGCATCCCTGACAGAAGGACGGGATTGAGTCCTCATGAAATTCTCATGGGAAGAGCAATGAGACAAGCATTTGTACCTGGAAAAATACTTATGAATATAACTGATGATCTATTGTTGGACTATTGTAAAGGACTAGCTGATCTGGTACGTTCTGTGTCTCACCAGGTTGGAGAAGATACAACCGCAGCACAGCCGAATCAAGCTCATGATTTGTGTCCAGGAGACTGGGTTGTGGTAAAGAAGCACACGAGAAAATCGTGTTTAGAACCCAGGTGTAAAGGACCTCATCAAGTTTTATTGGTCACGACGACAGCAGTGAAGTGTGCTGGCTTGCCAAACTGGATCCATGCCAGTCATACACAAAGAGTCCCAAGTCCACCTGAATGACAAGAGCAGCAACTGGTAGAACAAAGAGAAGAACCAGAAGCTGAAAGTTGTTAAGTCGAAGAAATCAGAGAAACAGACTCTGAAGAACGCATTGATGATGAACAACCAAGTACAAGTCAAGTAGGGTGGGCACCAGTTACTGGGTCTCAAGAGGCTGCTGTAGAGGCAGAGGAAGAGCAAGAGATTGAGAGACCAGAACAAATTGAAACAGAAGATCCAGATCAAGCTCAATCAAAAGAAGGAAAGGAAAGACTGACAGGTTCAGAACAAATTCAGTAAACAGAAGAATCTACTGCAGGAAATTTAGATAAAGCTCAATTAGAATTAGAAAAAGAAGGATTTAAAGATCAAGAGCAAATTCAATCAACAGAAAGAGAAAGATCAGAAAGTTTAGAACAAGCTCAGTTAAAAGAAAGAGAAAACAAAAGAACGTTAGAAATTGGCGAGGAAGGTGAAAAGGCAGTGCAAACAAAGAGGATCAGAAAAGGTGATCACTGTCCAAGTGGAGTAAAAGGACTGAGATATTTTTTAAGATGAAAAACAGGGAAAGAACAAGAACAAGTAAATGAAATATCAAGTCAAACTGAGCAAGAACATCCAAGAAGAAAATCTTTACAAAAATCAAAAAGAGTGAGAGTTCCGAGCAGAAAA
Organism: Calotriton arnoldi; assembly: GCA_963921515.1. Lineage (NCBI taxonomy): Eukaryota > Metazoa > Chordata > Amphibia > Caudata > Salamandridae > Calotriton > Calotriton arnoldi. The sequence goes on along the minus strand of CAWUFW010016252.1, from coordinate 278,509 downwards.
TATAAGGCTCCTGAATGGACATATATCACCTCGAGGACTTTGAGAATCTTGATCTGAATGAAGAACAAGAAGGGGTTGTTATTGAAGGAATTGATGAAAGCAAATTGAGACCCCCTTAAAGGGAAAAGACTTTGACACAAGGGGTGAAAATTGACAAATAAATAAATAAAAGAATAAAAGAAATCAAAGAATAAAAGAAACCAAAGAAGAAAAGAAAAATAAAGACAAAGGGGAACAAAGAAAAAAAAGCTCTTGAAGTGTGGGATCACACAAAGATTTTATATTTTTTAATTAAAAAATTTTTTTGAATAAATTTTAGAATTTAGAAGAAATAATTTAGATATTGATCAATTTTAGAATACTAAAAATGGCAGAAACGAAAGTGACTGAACATTCGAAATCTAGTTTAAAACGAAGATGTGTTAAATATTGTTTGTGCAGTGTTTTAATACTAATGTTAATGTGGTTGTTGCTAACTGTTGTGATACCTATTCTGATGGTAAATAGTAACAGAAATAACACTAATACAAGTGATCGAGTGAATGCAGTTACTAAAAGAACAACTGCCACTAATTTAGAGCAAATGGATGAGAGCATGTATTATCATGACAAGTCAAATAGTGATTCGTCATTAAATGTATTTACTAAACTTCTTTACCAATACGTAGATACAATGGATGTGAGTGATTATTATGTTTGCATGAAATTACCTTTGTCTGTCTCGGAGGGGGTGACATATCACCATCTTCCTTTAACATATGGGGTGTCCTGTAGTGTTGTGTCCAGTTTGTTCTATGTAACAGGCAAGTTGCAGTATTATTATTCGAATATGGATTTAGTATTTTCAGAAATCCCTATTCGAAAAACCTGAACCCAGTGCTTAGTGTTAAAGATGCAGAATTCATGGGTGAGTTCTTCTTAACAACAAACCCAATAGACATAACATATGCTCATAAGAATAATCTAACATGTATTTTGCGTGATGAAGAAAAAGATTTCCTAAATTTAGTAGAGGAAAGAAGGCAGGATTTTCAAAAGAAGGCTGTGGAATAGAAGTCACATGTACCTCCATGGGTTAATAAGGAAGGGGACTATAAGAAAAGCGAGACTCATGCTGCAATGTCCCTAGACTTGTCAAAATTGGGAAAATTCTGTCTGCATAGACTAAAAACTGACTATAACAACATTTTCATTGGTTCTAGTGAATGTGAACATACCTTCCTAATAATGGGGGATGGGGACTAAAAGGTGGAACTGATCCTGTTTTTCCAGGGATTTATTACGTGTGTGGTAAAAATGCCTATTATAGGTTTCCCACGTGATGGTATGGTAGTTGTTATGTTGGAATAGTATTTCCAAAGGTATATCACATTACTAAGAACAATGAAATGGATGTAGTAAGTCAAGGACTAAAACGAACGAGTTTTCCAGAAATAGTAGGTGATATATTTGGTGCACTGATACCGACAGTTGGAGTCATACTGAATTCACATAACATACGACAGTTGTCAACAATAGTTGATCGTCTATCGACAGATACTGCTGGGGGATTCTTAATGATTAATACGGAAATGGTTGCAATTAGATCTATGGTTTTGCAAAATCGACTTGCACTTGATATATTATTGGCAAAAGAGGGTGGAGTCTGTGGCATGTTGAAAGTCCAACATTGCTGTACATATATCCCTGACAAAAGTAAAGGTATTGAGGGATATATTAAGAATATTACAAAGATTCATGAAGATTTGACCCAACTAGAGGTTGACGGTGTCTGGGAAAGACTTAGTAAAAGTATTTCTGCTATAGGTAGTTGGTTTTCCACTTTAGGGAATAGTCTATTAGGGGAGATCCTATTACCTGTAATTTCGATAGCAATAATAGCTCTGATAATAATGATGACATATAGATGTTGCAAGAGTAAAACAAGAGAAAGAATGTTGGCAGAAATAAAGAATAAGAGAATGGGAAGAAAGAGAAGAAAGGAAGAGATTGAGTTAGAAGAAATGAAAGGATGTTTATATGATAAAATGAAAGAATTAGACATGAAAAAGAAAAACGAAGAATTAGAAGAACGAGAAGAAGACACTAAAATTAGATGAATAAAGTTGGCACTTGGTAATGATGAGTATTTTATGATGGCTCAAAAATGCCATCAGAGGGGGGATTGATGGAGCAAGGATTCGAGAAAATGAAACATGCTTGGAGAAATCCTCCATTAACTTTCACTAATCGTTAAAACTGTAGATAAGACTAAACTAATATACACCAGACACCGACACATGGGGAGAGAAGCTTACGCATGCTTAAACTAATGAAGAATAAAATGCAACGCGACTAAAACCCTCTTTAATTTGCGAAAACGATTTGCGCATGTGCAAACTTGAATTACGTAGCGATAACGTGACTAACTCGCTTTGAGAGGGAAAAACCTCGCGCATGCGCAAGAAAGACTAACATGTGGTCCTAAGTTACTGCGTGCCCAGCATCTGCTTGCTTGAATTTAAAAAGAAAGCTGCTGTTGTTAACGCTTTTGCCTAGAGAGACACTAATAACATGGGACAGAATAGAAATAGGTGGTGAATAGTGTGCATTCGGGCCTGCTAAAGCATAACAGAAAAAGAAAATGGCGACGGATAACAAAAAGTAGCGCATGCTCAGTGAATTCATGATGTGACCCGGTGACCGAAGGAGCTGAATGACTGCCAAATATCAAGGATAGAAGACATGAGAAAAAGAAGACATGTATCACTCGTCTATGTAGCCTGTAGCCTGTATTGAATGAAATATTGCAATGGCAACAATATATGTATGGGAAGAGGACAATATGAATGAGCTAAAGGGGAAGGGCTAGCAAACAATAAGTACCTTAATACAAATTAATATGTCAGTATGGTGTGATGAAAACTCCCCTACCCCCGTCCAATCATATTCCGTATTTTGGTGAAATTTGCAACTCTTGGGGGTGGGACATGTAGAAATAAAGACTATAACTAGAGTAAGTTGAGTTAAGTTAGTCGTCATCGACGCTGAGAGAGAGATGAGTATGCTGCATCGAGAGAGAGCATCAAGATCATCATAGAGAGAGAGAGGCGAGAGCAGATTGGGAAGATACAGATCCGCAACGACAGCTTGCTTAGATTCGAAGATTGCAGAAGAATATCGAGGAGGGAGAGAGTGTAAGAGAGGGAATCGCCCTGGTGCGTCGGGTTTGTGGAAAAGTCTTGTAAGTATTAGCCCTGTCCTGATCCTGTCCCTTAGTCTTTGTCTCCTGATCCTAAGTCAGGGGACCTCCACCATTCCTTTGGCCAGAGGGGTGGTTTTCCGGTCATCTCTATTAGGTAAATGTCATTTTGTCTTAAAAATGTTGCACATTTCTTTGCAAAAGTACGTTAATATATGTCTTTTGTCTCTACATCTATCCACTCTTATGCATTGATTTGTTGAATGAGGTTGTGTAATTGAATGTATTTGCTAAATGAATTTTCTCTCTCCCATTTGAAGAATGATGGAGTTTGCACTGTGAATCTGTAAAGATGAGCGTTCAACTTTATGACTGAAACTTTAGATAAAGCTTGTAAATCTTACTCAGAGTCTGTGGTCATTTCACTAAGAGCTGTGAATTAGTTAAGGAGTTGTTAATATCACCATCAACTAACTCAACTAATGTTCCATCGACCAGAGGAAAGAGTGTTGATTCGTGAAGATTAGTTAGGCATTGAAATGTAAATTTAACCCGATTTGTGATTACAGGGAAATAACTAATCAGAACTTAAGTGAATTATAAAACTTGACCCCCCAGCGGATCGTCCAGAGAGTGTGGATGAACAATTTGGATGAATGTATATGGGCCCAATGAAATATTCAGTTTTGTGAAATATTCAACCCTGGGGTTTCCGCTGGATCACCTTCACCTCCCACAGGGATCGGAAATGATTCACCTCTCTCATCACCACCACCACCACCTGAAGCAATGTTTTAAGGTGCGCTTCCCATCAAATTGTGTAGTGTTTTTTCATGAGTCATTTGGCCTCCAGTATCATAGTGTGAACCAGGCTTCCCTCTGCAAACTTTCATGTGGAAAATGGGGCAATTGCAATGTTATCCTCCTGCATGCTAATGATAAAAAAAAGTCTCAAACTAGGGAGGTGAACGTTTTCAGTGGGCGTTGGACTTGGCCCTTTTTGCAGGGTTATCCCCAAACTTTTTGCCTTCTTCCTCCTATCTTTTCTGACCTGTTTTTGTTGAATTTAGGACTGGGCACTTTACCACTGCTGACGAGTGCTAAAGTGCATATGCTGTCTGTCTAAATTATAATGGTGGTTGGTTTATCCATGATTTGCATATTTGATTTCCTGGTAAGTCCCTAGCAAAGTGCATTGTTTCTGCCCAGGGCCTGTAAATCAAATGCTAATAGGGGGCCTGCAGTACTGATTCTGCCCCCCACATGAGTAGCCCTGCAACCATGTCTCATACCTGCCACTGCTGTGTCTATGTGGGCAATTTTACACTGCCATGTCAACCTGGCAAGTGCACCCACTTGCCAGGCCCAAACCTTCCCTTTTACTACATGAAAGGCACCCCTAAAGTAGGCCCAAGGTAGCCCCATGGGCAGGGTGCAGTGTATTTAAAAGGTAAGACATGTTCTGGTGTGTTTTACATGTTCTGATAGTGAAATACTGCAAAGTTCCTTTTTCACTATGGCCAGGACTATCCCTCCAATAGTTTATCATTGGAGCTGCCTTGTATCCTCTACAAGTGTAACTTCCAATTGGGAAGAGATAGAGACTTGGAGTTTGGGGTTCCTGAACTCACAATTTAAAAATACATCTTTTAGTGAAGTTGATTTTTAGATTGCTTGTTTGAAAATGCTACTTTTAGAAAGAGGGCATTTTTCTGTTTTACCATTCTGTGCCTCTGTCTGCCTTGGAATCCACGTCTGAGGGAGGATGACAGTTGGGCTGTTTGTGCATTCACTCTAGACATTCACACAAAGGGAGCTGAGGTGTGCCCTGCATATCCTGATGGCCTATCCCAAGCTGATGGATCTTCCTGAGCTAGAGTAGTGGGAGGAATTGTCACTTACACCTAAACAAGACTGTGCCTGTCCTCGGACAAAGCTGCCTCCACCCCTCCCTATAGTGTGTCTGAAGCCAGGTCAGGGAAAGGCAGGGTCTTGTGCACTACAAAGACTTTCCTTTGAAGTTTGCCTACTTCAAAGGCAACAAGCATTGGCATAGCCAATAGGTCTCGCCTTTGGGACATTATAAGTGTTTAGCTAGAGATATTGACTTTGCTTATGTTTTTAAGCTGTGCTGTACATTAGTTTGTAGAATGCTGAAAAGTTATAATAAAGAAGTGTTGATAGCATTTTTGTTATCTTATATATGACCAAGAAAGTATTACGTCCAAGTGAAAGACCATATTAAAAAGTATTACTTTTAAATAATGTTTTCATCTAACTTTGTCTTATAAATGTTGGCAACTTATTTTTGCTTGTGCCAATGCTTGCCAATGCTTGCTTAGGAAATAGTACCTGTGTAACAGTTAGTGTGATAGTTAGTGAGTTAGTTAGTTTGTTAATGAGAGAGTTAGTTAGTTAGTTAGTGAGAGAGTGAGAGTTAGTAAGTTAGTGAGTGAGTTAGTGAGAGAGAAAGTTAGTTAGTGATAGAGAGAGTTAGAGAGTTAGTTAGTGAAAGAGAGAGAGAGATAGTTAGAGAGTTAGTTATTGAGAGAGAGTCTATGAGAGAGAGAAATTAGAGAGTTAGTTTTGAGAGAGAGAGTCCATACAGATGCCTGCATTTAGCAAGAAACAGAACTGTATACCTCGTGCAAATAAAGCGCTCCCGTGAGGAATGAGACCAATAACATGCGAACAGGTTTTTTAAAATAAGTTTAGCAAGTCTAATTAAAAAAACAGTTTTCTTTTATGACATAGAAAAAAACGTATAACTCATGAAATCAATTGGCTTAGCAGTAGGCTGGAATCGATAAAAAAAGTTTCTAAAGTAATAATATTTTTGTAAATTATCGAAATACGGTAATAAAGTTTGACTTTTGTCGATTTAAAAACACAATGTGCAACGGACTACAGGGCTTCGTTTTCCTACTTGCAGTTTGAATTATATGCGTAATACGCTCCATTAAGATCACTTTTACCAAATGCTTTAAGTAAATACTTTTGCAAACGAATATGATGGCAGTTGTTCAGTAATTTGAATTATGTAAATAATGTTGCCAAAAAAAATTACGTGCATCGGTAGGTTTCCCTTTAAACAAACAATCCGTAAACAAATTATTTTCTCGGTTTGTGCTACATAAACACAGTAAACAAATAAAATGTATCTTTTAATGTTTAATTTTTCCGGTTTCTGGATAAAAACAGTACGTTAACCGACATCTATTTTCCGGGTTTAATAAAACAAAATAACCATAAACCGAAGAAATCATTCTAACTCTATAAAGAACACGATAAACAATAGTATTGCATTTCCCAAAGTTAAATGTACGCAGAGTTGTAAATAAATCTCGGTTTACTTCTAAAAACAACACTATAACAAAAACAATGTTTGCCCTCGAAGTTAACGCTATAATAAATCTGTCAACACTGCTGTTAACAAGCAACTAAAGTTCCCCTGTATGAAGAACAGTGAAAGGAAATAAACTGACCCAACAGTAGACGAAAATATGCGCAAAATATTCCATCAAATCCGCTTACTTTAAGAGCATAAATGACATCACAGAGGGAACTATACAACCTCTTAGAAATCAGCACAGTTCTCGTTGTCGTATCTTAAAGCTCCCTGACAATACCACATGGCGATTTGAAGCGCTTTATAAAGCATCAAAAATAAATGTTTAAGGACAAAGATATATAAGTGTGTTTGTGTGCCTCTTGCGTTAAAAAGGCGTGCACCAGCCATAGCGTTTGGCTCGCATGAAAAGTCTGTGACACAACATGGCTGAGTCAAGACTAGCGACATGGTAACTAGTTGTTTCTGTGCGCCCGCGGCATCACTAGTCCTACAGAGCTACCCTAGAAACTGCAGCTCCTCGCAGCTCACCGAAAACAAAACCGCAGACGGGAAGAAATGTGTGAATGGGAAACTCTCACTTTAAGATGTTGTCATGTCACACGTTGTCGTGTCTTAAAGCTCCCTGACACTACCACATGGCGATTTGCAGCGCTTTATAAAGCATCAAAAATAAATGTTTAAGGACAAAGATATATGTGTGTGTGTGTGCCTCTTGCGTTAAAAAGGCGAGCACCAGCCATAGCGTTTAGCTTGCATGAAAAGTCTGTGACACAACATGGCTGAGTCAAGACTAGCGACATGGTAACTAGTTGTTTCTGTGCGCCCAGCGGCATCACTAGTCGTACAGAGCTACCCTAGAAACTGCAGCTCCTCGCGGCTCACCGAAAAAAAAAACGCAGACGGGAAGAAATGTGTGAATGGGAAGCTCTCACTTGCAGATATCAACATAAACAAAGTCACCGAGAGCGCCGTGAAACAGATGGAAGTGTTATATGAGAGAAAGTGACCCGCTGAGCGGACAGAGCTGCGGGCTAAAGAGACACAGGGAGGTCCATGGACAGCCTTTACCTTGCGGGAGCGAGCAGCGGCCATATGTTTGTAATTAACGTGGCCGCTCCGCTGCTCGCTCCCGCAAGGTGGATGCCGCCACAAGCACGAGTGCAGTGCTTGAAAAAAGTGAAGACCGATGGCTAAAGGCCCTCCTAGAGCAGTGCATGCGCGCTGACTAGGCGAGACCTAAAAACTGGTATAAGTACTAGAGCTGTGACACCCTAACTTCAGAACACTTCTGGACTAAGTGGACATTCTGTTTAGAAGAAGAGCTGTAGAAGCTGTCAGGAGGTACTTCCAATTTGCTGTGTACTTTGCTGTGCTGGCCTGCTACTTGCTGCGTCTGTCTTGGGCAGTGAAAGGACTGGACTTTGCTTTCTACATCCTGCTTGCCAAGGTTCTCCAAGGGCATGTGTGTGCTTGCCTCCTGTTAAGAAGTCTCAGGACCATCCCATTAAAGCCTTCATCTGCAGCCCCTGAACTCCTATGCTGGGAGTTCTGACCTGCCATGTGGTTCCAATTCCAGTTCTGGGACCTTGGAGGTGGTTTGGCTGCTAAAGAACCAACAAGATCCATGCATCGACTCTCAGCACTTGTTTTACTTGATGCAGCACTGCCATGTAGTTGAAAAACCAACACATCGCCATGTTGCAGCCAAAGAATCAACACAGTGCCTGCCATGCAGCTAAAGGATCGCCATAGCCTGTGTCCTGAGCACCATGTCATTGACGTCCGTGGCACCTGCTCCGACTCTGATGCAAGCCCTGCTGTGCAGCTGAAGAAATCTACGCATGACCTGCTTCACAGCTGGAAAATCGGCGCTGCCCCTGTTCTGCTGCTACTGCATCGACCCAGCGCATCTGAATTTTTGACGCATCGTCCCTGTGTGCCACGTTCTTCATTGACGTAGCCCAGCAATAAAGAACCGAGGCCGCATGTCTGGAGATCGATGCATCACCTCCCCTCACAGTAAGGAATCGACTCATCACCCCCCCTCTCAGTAAGGAATCAATCATTACCTCCCATGACAGTAAGGAATCGATGCATCACCTCCCCAGTGCCTCAGTAAGGAACTGACGCATCACCTCCCCTGGCAGTAAGGAATCAACACATCACCTTCTCTGGGAGCAAGGAATCGGGGCATCGCTTTGCTTTTCCAGAACCTCATCTCCCCTGCGCCTGTTTTCATCTTTAATTTTGACACATTCCGGGTACTTAGTGATAAAAGTAATGGATCCATGGTTTCCTATGGACTCAACTGTTTTGAAACTTTTTAAAGTGACATCTTTACTTGTGTGTGTTGGAGTTTTGTTGTTTTGGTCTTGGTTTATTCACAGTGTTACTGTGTGTGTATGTACAAATGCTTTGCACAAGGCCTCTGAGATAAGCCTGACTGCTCGTGGCAGGCTACCAAGGGGGTGAGCAGGGGTTACCTTGGGTGTGTAACTATCTTACCATGACTAGAATAAGGGTCCCTACTTGAACAGGGTGCAATCCACTTTCAACTAGAGACTCCCAGTGGGCTACTGCTTCCACTGCCAATGCCCTAAGAACTGAAAGTAGACGTGTGTGTCAACGATTGGCTCTCTGCAGTATGTACTTCTACTGAGATTGTGGTGAATGCAAGTCTCAGAGTGGGGCTTGCAAATACGGGAGCTGGGGCTGGCGGTGGTGCCACATTCCTCGAAGCAGTTTGAATAGGAGGGGTAATGTCTGTCTCCTTTGGGCCAGCTTCCACAATGACCGGCTCGTTGTCATCCTCACCCATTTCCATAATTGTCTGGGTTTTCACAAACTTTACATTTCCTGAGCCTCTCCTGGCATATCTTGGGCTCAGCCGGGGTACAATCCATGTCCAGTTCATCAGAAGGGGGGCTTGGAGAAGTTTATGGCGTACCCTTTCTTTTTCTTGCTGGAGATCTGAGGGCCAATGGTTGTAAAAGAGGAGGTTCTTGCTCAGCAGGAGGCTCAACATCCTGTTCTGCTACTACTTCAGCAAGATCTAGTATTACTGGCTGTGGCTGTTGTCCACTGTGCTCAGTTTCCTGCAACAATTGGGTACTACTTTGTGAAAGAGACAAATCCGATGACAATCATTTCCTGTGTATCCTACTGCAATCAATACCACAGTGCCCCTTTCTGCCTAAATCCAAGATGATAAAACCCTTCTCCACTTGTGTAGAACTGGTGTGCCCACCCCAAAGGTGTATCAAACAAACAGGAGGTGTTGGGAGGAATGCTTGGAGTAAGTCTCATCTCTGGCCTTCTTTTGGGGTAGCATTCCAAATCATTGTTTTTTTGTCCACCATGCGACCTCAGTTTGGACCCAAACATATGCAAATCAGTCTTGACACTGCTCCAATAGGAACAGTCCAGCCCGAACTACCAGGTTCTCCCCGAACCAGAACACATGCAACCCAAGACCAGTTCTGCCTTAATTGGAGCTTTTCAGTCAAGTGTAGCTTGGCTCGAGTGGAGCAGTGAGCACGGGACCCGTGTCTGGGCAAACCGTTACCACTTAAGGCGATACATCAAACACACAAAAGGTGATGGGATGAATGTTTGCAATAAATCTAAACACTGTCAATCGCTTTGGCAGCATTCCAACCAATTGTTCTTTTACCCACCATGCCACCTCAGTTTGGACCCAGCCAATGCAAATCAGTCTTGACCCTGGTCCAATAGGATCAGTCCAGCCCGAAATGCTAGGCCAGGCCCTCTCTGAACTAGAAGACAAGCAGCCTAAGACCAAATTTGCCCATATTGGGGCTCTTCCATCAGTGTAGTTTGGTTCCATTGGTACAGTGAGCACGGGACCCATGTCTGGGCATACCTTTGCCTCTTCCAGTGGTTCATCACACAAGCATAAGATTATGCTAGGAATGCAGCAATAAGTCTAACCAGTGGCAATTGCTCAGGGTAGCTTTGCACCCCAGCGTTCTTTTGCCCACTATTAGGCTTGGTATCCTTGGTGTGGTTTCCCTAACTTTTAAACTTAAGACCTCCTGTTTTTGCTGACTTCGTTTTTGCTGGACTTAGGACTTTGCACACTTTACTAAGCTAACCAGTGCTAAAGTGCTTGTGTCTTTCCCTAATACATGGTAACATTTACTCACACCCAATTGGCATATTGTATTTACTTATAAGTTCCTAGGAAAGTGCAGTACATGTGCCCAGGGCCTGTAAATTAAATTCTACTAGTGGGCCTGCAGCACTGTTTGTGCCACCCACTTAAATAGCTCTTTCGACATGTCAAAGGCCTGCCATGGGAGAGCCTGTGTGTGCAGTGTAACCTGCCATGTTGACCTAGCAAAATAAACCTTTTGCCAGGTCCAAATCTTCCTTTTTAATATACGTAAGTCAGCCTCAAGGTAGGCCCTGGACAGCCCCAAGGACACGGTGCAGTGTATTTAAAAAGTCGGACATGTACTTTTTTTACATGTCCTGGTAGTGAAATACTTCCAAATTTAATTTTCGGGTGAAGTCGGGTTTTAACTTGCAATTCTGAAAATGCCACTTTTATAAAGTTAAATCACTTGTGTCGTGGATACTTGTGTCGTAGATAAGTAATAGGATCACTTCTAGTGACCAGTGAAAAATCAAAGATTTGAGATAAATGAATCCTTAGGAAACATTTTTGTTATTTAACTAGTTTACCCAGTTCCTTGGGGAAGATTGTGTGGCCCTATGTCATTGTATAACTAGTAGCGCATATTATTTTTGACACACCTCATTGTTTATTGATTGCTTTTTGACATGTCTGTTTCTAAACATTTTGCTTGTTTAATTATAGATGCACATAGAATATTGCATGTATAAGATTTGCTAAGTAATAGGTTTTTAGTCTAGTGGTAGCACCAATGTCTGAACAAGAGACTTTGTCATATAGCAATGACTATATTGCTAGAATGGCAAGTGGTCCTACGCTTCTAGGGCAACAACAAAAAGCCTCCCTAACGAATATGCAGCAAGATTCAACCAGAGCTGTCCTAGAAAGATTTCATAAAAAACTAATAAGAACGGAATTACATGTAAAATTTATGACTGATTGCTTGAATGCTAGCATCATTCCAGTAGGCTTGCAAGTACGGAATGTGCGTATTATCTTTATTGAGAATGAAGAATTCAAAACAGGGTTTAGCTTCGTGTCCAACAAATGTTCACAATATTCCTCCTAGATAGCCACACACAATGAGAGCTGATCCATCACTTGCAGAATGGGCCCAGCCTCACTTACACCTGAATAGGCTGTGTCCTGTCTCCACACAAATGGCTGCAAATCCCTGTAGTTAGTCCGGTAGGGAAGGCAGGGAATCTGTGGACTTCAAAGGCATGCCTCAAGAAACTTCTCCCCACTTCACAGGCACAACTGTGTATAAAAGATGGACCCCAGACACCACCACTTCAGTACACTTCTGGACCTGTGGATACTCTGGCAAGAAAATGGACTGCTGTGCTGCTGAAAGGACTGTCACTCTGCTGGATTGCCATGCTGAAGGAGCTGCTGCCCTGCCCTGTTGTGCTAACCTGCTGCCTGCTGCCCTCGTGCCTGGGGAGGAATAACTGGACCTGCAACCCATCTTGAACCCAGGAACCCAGAGTGACTCAAAAAGCTAGTCTGCTAGCCTCTTGATCTGAGCCTCAGCTACATAACAGGCTTGCTACAGCTCCTGGACCGGTCTTTAATGAGTTCCTGACCTCTAGGAGGTGCTCCTCAGGTCCTGGACTCTTGATCTCTTTAATACAAGCTTTTTGGGTCTATGCGACCGCGAATGTGCCGTTCACACTGGAACTGCATCGCTGCTGCAAGTTCATCTCCTCACACAGCAAGAATTGATCACCCGTGTGGACCGCCAATGTGAAGCACCAGCCCGCTCATCCACAATGCCCAGCCTGCACCGCTTGCCATGCCAACCACCACCAACCACCGCCAGCAACACTGTCCTTGCTCCTGGCGATCTTCTTCCATGTGAACAGGACTCTTGCCACAAAACTTGAGAAGGTAAACCTTCAGCAGGACTAATCTGGGGCTGTGTCCGACCCCCACTCCATCATATTTGGCTTGAACTTTTGAGTCTTGACCTGGTTCAGCATGACCAGATATCCCTGGTTTTAGGCACTATTTTACAGTTTCTTTTTTTAAACTTGTACCTCCGGTTCTACTGATAGGATTTTTGTCGTTTTGGTCTTGCTTTATTTATTAAATTCACCTCTATTTTTTTAACCTGGTGTGGGGTCTTTTTTGTGTGGTGTTATCACTGTTTGACGTGTTGCACAAATACTTTATACATTGCCTCTAAGTTAAGCCTGACTGCTCTGTGCCAAGCTGCCAGGAAGTTGAGCACAGGTTAATTTGGGGTTTGCTTGTACCTTACCCTGACAAGGATTGTGTTTGCTTTTTGACCAGGGCTCACACCCCAGTCAACCAGTAATTCAGTTTCTAACACCCACCATACCACTTTAGTATGGACCCATCAGTCTTGCCTCTGCTCGAATAGGAAAGTCCAGCCCAACTAACCACTTTTACGCCCTTTCTTTTGTGCCCTACTGCAAACAAATCAATACTGCACCTCTATGTCTAAATCTAAGATGATTAAACTCTTCTCCCAATGATGCAGAGCCTGTGTGCCCACCTCTGAGGTGTAGACAGGGAAATGAGCAGCCCCTCATCTGTGGTCACTTCAAACCAGTTCTGGGGGCAACTCTCTACCCATTTTGATTGGTGGCTGCCTGACTGGGGTAACAAAAGAAGGAACTTGCCCAGGTGTCATCTGAAATCTGCCTATGACAAGGGAGCCACCCTTTGAAGTAAATTAAGCTCCTGTGTACTGCACAAATGGTAATCTTATCAGAGGAACAGAAAGCCCCTCCCCACACCCAGGCCTTTGTCTATACTCTGGGAACAGGTTTCATACCCCATTCAGGACTTTAACACTCAGAGGACTGCAGCTGGAGGCTAATGAAAATTAGCCCCCAGAGGCTTTAGACAGGGAAAAGTTCACTCTCTAAAAATGCCTTTTCCTTATTTATTTTTTAAAACTATCCAACTTCTCTAGTGGATTGAACATTTAATAAATATGACAAAGATTCCAAGAATGATATTTCTCTCTGATCCATTGCCAAAGAAAGCATTATTTAATTGAATAGTGCATCTTAGTGTTTCTCTACAGCCAGCCTTGCTACAGCAAAAATAGCTTCTGGGTGCTAGTCATTGTAATGATCTGTGGACATAGAATACCTTAAGGGTTTTTAGAATATTTTACAGAGATCCTATAAATTAACATTTAAGGATCTAGTCACTTCATGTACCTAAAGGTTAGAAGAAAAATGAGCAGGTGAGTGTGACATCAAGATTCTCTACTACAGATCTATGGCAAGGCCCAATGATTCAGACCATCAGAAAGTGCGGGGGCAGGACTAAGTAATTTAAGTTAAGGATCCCACTCTTTATGGAAAATCTTGTTATCCTGCACTGACATCCACATTCTCCTCATTCCTTTGCCATTACACTCTGCCTTCCAGACTGCATTAATAGGTATAACAGGAAATATGATGATGATGATGATGAACTAGGGGTAATCATCATCATCATCATCCATCAGGCTCTTGTATTGCACTAAACAAAGACCCAGGGTGCCTATGAGAACTGCAGAGATTCACCAGGAATGGGTGACTCTAAACACAAAAGTTTTTATTAATTTCCCGAACTGCATCCTCTTTTCATGCATATGTCATGATGCAAGTGTCCATGACAGCTGTAGCTCAACCGGAGAAGAGGAAATACTTACATATTGATTTGTTGGCAATTTCTCAACAGGCTGACTAGGGCTCAGCCAATAGCCATGTGCTATTAAAGAATGTTATACAGGTTGCTAAGTAAGATAGAATGTCAAGGCACAGTAGGTTTAGAAAGGTTGAAGCTGTTAGAAGCTTTTTGTGGATGGGGTCCTTGTTATTTTCCAGCTTATTGAATAAAAATAACTTATACACTACCGTGCCGTCGACGTTTCCATGAACTTAACACTGGTGATGAGCGATCTCAGGACAAAGAAGAACCCAGTGGTTTGCGCCCATTGTAATGGAACGCAAGGCCAATGGGGAGGCTAGATTATATTATGATTTTAAATAGTTGAACAAATCAGTTTTGGTAAATCACTATCCTCTTCCAAACATCACTGAAATGTTATGTTCACTCAATAGGGCCAAGCATTTCTCATCAATGGACTTACCTTCTGCTTATCATCAGATTAAGTTAAGTCCTCAATCTCAGGTGTTAACATCATTCATAAAACTTTTTGGAATGCATACGTTCCTTAGGATGCCCTTTGGTTTGATATCTGCTTTTTCTGAGTTTCAAAGGAACATTTTGAAATATATAGAGGGGTCAGGATTTATGAGGATGACATTTTGGTGCATGGAAAGAGTCTGGAAGAGCATAATATGAGGTGTTGGAAAGATTGAGGGTTAACGTTGAAATCTGAGAAGTGCAAATTTAATGTTGCAGAGGTAGACTATCTTTAACATTTAGTTACAGGAAGTGGTATTCACCCTAAGGAGAAGTTTTTGTACCTTTGTAAATCTACCTTCTCTGCAAAACAAGAATGATTTGGGAAGTTTCCAGGTATGGCTGAATATTACAGTAAATGTGTGCCTAAATTTGTTGAGAAATGCAAGTGTATGAGGAATTTGTTGGGGAAAGGTAAGAATTTGTTTGGTGTCAACAATGTGAAAAAGAGTTTGAGGACATTAAACATTGTTTGCTCAAAGCTTTCTGTTTGGGCAGTTTTTAACCTGGAGACCAAACCATTTTGATGACGGATCCCAGTTCGAAAGGGATGGGTGCTGTTCTGTTTCAGAAATCAGGTGAACAAGTAAGGACCATTTTGTTTATTTCTTCTGGATTAATACGGGCAGAGATTAATTATTCTGTCATAGAAAAAGAGGGCCTGACAGTGTTTTGGTTGGTGAGGAAGTTGAAAAAAAATAATTCTGGGGACATATATTTGAGATCAAAACAGATTACAAGCCCCTAAGGACTGTTTTCACAAAAAAGGCATTGAGTTTATCTCCAGTAGAATTTGTAAATGGGTTGTTGCTCTTCAAGAGTTTAACTGTGAGGTATTATATGCATGTGGAGCGAACAATTCGGTGGCTGATTTGTTTTTAAAGATTATGTCAAACCCAGCCAGGTGATGATTTGACATGTGATGAGTTTTTTAGTGGAGAGGTCTATGATGAAGACATTAAAGTATGTTCTTTCACAGGGGGCATTATTCCGGAAGAAGAGTGGAAGAAGAAGCTCATAGAGGATTAGACTGTGCAGAGAGTGATAAGCAAGATGTCTGAAGGATGGGTTAAAGATAGGTGTGAGAAGGAAGTCAAATGGTTTCAGGAATTCAAAGTTGAACTTGTTCTCATTAATGGGTTGATTATGAGGGGCATTAGGTTGGTACCACCGAGTGGGTTGAGGGGAAAATTGATAGCTAATGCCCATGTATGTCATATTAGAATATCTAAGACTAAGGAAAGAGTCAGAGAAGGGTATTGGTGGCTGGGTATGGCTTTGATGATTGAGAGAATTGTGAGAGATTGTTTAGAGTACATGTGTAGTGATAAGGTCTTGAAGTGCCACGTATAGCCCATGGTTGTTGGAGAACCTGCCTCAAGGCCAGGGGAGGACATTGCTTTGGACATTTCAGGTCCCTTTAGGGTGAAATCTCATAACAAATATGTCCTTGTGTGCATGGCTATGTATTCATGTTGGACAGAGGTGAAGATTGTGAACTCTGTGGAAACTTGTGATGTGATTTGTTTCCTTGAAGGATTATTTGAGAGCAAGAGCTTTCCTTCTACTTTGTTGTATGACAGTGGTGTGAAATTCCCTTGTAAGATCATTGAGGAGTTTTTGTGTGGCAGGAGCATAAGGCATAAGAAAACTGCATTGTATCATCCTGAAGTCAATGGAACGATTAAGCGCTTTAACAAGGTTTTGAAAGGATCTGTACAGCATCCTTTGATGTGTGGTGCAGATTGAAAAGTTGAGTTGGGAAAAAAAGTGAGTGGCACTGCATTCTACTACAGGTGTCAACCCATTTTTGTTATTTAAAAGAAGAACAGCTACAAGTGCCATGTGTCCCCAGTGGGTGAATGAAAAGCGTGGAAAAATGGATAGCAGGTTTGGAGATGTTGGTGAGTAGAAAGGAAATGAGAGAGAAAAGATGGTGAGGAGGAAAGAGTATTATGATGAATGTAAGACTGTAAAGGTGACTGATGTGTGCGACGGGGATTGGGTGAAGATTAAGTGTCCGAGGAAGTATGGGTCAAAAATGTCCAAGTATGATCAGCCACTGAGAGTGGTTAAGGTGTTTAAAAATGCAGTTAAGACAAGTTATCATAGAATCTGGAGCCTGGGTAGGGTGGCTAAATATCACACTGTGCAACCTGAATTGGATCTATGACCTTCAACCTCCAAGAGTGAAAATGTGGAGAGGTCTGTATTGGACTTATGGCCTCCAATCTCCCATATTGAACATTGGAAGAAGAGTCAATGTGTGAGAAAGAGGCCTTCCTATTTATGTGACTATTTCTCATCTTAATTGTTCAAGGTGTATTTGGTACATATGTGTGTACCATGTCCTGTCTCCATGCTGTGCAACATGCCTTTTATGGATTTTGTTTCCTTAGTTATGGTTTTGTAAATATTGTATGTTGTATGGGGTAGGTGTGTGGTATTCTAGAATATTATAAGGGTTGCTAAGTAAGATAGAATGTCTAGGAGGATTAGAAAGGCTGTAGCTGTTGGAAGCTATTGATGGATGGGCTCCATGTTATTTACCAGCTTATTAAATTAAAGTAACTTATACGCTACAGTGCTGCCAGCTTTTCCATGACCTTAGCACCCAGTCCACTGCATTATTATTGGCCAATTTACTAGTACTATGTGACTATTTAGAAAACACCCAGTGCACCTAAAATAATCAACATTTCCAGTCTATTTTCATTCTCATCCCCCAAAGGTAACTTTTCAGCTGCCTTATGTATATTGATGTTTAAGAATTCTTTAGGACAGGAAGATGAGCTGGCAATCTGTCAACCACTCTTTCAAACCCTATTATCTTTTTAGTGTATATATCAGTACAACTGCTAACATCTAGTTTATAAAGGACATTACTTGAGATTTTACTACAGCCGGAGAAACTCACATCCAACTCTGTTTATTTAAAATAAATTCACAATTGCTGATTTCACTTTAGCTGATGGCATGGAAAATCAAAGATGATAGCCTCACCATAAATCCGGCAGGTCTAGTGCCCTTGTGGCAGATGGGTGGCCAGCTGAAATGTATATGACAGTGTAGCCAGCTGAGGCTCTGCAGCAGAACATCAGTGGTTCCCCGACTTTAAATTAGGTTGGTTAATTGCAGGTTTGTTAGGAAGCGAGTTCTGCCACTTTATGGCAGATCTCACACTCTGTTAAACTTACATAAATTATGCCCTGTGCCTTTTGCATCAGTTTGACATCCTCATATCTTCCAAGCTCTGAGGTACTGCGTCTCACACACTGTATTTCCTTAGAAATCTACAATAGCCATTGTTTTCACTTCCTGAAAATGTCTCTGCACTTTTAATGTGCACTTTCAAAGGCAAGGATAGATGTTATGTTATGAACTGGTGTAACTTGCAAATACCGTAAAGGGAGGGAGAGGATGAACAGCAAGAAAGTTAGGTACTGCCAGACTCAAACGAATGAGTCATCAGCCAAATTTTAAGATTTTTTCTGAAAGTATAGAAACTCATCTGTGTCTTTCAGTGAAAGTGGTTAGCTGTTTCAGAGTTTGGATGACAGATTGGAAAAGAGGTCACCGTCTATTCTGGTATATTTGATAAATGGAACTACCACCATTTTTTAGGAGGTTGACTGAAGTAGGCAAGAGGGATGATAGAGCTTGAATTTTTTCCTAAGATGAATAGCCTGTATGGCATGTCATTGTTTATAAGACACAAGGCCTTGACTTGAGAACACTTTTTCACAGGGAGCCAATGAAATTTATTTAGGTGAGCTGAGACAGAGAATTAGGAGAAGGGTTGAGAATCAATCTGGCATTAGAATTTTGTATCACTTGCAGCCGGCAGGTCAGATAGTCTGGTAAACTCAGGTAGATAACATTGCCCTAAAACAGGTGGAACTTAATTAGGGAATGCACTACTGTTTTCTTGGCAAATGTAGGCAAACTGGGAGAATTTTCCTGAGCATTCGTAACAGATTCAAACACGTATGGGAGACCTAACTAATTTGTTTGGACAAGGTAAGGTTAAGGTCAAAGAGAATGCCAATATTTTTTATTTAGACATCTGGAGCAGTGAGAGTCCCTAATACAGATAACCACCAAGATGTGGATCAAGTGTCTGCTTGGTTACCCAACTGTAGTATCTCAGCCTTGTGACTGCCTTGTGACTGTTGACCACAGGCAGTTGTCATTGATCCAGCAAGCAACTGCACTCACATAATCAAAGGATGGATCATTTCTGATCCAGGTTGTTGGAGATGGGCATGACGATTTGAGTGTCATCAGTGTATGAGACCAGTCAAATCCAAAGAATTTAATGAGAAATGTTATGGGAGAAGGAGGCAATGCATACATTAAGGAGCATAGTGCTCAAAGCCCTGGTAATGCTGCAGGAAACAGGAAAGGCACTGGATTTAAAAGTGGACATAAAAGAAAATTTAAATTGTTGACAAGAAAGGATGTAATTCCTCTGATGACATTGTTACATACATCCAGATGGAAAAGTCTGTGTCTCATGATAGCAGGTGAGATACTGTTAAATGCTATGAGCAGGTCAAGTACAGTAAGAGCAGCTGAGTTTACTTTGTCCAACAGATTGTGTATTACTGATATTAGGGCTGTCTCGGTATTGTGAAACATACAGAAGCCCGATTGAGAAAATTCTAGAAGATGAATGCTCTTCAAGTAGCTGGAGAGTTGGGTGTTGATATTTCTCAAGGATCTTACCGGGAAAAGGGAGTAGAGTGAGATTGGGCAATAGTTATGCAATATATATGGATAAGCATTGGATTTTTTTAAAGAAAAGTTGTAACATTGGCCTGTTCCCAGACATCTAGCGCTGGTGTGGTGCTGATAGACAAATTGCAGAAGTCGGTGGGAGTTGATCCTAGGATTTCAGGAGCTAGATCCATAAAGTAGGACAGGCATGGACCTGATGGAGAGACTGCCTTAGAAGACTGGAGAGCCCATATAACTTTTTAGGTAGAGAGGTGCTCAAAGGAGGCATGTGAGGTGTTCTATGACAGTTTCAGCTGATTGTAAGTTGAACATGCCAGCTTCAGTAGTGACTGAGGTTTGAAATAAGGTTTGAATTGTGCTGAGTTGATTGAGATTTTATTGCTAAAGAAGGCATATAACTTAGAACGTAGTTCCTGTGAGGGCTGAATCAGACTGTAGCAGGTGTAATGAATCTCTAACAATAGAGAATATCTTGGGGGAGACATATCCTGGCATTCCTACCTTCCTCGTATAGAAGCATGCATATGTCTTGCGAATAAGGCAATGCTAATTCTTAATGACTACTTTATTAGGAGTTTTGGGCAGATAAACATGCATGGTTGAACCACCCTATCATGCTTACACTGAGACGTTGGCACTTAGTCAGCCTATGGGATATATAAAGACCAAGGGCAAGATGTAGGTGGCTAAATACCAGTCGGTAACGCCGAAATTCGCAGCATTTCAGCGTTACCGACCGGTATTTAGCCATGTGCAATGTAGGAAACACCAAACGCCATCGTAAATAAGGAATCGGTAAAAATAAGGGAAACCAGTTACCGATTCCTTAATTAGCGATTAGCAGACACCGAAACCCCTAAATACCGAATCGGTAAATAAGAAATCCTTAAATAATCGCAAATCCGATGTACCAAAAATCGGTAATACCGAATTTTCGAAAATTCGGTATTTAGGAGTCGCTAATTACCACTGACTCAAAGCAGGTGGTAATCAGGTGCACTGCATTTAAACAGCCCCAAAATGCAACAGTGTGAACACAATGGCGGCCCTCTATGTAATTGCAAGGCGGCTACGTTTGCAAGCAGCAGGACTGAGGATCTGGAGACGGGAGGAGCGCGTGTATAGACTGCGCATTACACTCTTCCAACTGACTGAGGCTGAAATCCATGAGAGGTACAGGCTACACCCCCAAACCATCCTAGACCTGATACGGGACCTGCACCCACTCCTGGAGCATCAGACACCAAGGGCGCATGCAATACCAACACATGTTCAGGTGCTCTGTAGCCTGCACCTACTTGCATCCGGAAGTTACCAGGGGGTGATAGCTGTGGCAGGTGGTGTGTCACAGAGTTGCCTGTCCCATTTCTTCAACTCTTTCTTGGATGCCATGATGCAAAGAATGCATCACTACATCCGCTTCCCCAGCACACAGGCGGAACTACACAAGACAAAGCTGGATTTTTACCAAAAGGCACAGTTCCCACATGTAATAGGGTGCATTGATGGGACACACATACCAATCTGCCCACCTGCAGCTACAGAGTATATATACCGCAACCGCAAATCTACGCATTCCATCAACGTGCAGGTGATATGCGATGCGGACCACATCATCACTGACATTGTGGCCAAATTCCCAGGGAGTACCCATGACTCCTACATATTCCGGAACAGTGGGATCTACACACGTCTGGCTGGGGGAGAATTTGGAGAAGGATACCTGCTAGGTAAATCAATGTGACACACCCTGATGTATACCTTGGATGAATGTGTGGGTGACTCATATTAATGGCACTTCCTTTCTCACTTAGGTGACAGCGCATATGCCGTGCGGGCATTTATCCTGACGCCATTCCTCAACCCATCCACACCAAGTGAGCGAAGATACAATGTGGCACATAAAAGCACGCGCAACGTTGTGGAGCGCACCTTCGAACTACTAAAAGCAGGTTCCGCTGCCTCCACAAAAGTGGAGGTGCACGTCAGTACCGCCCCATCATCTGCTGTAAAATAATAGCAACATGTGCCATGTTGCATAACCTTACCACAAAGAAAGGAACAGCAGTGGAACTAACTGACTCTGAGGACGAGGATGAGGACTGTCCACAGCCAGAGCACAGCGCAGCAGGTGTGGCAGCAGCACCAGATGGGAGACACAGACGGGCAGAGATAATGCAACTATTTCTGAGTAAGTAAGGAGACACAGCCAGTTACTGTAAGTGAGTGACTGTGTTTAATTAGCATAGCACACCACCACAACATGAAGGGCGTCACATGCCAGGCCTAATTTAAATGCATTTTCCCAAACACAAATGGGTTACACCACCCATTTAGGTAAAGCATGTCATGGCTGGCATTACTACCTGCGCCCACGCGCTGCACTGCTGCGTCCCTTGGGCACACTGTCCTCACTGCCAGTCTGTCCTGTGGCAGCGCTGTGCCGTTCGCTGCGCCTCCTGGACTCTGGGATAGGTGGCGTGATGCTACTGCGGCTAGTAGCCTCTTCGATATCCCCCCCATCACCTGTGGTGGCTACCTGGTTGGTCTGTAGCACTTCCAGGGCACTGGTCACTGTGACCAGCCCCCTTGCCACATCACGGCTGCAGTGGGCCATCTCCTCCTGCATGGCCACCGAGCGCCTGCAGAGCAGAGAGGCGGCAGTGGAGGCGGTTCACCGCCTTGGTGTAGTTGTCCATTTTCTGCTTCTCCCTGCGCCTTGCCAGACGGTCCTCATCTAATTTGCTGCACAGCAGCCTCACTGCCTCGGACATATCCCTCATGCCCTCAGCCACAGTATTGTTCATGGAACAGATGCCCTTCTCTATGCGCAGCATGTGCCCATTCATCTGTACCATCTGCCGCTGGACTGACCTTATGGCTTTCCCTTGCAGGCGCTGCACCTTGAGCATGTTCCCCTCAAGACCGGCGAACACACTCTCATCCTCGCCCTGTGATGCTGGACTGGCTGCCCTTGCCCTGCGGCGTCTGGCACGTGTGTGGGCGCGCTCTGTGGGGGACTGTGAGGCTGCGCCGTTGGCATCCTCAGCCACCGTGGACTGTTGGCCCCCTATGCTGTCCTCCTCAGACAACTCCATTTGCTGGAGGCTGGCCACTGCATTCCTCCTGGATCTTGGTGGTGGTGGCATTGATGGTGGCGCTGGTGATGGTGGTGATGGTGGTGATGGTGGAGGTGGTGGTGGTGGTGGTGGTGGTGGTGATGGTGGTGGTGGTGGTGGTGGAGTGGTGTGCCCTGCAGGCGACAGGACCTCCTCCTCTTGTGTCCTCTCTGTCCTTGGTGCCTTTCGTCTGCTCCCCTCTGCAGCCCTGCGCCTTGGCTCGCCTGTGAAGACAGAATGTACATTTGCTCACTTATCTGGCAGCATTTGCGTGACAATAAATCTCATGCCTGCCAATCAAACTGACTGTCCTCTGCTTGCTAATTGCTGATGTGTGTCACAACCCTTTGGGTTCAGTGGACTGACTGCTCTGACATGTGTTACTTCTGACTACATCTCCCATAATGCATTGCTGGTCATCAGTAAAACATGTACTGGAGTGGGATTCACAATGCCTCATTGGGGAGTGGGGTTAGGGAGTGGGGGGCACAGCAAGCAGTGCATGCATCTTACCTTGTTTGTTGCCAGCTCTGGCTGAGCTGTCTGCATCCCCAATCCCACTCACACTCTCCGGCTGGAGGGTGGACTCGACCAGGAGATCCAGGGCAGTTGGTGCAGGTGCTGTATTTCTCCCTCCACCTGTGAGGTTGGCTTGCTGCTTTCTGTCTGCCAGCCTCTCCTTCGCACGCTTCCTCAGGTCATACCAGCGTTTCTTTAGGTCCTCAATGGAGCGCTGGGTGACTCCAATGGCATTGATTCTCTCCTGTGATGACCAGCCAAATCTGCCTTTTCTGAGATTCAGGCACGTGCAGGGACTGTTTCCCAAACAGTTTTTCGTGGTCCTTTGTGACATCCTCAATAAGGACCTCCAGCTCCCTCTCACTAAATTTGTGCTTCCTCTTTCTTTCAGCTGCATCCTTCTCCCTCTCCTGGTTGTCCATTTTTCTCTGTCTTGTCCGCTAAAATCTTTGTATAGTTGCTCCTGGGTTGTTTGCTGTGCTCCCTGCCTCTCAAACAGCTTCAGGTTCAGTGCAGGTGCATGGGTGTGGCCACTTCCTGGTTGTGGGGTAATGAGTTAGCACAGGATTGGCTGATTCTACAATTACCGTTTTTTTAATTACCGATTCGCTAATTACCGAATCGGTAATAAAGAATCGGTAAATATTTTGCTGATTCATTCCGATTCGTTATTTTTTAAAGGATTATTACCGATTCGGTAGAATTTTACCGATTATTACCGATTCGGTAAAAGTTTACCGAATATTACCGATTCTGTAATTTTTACCGATTTATTACGTACATCTGAAATACCGAGTTCTTAATAGCGATTCGGTAAAATTTGCTATTAAGGAATCGGTATTTCAGATTTACCTACATCTGGCCCTAAATGATGTAAACGTGTCAATGATAGCTCTAGGGCCACCCTCCTGAGCAAAACTCTCTTCACAGTATCCACGGTTATGCTCCACGAGTTCCTTTAAAAATTGGGCTTTCTCCACTTGGTTCCACTTTATACAAACCCACATTTTTAGTGCATTCAATAGATCTACCTCACACCTGAGTATAAGTGCACTTGAGATTGAATTATAAGTGAAGTGTAAGGGGATTGTGGTTGCTAATACAACTAACTACTACTTCATGGTCCAAAAAGAAAAGTCGACAATTATGAGACTCATTGATACTGAAATTGGCCGTGATGAAGCCAGACTAGACACTACCTTAAAGGACCCCACAGCCTTAATAGTAAATTTGCAAGGGGAAGTCGCAGGATGTGCACAGAGTGGTGGTAATGAGATCTCTTAGTGCCTCAGTCACCCAAATCTCCATGTGCAATCTATCAGCATAGCTCGGAGAGATTGACAGTGGCCAATGATGTTCATGTGTCTAATCTGTGTGTTCTTGATGATTCATCGATTTATACTACTCTAGAGATTTCAAACTCACATATTTGCCCGCCCTCAAAAAGGACAAGAAAGGTAACCATGAGATCGAAGGGGGTGAATGTTTCCCATCCTGTTCACATTAAATGTTTGTCCCCGCTCATAACTGTTCAGGGGAATAGCCTATAAGTCCAGTGGGCAGAAAGTCTTTACCGGGCCTGGTTTCCCTTAAAGAATGTTGTGACAGATGTTTGGGAAATTAGGACAAACTGGACACTCTGTTTAATAACTTCTGTTCCACTATTTTGGGTAAGCTTAAAGATAAATTGATGATAATTTTGGGTCTTTTGGTAAAGCTTTAGAGCTGGTCAAGCCCCTAAGCGAAAATGTTTATCTATCCTCACCACCCATTCAACCGCAGCCCCAGCATTGTTTGTTGGCTTCAGTCTGTCAAGCAAACAGTAATCTTCATGCAGATGGGGTCTCAAGGGGGTGCAATGGTTTAGCGGGGGCAGTTGCCATGCTTGCGACAAGGAGAACCAAGGAGTGGTGGTATGATGGGGGGCTAGTTCTGTTAGTTCTCTGGGCTGTTTTCTGGCTCCTCAACCTTATTACAATCATAATATTAATCCGTCCGATGTTATTGACACATGCCCACAGTTTCCCCCACAATGCACCCGTATATTATTGTTCTAGAAAACATTCCCAAATCAGATGATCCCCATTCAGAAACCCATGCTTCTCTTTTAAACAAAGTGGTGCACTTGCTTACAAACTTGTAATTTGTATGCTGGGATACCAACTGCTAGGAGAGTTCCCCAAGTACGGCGAAGTGTGAAAACATCTGGGGGGACTGTATTATTATTAACTTTAAAAACCCTTTGTTTACTTGAGCAATGCTACACTGCCTCCTATCTCTTATAAACTTACTGGACAATATTAAAGATTATCTACAAGGCTACTTTTATTGTCCACTCCCACTTCCAGCTCCTAATGCCATCAGTAGTTGTCGATGTCAGGCCCCCTGTACTGGACACTTTGATCTCAGCGTAAACCCATCTGTCAGTCTTCCAATTCCTAATAGGTTTGAACTTGTTTCATCTTTGGACCAGATGGATCGACTTTCAAGCCCAGGTTCAATAGGTAATGGCGATGTTGAGCCTGGCTCCATGAAGTGGGCTGTTTTCCCTAATAACATAGGAGTCCCCACAGTCCCTGCAGTTTTTAAAATTATCTCCTGGGGTGTGGCAGTGCTATGGGCTATTTATATACTTTATTTTTCATTTTGCATACAAACATTGTTCCCAGAAGCCATTACATTAATCTCAACAGTCACCAGAAGAGGCAAGCATTGTATTGACATTGACAGCATTGTTAACACGAACATCTAGAATTGTAGTCTAAGGGGGCATTGTCCTTATGCAATGGCTCTTACACATCGCAGTTTGACAACCAGGGAGAGCATTTCAATAACCCCGCAGCCACCTGGCACATAATCAATATACTATATGGCCCGATCTAACAGCATTACAGGCCAATACATGCGTACCCTTACTGAATTAACCAATCCCCGTCATGTCATGGTCTTCCCCCGTCTCTTCCGTCATGGCATGACGAGTAAGGTATGCCTGGTATGGACCCCAAATATTTTTGGGCTTACAACGTGTAGGTACAAGAGCATTAAAATGATCTGATTGTGTGTTGCAATAGGACAAATCAGCGCACCATTCCTTTATTGTGGGTGTAGGGCCCTTCATCCACCGTAAAGCAATCCTCTGTTTTGCTATCAGCATGCCCAATGCCAGTAACTTATGTGTACCTTTGAGGAATTCTTTGACATAGCCCAAAAGGGCCACCAAAGGGGTCAAAGTCAGCCTCACGCCTGCTATATTCTGTAGCACAGTGTGTACCGCATCCCCAAATTTCCGGATTCCAGGGCAGTCCCACGCGAGATGGGTAAAGTTTCGCCTCAGTTGCCCCACACCTTACACATCTATCATCTTCCCTAAGCCCACACCTGTATAAGCGAGCTGGGGTGTAGTACACTCTTTGCAAAAATTTAAAGTGTATCAGACGATGCCTGGCATTTTGTGAGATAGATTTGGTGCCTGCACAGCAGTATATCCATTGTTCTTCTGTGATATCTATATCTAATTCTGCACACCATTCTTGTAATGTTTTCGTATTTAGGGTGCCAATACCCGAATTTGAAAGCGTATACGATATTGATATTACGCGCTGTGGGGATTGAGCACGTCTTAAGTACGTTAAGGAAGTGTATTCGCGTGGTTCTAGCATTTCCTCCCTTAGGGTTGCTTGTAACGCATGTCTAGCACAATAATAGTGGAATTCTGCAAGCATAGGGGCTTCTAACGAATCTGTTTGCAGCATGTCCCACTGCTTGACCACCCAATCATGAAAGTAATCGCCCATAGTGGCAATACCCAGTGAATGCATAGCAAGGACAAATTCTTTCTCCTGGCGCATTGGCAACCATCCGCACAGTTCTAGTGGTAATTTCGGGGAGTAGAGTAGGGTAATTCCTTGCATACTAGCGGCCCTCCGGAGTAGGCTTCTCGTGCTCCCGACCGGATCTATAGTGTGGTATCGTCTCCGTGGCTCACCGAAGAGGTACTGTGACAGTGACGAGGGACACACTGCCTCCCTTTCAATGTTCAAGTGTGGGATATCCTGAGCACCATGTAGCCAATAAAATGCATGCATCTGTTGTGCAGTGCAATAGTACAATTCAAAATCTGCAGCAGCAAGACCCCCTGCAGAGTACGGCTTAGTCAATGTTTCCCATTGAACACGCAATTGTTTCCCTGCCCAGGCGAGCCGGATCAGGAGAGACCTCAATGTGCGAAAGAATGATTTGGGTAATAATATGGGTATATTGACAAACAGGAAGAGAAAGCGTGGGAGCACTATCATCTTCATGAGCGAGATACGCCCCAGCAATGATAGCGGCAGACGAATCCATTTCTCAATGGACTCCGAGAGCTTCTGTATAGCCCTACCGTAGTTTTCGCGAACCACTACTTCGGGGTCAGTGTGTATCTGCACCCCCAAGTAGCGCGTTGGATCTGTTGTCAATGTAATAGGGGAATCTAATTTGACTGGGACGGTATTGGAGGTTAGGGGTATATGTGAAAAAAACATTTAGGAAACACAATACATGGTGGACTAAACACGCGTAGGATATAATCTGGTTTCTAGCCATGGCATATATGAATGCCTCTTTTCATTTTATGTATATTCAGACCTCAATTGTGATACATTTGTGACAATATTTTGGATGTTTTATAGTAAAGAAAGCATTGTATCATCTGCATTGAGAAAAGCCCCCCCCCCCAAAAAAAAACCTATTTAAACCATATGAAATAAAGGTCATGTTTATCAAATACTAAATACTAAATGATGGACAATTAATGGATGGACCAGGTTCTATTCCAAATAATGTAGACAATCTTGGTTTACCATCCCTCCTTTTCCAAAATAGTTTGTGAGAATAGAGAGACATGAATGGATGAGATGGTATGTCTGAAATACATAGATTAGGAATTCAATAAATGATCATGTGATGGATATACATGAAGTTGTATTTAATTCAGATTTTTACTGAAAAGAATATAAAGATATATACCAAAAACAACGATAATTGAATGAATAAAAAGATATATATTTTTGATACTAAACAGTTTTTGGGTGTTTACATATTTATAATGTAAAGTTGTTAGTCCACCATGTATTGTGTTTCCTAAATGTTTTTTTCACATATGTTATTTAGACCCTGATTTAGGAAACATTGTCAGGGGTACCCCTATTTGTGCAAATTGGAGGTTAGGGGTAACACGAGGGATTTACTCCAGTTGATACGTAAGCCAGAGTGTCATCCGAACCGCTCTACTTCCTGCAGAATTGGCGTTAGATTCTGCGCCGGGTCACGGACATATAATAGTGTGTCATCTGCATATGCAGTAATTATCAGATTATACTGGGGGAACCGTATCCCGTGATGCCCATGATATTTGCGCAATGCGCACACTAGCAGTTCTGCTGTCAGCGCATACAGCATGGGGGAAAGGGGGCAACCCTGCCTTGTACCTCTGGTAATGGGGATTGGTTCTGAGAGCAACCCATTTACACGGACGCGTGCTGTAGGTTTCGTGTACAGGGCATCCACTAATTTAATGAATACCTCCCCCACCCCCACACGTCTCAACACTGCCCTAAAAAAACGCCACTCAACAGAATCAAAGGCCTTTTCGGCATCAAGAAAAATTGCCGCAGCACGCACCTCCGGGTCGATACCGGCGATCATGCCAAAAAGGGTCCGCAAGTTACTTGCCAGTGAGCGGGTGGGCACGAATCCAGACTGCTCCGGGACCACCACTATAGGGAGTAAGGTGGCAAGCCGATTCGCCAGAATTTTAGAAAATATCTTGGTGTCTGTATTAAGCAACGATAGTGGTCTGTAAGATGAGCATTGCTGTGGGGGTTTATCCTTCTTTAGCAGAGTAATCGGAGTGGCCTCATGCATACTGGGGGGCCATCTATCGCCATTTCCTCAAATAAGTTGACCAGATGAGGAACTAGCTGATCCTGGTAAGCTTTATAAAATGCTACTGTTAGCCCATCCGACCCTAGGGCTTTTTGATTGGACATGGTTTTCAAAGCGGCGGTTATCTCAGCAGGGCGCAGGGGCGCCATCAAGTGTTCCCTATGGGAGTTTGACAGCCACTTCATTGCTATGTATGCTAAATAGTCTTCATCTGATTCCTCAGAATCAGATGAGTGTGAGGTATAGAGCTCTGTATAGTAAGTACGAAATCTGTCTGCTATTTGCACTGCTCCATTTAGTACCGTACCGTTGTCGTCACACAGCTCTAGCACTTCATTTGACCCTCCGACCGACCGGGTTAAAGCAGCCAGCGTAGCGCTGGGTCTCTTCCCCTCCCCATACACTCTTGCAGTAGTGTATTTCCCCAAATGTACAACTTCAGTTTGAGCCTCATCATTGTGTTCGTCAATCTTAGTCCTGATCTGGGCAAGCACATCAGGGGAAGGGTCTGTAATAGCTTGCTGCTCTAAATCTGGCAATTCGGTTTCAAGTCTTTCTAGTCTTTCATTGATGGAGCGAAGCACCCCTGCGTATTTTGATATGACCACGCCTCTAATAAAAACTTTGAATGTTTCCAATATGGTAGCCATTTTAGGGACACTACCAAGGTTAGTGGTAAAGTAGAGATCTATCTCCTTCCATACTTCGTCTCTAAATACCTTGTCCAGCAAGGAATACTGGGGAAAGTGCCACGTTCGGACCATAGGCTGGAGATCGTCTATTTTTAGCTTCAGTTTGACTGGGAAGTGATACGAGTATGTGTGGGGCAGATGCTCACAGTCTGTTGTGAAGGGTATTAAGTCTCTGGAAGCCAGCCAGTAATCTATACGCGTATGTATGTCGTGCACCGACGAGTGGTGTGTGTACTCCCTTCCCAAAGGTGTACGGTAATGCCATACATCCACCAGATTGTCAACCTCCGCTATTGCTGCAATAGCCTTAGCTGCAGACGAGGGAGGGCGTAGAGGGCCCCTTGAGCGGTCATGCGCAGGGGATTGCACGCAATTAACATCACCCCCCTATAGAGTGGGAATTTTCGAATGTGTAGTGAGCTTGTTGTGCAAAGAACGGTAGAATTGGGGATTGTCGTAATTCAGACCATATACTCCCACCACGCCTACATCTAGATCACCCTTGCGACAGTGCACTACAACATACCTCCCCTCAGTATCTTTTTCCACTGTTTGTATTTTAATGTTGGCCCCCTGACATACCCATATCAGTACTCCACGCACGTGTGTGGTAAATCCAGCTGCTACGCAAATACCCTTCATCCTTCTCTGCGACAACAACCCAGAGTTAGGTGCCAGATGAGTTTCCTGCAGCACCACCACACCTATGTGATGCCTAAGCAAATATACAACCACCTTACGGATCTTTCGCTGATCATTTAACCCTCTGATGTTCCAGGTTAGAAAGCTTATTGTATGGTCCCCCTGTGTCGTTGTTGATTCATGTCCCCCACTCATGTTTGTAGCGTGAACTGCCTTTTACAATGATTGTGTTGCTGCCTAGATAGAAACATTTGATGACATCCGAGGTACTGCTGCAAATGATTTCCTGATCTATAATCCCTCCCACCCCCTCCCACGTCATGTCCCCCAACGTCTGACATGGCGACATATTCCCCCCCTCTAATCCCTAACACCCCACCTAATAACAGTGTGTAGTACACATGAGGGCGGTGAGTGCCCAACCAACTCTTGTGAACTCAAAACATCGGCGCAACCATTATGTTAAGTAACATGTCTATCCATGGCTTACGACTGTATGGCAAAAACCAGGCATAATATTTGGACATCTGAACAGCAAGACACCAGCATCATATTATGCATATAAGAGTTTCCGACCCCCACCCGCCACCACTTTAACACCCAGGCATCATTTAAATAAAGGCAGCAATATTTGTCCCCATCTTGAAGCGCGGCATCTTCCCTCTCTACTGCATTTTAGTGTGAGATAAGCTGTCGTTAATTACGCAAAATCCTACCACAGTTATTGTTACTGTTTAGGAGTTATACCAGCAAAGGGTAGTTCGTCAGTCATTTTAGTCAAGTGGTCCCGCAGAGTTATTTTCACCAGCATCACTTTCTTGTGCCTGCTTGTTGGCCTGTTCTTTGGTGTAGCCCTTGAGCGCCTGCTGTGCGTTGCCGGGGTCCATGTAGACTTTCACTTTGCCATCGAAAGTAACCTTTAGGCGGGCAGGATAAAGCATAGCATAATCAATGTTAAGCTCTCTCAGCTTACGTTTGATAGGAGCAAAACGTCTGCGTGCCTCCTGTACCTGTGGGGTGAAATCTGGATACAAAGACAATATGGAGCCTTTATTATTGAGTGTCCGAAGTTCTCTTGCTCTCCGTAATGCAGCATTCCTGTCTCTGTAATTGAGTATACGAGCTATGATTGGACGCGGGGGGCCCCAGGCGGAGGTCTCAGCGCCAGTGAGCAATGGGCCCGCTCCACCACAAAAAGCGAGGAAAAGGCATCCCGACCCAAAAGTGTGACAAGGAGATTCTCCACATACAGCTCCATGTTTCCCATCGGGGTGGACTCCGGCAGCCCTACTATATGCAGATTATTGCGCCTGGAGTGCACCTCGAGATCCTCAGCTATGGCCGGCAGTTATTCCACGAGTTTCACCACTTGCCTCTGGGCTCCCAAGGTCTCGACATTATGATCTTCAATTTCTGAAACTCTCCTCTCCATCACGTCAATTCTCTCGGCGTGTTTGTCCAACTGCTCTGACATGCAATCCATGCGGTAAGAGAGAGAGTCTATTTTTCCGTCTATTGTGGATAAGCTCTGTCGCATGGTTTGTAGTATGTGGCGCAGGTCACCTCCCAGCTCTGTCCCAGAGGCGCCCTGCTCACCCGGATCAGTATCTGCACCATCCTCTCTCAGTCTGGATGATTTGCGTTGGTCAAACTGCAATTTAGATTGCATTTTATCTGGCTTCCCCATTGTGCAACTCAGTTGCTCAGCTTCACGTGAAGCGGAAAGTCTTCGTCCCAAGTTGATAGAATGTTCACTCTTAGCTGTGGGCCCCTGGGGTTGGCGCCACCGCTGCTCAGAGCCACACACCTTGAATTGATGCCCGCAATGCCGCCCTCCAACTAGCAGACTCCAGCGGCGCCACACGTTCCCCAATATTGCAGAAATAGCTCCACTCCACAGTTCCGCTGCACGTGCACTATCCCCCCCATACTGTATGCAGGTAAATCACCACAGGGGTGCCGATGGAGTCAATCCAGCTGCCCAGCCAAGGTCCCTTATATTACTGCCAGCCCCCCCAGTAGTGTGGAGGCCAGTTGCAGAGTGAGGCAAACCGGGCGCACTCGACCAGTGCGCGTCCATCAGGACTGAGTCCAGGAGAACATTCAAACGCCACTAAAGGGCGCCGCGCCAAGTAATCTCCTCTCTGGATTCGTCCGAAGGCAATAATTGGGGGGAATCCCCATGCAGGACGGCCCAGACTAGCCACTGCAGTTCGACCCGGCTCCGCGATCAGGCGAAGCCTGGGCGCTACCAGGCATCGGGCCCTCGCTCCCTCACCGCGATCTTCTGTCCGCACGCAGTATTGGCATATTGCAGAAATAGCTCCACTCCACAGTTCCGCTGCACGTGCACTATCCCCCCCATACTGTATGCAGGTAAATCACCACAGGGGTGCCGATGGAGTCAATCCAGCTGCCCAGCCAAGGTCCCTTATATTACTGCCAGCCCCCCCAGTAGTGTGGAGGCCAGTTGCAGAGTGAGGCAAATCGGGCGCACTCGACCAGTGCGCGTCCATCAGGACTGAGTCCAGGAGAACATTCAAACGCCACTAAAAGGGCGCCGCGCCAAGTAATCTCCCCTCTGGTTCGTCCGAAGGCAATAATTGGGGGGAATCGCCATGCAGGACGGCCCAGACTAGCCACTGCAGTTCGACCCGGCTCCGCGATCAGGCGAAGCCTGGGCGCTACCAGGCATCGGGCCCTCGCTCACTCACCGCGATCTTCTGTCCGCACGCAGTTCTGGCCCGCCCTCGTCTGGGAGGCTGTCTCTTCTTGCAAGTTTCAGCAGTGCGGCGGCTCCACAGGACCCAGCGATGAAGAGCAGACCGCCCCGGGAGCCACCTCCGGTCAGCGATCTCTGCACGCCGCATCCATCCCAGCGGGGACTTTCAAGCGTTGTAGGCCAAACCGGATGCAGAGCAGGCCTCGCCGCTCTCTCTGAACCGAGCCTGCAATCTGCTCCGTTCGTGCTTCGGCCGCGGATTCTCAGGTATCGTTCCAATGACGGTGCCCAGGGCCGTCCGTTACACCCTTGTAGCACTACCTGTGGCCATGGATTAAGCAAATATATTCAGGATTGCGGCGATGTCGGCGGGAGCACAGTTACATTGCGGTCATCTTGAGGCCAGGCAAGCTCCGCCCCGACTACAAGCTAAATTGAATAATGATGATTAGTTGCAGCTCATCAACCAGTATGCAAAAAGAAAAAAGAACAATTAATGGACAGAATGTTGAACAATGTCAAACATTCCCTAGTGTACAGAGATCTTGGCCTAAATCCATCGTTTTTTTGCTCCGCATGCCAATCCAGTTTAACCCAGCCATATGCAAATCAGTCTTGACTCTGCTCCCCATGGGAACAGCCCAGCCCTAACTGCTAGGCCAGGTCCTCCCTGGACTGGAAACAAGCATCCTAGGACTGGTTTCGGGGTTCAACCCCTCATCAGCCAGGCTAGCTTGAGTCCAGTGGCATGGAGAGCTCAGGAACCACATCTGGGCATACCCGTCCCACTTAAGGTGACACATGCTAAAAGAACAATTAATGGACAGAATGTTGAACAATGTCAAACATTCACCCCTAGGGGAGAGGTGTGGCGCCGCGGCCAGGGCGACTGACGCTGGACGCTGGGGATCATGGTTCGATCCCTGGCTCCGGCGGCAGGGGTCTGCCCAGCACCATGCGACTCTGGGCAATAGCTCGCTTAATCTTCCCAAAGGCCCCCAGCGCCGAGAGACCCCTTCGGGGGTGATTCGTGCGATATACAACATACTGGACTTACTTACTTACTTACCCCAGTACAGAGATCTGGGCCTAAAGCCATTGTTTTTTTGCCCCACATGCCACTCCAGTTTAAGCCCAGCAATATGCAACTCAGTCTTGACCCTGCTCCCCAGGGGGACAGTCCAGTCTGAACTGCCGGGCCAGGTCCTCCATGGACCAGAAAAAAGCTTCCTGGGACTGTTTTTGGGGTTTCACCCCTCATCGGCAAGGCTAGCTTGATTCCATTGGCATGGAGAGCAGGGGACCCACATCTGGGCATACCCGTCCCATCCAGGGTGATAAATGCAAAAAGAACAATTGATGGACAGAATGTTGAACAATGTCAAACATTCACCCCAGTACAGAGATCTGGGCCTAAATCCATCGTTTTTTTGTTCCCCATGCCATTCCAGTTTAAAACCAGCCATATGCAAATCAGGCTTGAGCCTGCTCCCCATGGGAACAGTCCAGCCTGATTTTCCAGGCCAGGTCCTCCGTGGACCGGAAGCAAGCATTCTGGGACCAGTTTCAGGGTTTCACCCCTCATCAGCCAGGCTAGCTTGATTCCAGTGACATGGAGAGCACTGGACCCTCGTCTGGGCATACCCGTCCCACTTAGGGTGACAAATGCAATTTTCCAATCAAGGTACGTGGTATTTGTCTCTCCATATCTGTCCATGTGATGATAGATCCAATCAGAGCACACTACACTTTATTCTAATTTGTGAAATTTACACAACACACAGGAAATGCATTCTTACTCCTATACTGTGTAGATTTAATACCAGGTCTAATAAGGTCGCTTTTTATCTCTTACATCAATTAGGTACTGTGGAGATGTGTTTTGCCATGCTAAATTTAATCAAACATTAACTATGGACTAGGAAGAGATACTGAGTGGGAAGAGATTGGATGTATTGCTGCTGTTTTTGGTTTTACACATATCTGTATTTTTTAAAATCTCGTCATATAGCTGTTTGTACTCGCTGTTTTAATTGTTTTTTTACACATACTGGTTGTTTATACGTACTGCTATGGTCGCTAATTGCACCCAAAAAAGTATTTTTGATGATGATGATGATGATAGAAGTTTTGGTCATAGCAAATGTGTCACAGGCATTCAGGGCTTTTACAATTCCATTTGGCCAATTTGAGGTAATTTATATACCAAGGGACTCAAGGGGAAACATGGTGGTTCTTAAAAGGTTTGATGTAGCTATGTTGCTCGGGGCACTAGATATCCAAATATTGAAAGAGGAGGTGTTTATGTCAAGGTGCATATGGAAAGAGGGACTGAAGAGCGGCGGTTAAATTTAGTGAGTTTACATTGGTGCATAATCTAATTAGGACTAGCAGTGTTTAGGAGGGAGAGGCGACAAGAATATAAATAGGAACTGCAAAGTGGTCTGTCCAAGGTAAAGCAAGTACGGGTGAGACACATATCACAGAATTGTTGGGAAAAATAGGATCTAAGAGATGGACCATTTTGTGAGCAGGGTTTTTAGAGATTGAAAGTAGGCCTGGTTCATCTGCAGAGTCGCAATAGATAATCACATTTGGGTTATCTGCATCATCAAAGTGGATGATAAGTTCTCCATGTATCATGAAAAGGAGGACTTTAAAATAGAAGGACCCAGCAGATACAAACGTTCAGTGGTGGAATTGTTTATTGGAACTGGTATGTGGAGTGATAGATTAAGGCTCCAGAAAGTGTGGTTGTAGGGGTACATTTTAGTATGTGCAGCACAAACTTGCAAGATGGTGGAGTGGGTTGTAATGGCCAGATCGACACCACACTTACGTTTGGGGTTCTGATGAAGAGTTTCTGGAAGAAATAGAACTCCAGGGTACAAAGAATAAATCAAATCAAAGATGTCTAATTGGTGTTTTTAGAAGAAATCTGGTGTTAATTAGGTAGCAGTTTCTGAGGGTGGGGAGCAACATCTGTGGGTTCACGGAGTGTCAGTCAGAGGAAGGAGAAATGTGCTTGGTACCAGTATTCTGATGTTGGTCCTCCACAGGGCAAAGGTCTCTTCCATATGTTTCCAAGATTATGACAAGACTGAATGTAAATCTCTCCTTCTCTACTGCTATGTCTCACCTACCATTCCCTGCTCATTCCTGCTGATAGAATGGTCTTAGATGAACAAGAGATGCCATTATTTATATCAAAGTAAACCAGAGCAATCTCTGTCTCCTGGGTGACTTTGACTTATGATGCTATCACCCTTAGCTTGACCAAACAAGGTGGCTTACCTGTAAATCGAAGCTATGAATGAATAAATTAATGAATTAAGCCACTTATTACGCGCTACCAGCTGCCCAATATGCATCATGGTGCTAAACATAATATGATCCTAGCTCAGGTAAAAAGCCAAATATTTTAGCTTTTATGACATGTTTGAAACTTTTCCTCTGCCATAAGAGTCTTGTGTATTGCATTCCATATTTTGGATGACAGCAGAAAAACAGCTCTTCGGCGCATACCAAATGTGGGGAACCTCTAATAGTCTTGCTTTAGAGCACTGCAGTAAGTGATTAGAAGAGCGAGTCAGTTTACATTGTATGAACAGAGGCCCTTCTTGTAGAAGGCTCTGTGGCAAAAGCACTGGGTTTTAAAAATTAATCAGTGTTGTACTGGTAGTCAGTGTACCTTTTTCAGGTGGCGACTATAGACTAATCCTGCTTGTCTCTGGACCAACACATTCAGCTGGACACCCCTTGGATGTAATGTTGCCTTACATGCGACCTTAAATGCAATTCTCTCATGAATCTGAAGCAAATGAAGCTAAACAATAAGAATTATAGAAGGTCATATTTGTGGGACACCTAGGATTAGGTTGCTTGATTTTGGATGGCTTGTATCTAATGGAGTAGGAAAAGAAAAATATATCATAGGGGATACAATGTAATACTTTCTGTTACAGTGATAACCAATTATTGAGTTAATCACTGTAAGAAAATGGATTATTATGTGGGGTGGGCAGTCACGGAACAATAGCACTATCCTGTCAGGGTGAACTGCAAAGTCATTAAATTAACCTGAGCTCAACCTCCTGATAGCTTTGGTACAGAGCCAACAGGCTTAACTTAGGGCAATGTGTAAAGTATTTATTCAAAACCAAGACAGTAATAAAGTCAAAACAACAAACAATAAAAATCCCAAACTAAACTAGAAAAATAGAGTACATTTTAATAAACAAAATCACAAAAATCCAATAAGTGGAACTGAAGATATGAGTTTTTGAAGTTTTAAGTGAAAATAATGCTATAAAGCACTATCCGTCAATGGTAGCAGTCGACTGGGACCTTGGCACACTTTGAGGCCGACCTCAATGGATTCCAATATTGGATACACTTAGTGGGTTGGACCAGTCAAGTATTTCTACCTTCAGACTTAGACTGCAATTTGGAAGTCAAAATCTCTCAGTGGGGCAAGGCAGCAGGCTGAATGGAGGAAGGTCTCCCTGAAATTGGATAGGGGTTGAGCGAGGTTCCCTAGAAGCCATTAATTTTAGAGGAAAAAGCTCAGAGAGGGAAAAGTAAAATTTTATGTTTATGGCCATTGTTGTGTCAGTTGC
Organism: Calotriton arnoldi; assembly: GCA_963921515.1. Lineage (NCBI taxonomy): Eukaryota > Metazoa > Chordata > Amphibia > Caudata > Salamandridae > Calotriton > Calotriton arnoldi. Next base: position 240,663 of record CAWUFW010016252.1, on the reverse strand, counting down.
TCGGATAATTTTGGTGCCTTCACCTGGTCAAGATTTCACCTTGAGACTTAGACTCTGAACTGAAGCTCGGATTTCTCCAGTGGGAGAAGGAGACAGGCTGTATCCGAAGAGGTTTCCATGGGGATGGATACCTTCTCACTGAGGGCCCGCTGAAACGGATTTGCTGCTGCAAAGAAACTCCAATTGGGAGCGACCAGTTTCTTCCGCCCAGCAAGTCGCGCCTTTGCCGGATCTGCTTGGGTGGTTGATCCGAGTTCTCCAGTGGCTGGAAGTCAGAATTTTGAAGTGGTAGGCCTAGTTTTCCTCATCTCTTCACTTAAGGCTCCCAGGTTTAAGGGGGGCTCTTGGTTCAGCAAAGGCCTTGTGCAGAGTTGCGTGCAGGTCCAGCTGTGAATGGGCAACTGGTCAACTAGGAAAACATGTTTTGTCAGTTTGGTTTGTCCCTGTAGCCACACAAGAGGTAAGCCCATTGACCCTTGGAATCCACTTGTTTGCCCTGGTTAAAAGCGGGAGCAGATCCAGTTCTTCAGGGCCTTTCTCATGTTACAGCAAGCAGGATTCAGAAAGTGTTCTCAGGAGTGTTCCTTGAGGTGTCACATTTATGGCTGGCACTAGCCAGTTGGTGTGGATGACACCTGGCTCCTTCCTAACCAATGTGGACACATCTCCTTGGAGTTACCTGCCACACTTTTTCAGCTGTTTTTGTTTGCCCTACTGCAAACAATCCCACAGTGCACCTCATGTCTGAAATCCAAGATGGGGCAACCCTTTCCCCCCCTTGCACTGAGCCTTTGTGTCCATTGGGGGTGTGGTGAGGGGACAGCAATCGCCTCCCCTGCATCCACTTGTAACTGGTTTGGGAGGCAGCTTTCTTGCCAGTGGGTTTGGAGCCTTCATCACTGGCAGGAAAAAGGTTTGCTTTCCCCAGGTCTCACCTTACATTTACTTGTGAAAGGGCAGGCCTTTTACAAGTCAATGAAGTTCTAGGGTCTACCCTAACTGGTCTCTCTGCAAGGGTAGAAACAACACTTGCCCACACTCATGCTATTGTCTCTGCTCTGAGAGCAGTTTTCACATCTCATTACGGCCAACCACTGGCAGACCAGCTGTCATCAGGATAATGTTAATTAGCCTATTGGAGGTTCAGGCAGGTAAAAGGTATCTTTCTAAAAGTTACTTTTATGTTTTTATTTATTAAAAATCTGACTTTGCCATTAAATTGGACTTTTAATAAATATTAAAAATAATCCTTGAATTACTTTTGTAGCCGCTTCATGTCAAAGGTTACAGATTAAATGTAATAATCTGTAGTTTAACATTTTCTTGGATTCAGCTATAGCCCCATACTTGAATATAATTTTCGGGGCTAGTCACTGGAGGAACATGCTAACCTTAATTTGCCCATATGCTCCTATTTTAAATATCAGACACTGTAGTGTAGTTCATACTAATCTGTAGATTAGTGGGCAACAAGGTGTACTTTGGGGTGACTTATTAGTATTTACAGCAGGGTTTCCTGTGTGTCAAAATAGTTATTTTCACAGGTTTGACAGATGGTTTTTAGGTGTCTGCAGTCAGGCTACACATGGTTGGACTGAAACCATGTTTTACAGGCCAGCCCTGTGAATGACACAATCTGTGCTGCAGTCCAGAGATGCATTTAATTCCCAAACCCTGGGCGTATTTCCTACACCATATATTAGGTACTTATTGACAAATTAAATATGTAAATCAGGGGTAAGCCTATGTAACATGTTTTAAGTGGGAGTACAGACACTTTACTCCTGTTTAGCACAAGTAAAGTGCACAGAGTTCTAAGTCCAGCAAAAATAAAGTCTAGAAAAAGGTAAAAACTATGGGGTGGACAAGCAGAAAAGGTGGATTTGCTACAATCACTAAACAGCTTTTCTTTCTAATAACTAGTATGTTGTTTTTTCTATGCACACATATGATTGCTGTATTTATTACTTAACCACACAAAAAATGAAAAAAGCTGAATTTTCTATTATATTGCACTCATTGTAATATCATTAATTTATACAGGGACATATGTACTATTATTGAGGGACACAAAAATGAAGAAGCAATGTCATTACAAATACAAATCACAAAATATGCCAAAATGATTGGATTAAATCACACACTCAACTATGGAGAATAACACGATGCCTAAGGTATTACATGGTTAAAATAAAGAAAGGTTCAATAGTTCTTATGTAAAACGTGAACTCCAACTGTACCATTATGGAACATTTAACCTTTAACAAGCATTTCATATTGCTAAAATGTGTCTCACTACACAATAAAGTGTATCAAATTGTTTGGTATTGAAATTTGTTATTTAAATTAGATTGGCAAAATGTATACCTGTGTAACTCTAATTAATTATTTTCCAGGAGGCAATAATGCATTTATGGTTTCTTTGTTTAGACAAAAAGACATGAGAAGCCTTCTTCTTCTAAACTGAATAAGTTAGAGTTCACCTGCAAAGTTGTCTTCTTATATAGTTATGAGTGACTCCACATATCGATAATGCATTGTCAGTTATATGACATAGATAAAACCAGTCATAATATTTAGACATATTCAGTTTTAAATAATGTTCTTTATAGGCAAAACAGTTATTGTTATAAGTTCTGATGGCAGAAGACACAGAATATCATGAATTGAAGATCAGCGAGCATTATGTAATGCTTAAACAGCTATCAAATGTTACCATTATTCTCTTAGGAATTCATGGTCTTGATATATTTACATAGTCGGTTAGCAATATGCACAATAATAAGAGCACACTATACTAAGAAATATACAAAAATACTTTCTTCTGCATTTCTTTGAAATGATGCTCAACGGTTATGTGATACTCATCATTTGTAGGACACATCACATTATTTGTAATGAGTCCCAATGGAATGCACCACAAACTACTAATGTGACTTATCAATCATTCTTATTATATAGGGACTGATTTAGCCAATGGTGATCTCTACTCTATCCATTAAGGTGGTGGAGGATATTAGGTCCACCAATCTGACAGACAGAGACCACCATATTTTGAATTCACTGCCAGTCTAGCACTAATATCTGTGCATTCAAAGGAGTTGCTGCCATGCCGGTTTCTCTGAAGGCACTGAAAGCCTGGTGCAAGGCCATCTCCCTTTTGGAGTGATATGGTTTTGATTACTGTGACTATACATGCCAAACATGGGACTGTCATGTATAAAGTGATTTAAATGGGCCACTAACCTATTGTGCTAACCTGTTGCAAATGTATGTTGTACACATAAATAAATCGAATGTATACACCTAAATAAGGGCCATGGATAACACTTGAATTTGGTATTTCTTCATGCTTGCCCAATATCTTTTCTTGTATTTCCAAAGCCTATAGAATTATATAATGACTTTTAAATATTAATTTGTAAAATAACCTCATGGAATGTTGTGAAAGGAATAATGGATATAAAGTTTCATACCTAAAGTCCAAATGCCATGTGTATCCGGGCACAACTTATAAAATGGGAACCCATCTTAAAGCTCACATTATTTACAAATGATGGCTATTTCTTTTGTCTCTTTTGAGACAACATCTTATAGTCCTTAATGTCTTACATACTTAGCCAATGTTTTGTCTGCAATTTGGTATGATGAGTATGGTAAATGGAACCAATTGTGGACCATTTGGTTATACAGTGCATCTAATCGTAAGAGTTCTGAAAATCCCAGAATCCCACCTTACTGAAGAAGTCAAGCTTACTTACTAACAAGATCTGGTACTCGGACATCAAACAAGATGTGTGCTCTGCTTCAGTTATAAACATTAAAGATGGCATCACGCAGCATGCTGACCTGTACTTATGCTGGCTAATCCTTGTACCCAATAGAGAGCATAGTGACGCTGTTAGACTTGTCAGCCTTAGGGTGGTCTTCCAGCAAACTTTTTGCCTTCACCTAACCTATTTTTGCTGAATTCGTTTTTGTTGGCCTTGCAACTTTGTGCACTTTATCACTGCTAACTAGTACTAAACTGCTTGTGCTCACTCCCTAAAACATGGTAAAATTGGCTTGCACCTGATTGGCATGTTTAATTTACTTATAAGTACTTAGTAAAGTGGAATACCATATACCCAGGGCCTGTAAATTAAATGCTACTAGTTGGCCTGTAGCACTTATTGTGCCACCCACTTAAGTAGCCCTTTAAAAAATGCCTCATGTCTGTCAGTTCGGCCTGCTAGCAGTTTTAAACTGTTAATTTGACTTGGCAAAGTAACCCCTTTTGCCAAGCCTAAAACTTCCTTTTTAATACATGTAAGTCAGGTAGGCCCTAAACAGCCCATAGGCCAGGGTGCATTGTAATTAAAACGTTGGGAATGTTTTTTAAGTTTTAGATGTCCCGGTAGTGAAAACCTCCTAACTTTGTTTTTCACTACTGTGAAGCCTACCTCTGCCATTGGATAACATTGGGTTACCTTATTACATTTAATATGGGGTAACTTTTGATCTGGAACAGGTAGGAAAGTCATGTTTGGTGTCTAAGAAATTGTCCTTTAAAATCCTCTTTAAATGTAAAGTTGGATTTTGTAAGTCACAATTTTGAAAATGCCACTTTTAGAAAGTTGGCATTTTCCTGGCCTAACTATTTGGTGCCTGCAGCGTTTTACTGGGTCACATGAATAGGTGTGAGTGGCAGTTGGCCTTTGTATATTCCTACTACACAGCCACACAGTAGAGGGATTAGGTGTGCCTGGATGGGCCATCTCAGGCAGAATGGGGAGCTGAGTTTGGCACTGGCCCACTTGCAATTCATTAGGCTGTGCCCTGCTCACAAACAAAGGATTTCACACTAGGATATTGTGCCTGTAGCTAGACTGAAGCTGGGGCAAGGAGGCATGACATTTCAAACTCTTCTGAAAAGGAACTTCTAGAAACATCTCTTACTTAAAAGAAGGCACCTGGTACAACATGGGACCCTTAGGCCAACTCCTCAGATTGCTTCTATACCTGTGGAAGACTCAGAAGAAAGACTGCGCTGCTGCTCTGCTACCCTGCTGCTTTGCTGCTCTGCTACCTTAGCGAGAAGGACTGGACCTGCACCTTGAACCCAGGACCACTAGAGTGACTCCAAGGGCTAGTCAGTAGGCCTCCTCATCTGAGCCTCAGGGACTGAAAAAGCTCCAACCACCCTGAATCCTGCACCTAGACTCTGGCTGCTGTGAGACCTAACCCACCAAGTGGTTCCCCTCCATTCCTGGACCCTCGGAAGAGGGGATGAAGGTGCTCTGCGAGCCCAGCTGTGGTCTTCACCAGTATCGAGACAGCACAACACAAACCCGACACAGCACCTTGAGCCTTCTCCCCAGAACTGACCTAGCATGTTGCAACCTCGATACAAGCCCGCATAGCAGCCCTCACAGCTCATCGGAACCGCTGCTGCACGATGCATCCTCAAAGCAAGCCCACATCACAGCTCTCACAGCCCATCGGAACCAACGCTGTATGATGCATCCTTGAGGCGGACCTCGCTTCATTCACGGCTCAAAGTTCTGCATCCAGGGCTTAGGGTACATTTCTCAGCGGGCCTAACTTGGTCCCTGTGGCCAACCTGCACTCCATCGCTGTTGGCCTGAACTTGTCACTTTGTCCTGGTCTGGAGAAACCAGATAATAGTTAGCACTTTGGGCTTTTAAGCACTATTTTTCCTAAATCTTTAAAATTGCATTATCTCCTTTTCTGCTCATTTGATTTTTATTATTTTGATGTCAAATAACTTATTAAATGTTACTCTATTTTACTAAATTGGTGTGGGATTTTCTTGTGTTATGTTTTCACCCGATTACTGTTTGTGTGCTGCATAAATACTTTGCACATTGTCTCTACATTAAGCCTGACTGCTTTTGTGCCAAGCTACCAGAGGGTTGAGCACAGGTCAATATGGTGACTTTTTGTGGTTCACCCTGACAAGGGGTGTGGCTGTTGCTTGAGCAGGGTTAACAAACCCTCAACCAACAACCCAATTTCTCACAGAGGTAATCCCACATAAATGGCATTTGCATGATCAAGCCATGAGCCAGTTATGGCAGAAATCACCATGTATTTTCTGCATTGTATTAGGAATGAAGTGATACAACAGAAGAAATCTAGGGGATATGATGATCACTTAATAAGCATCTGACCAATTTTCTAGAGCTGGCCAAAGGCACATAGATGCCAGCCAAGGCCTATCTGGCACAAGTTGCCCTACCTCCCTCAATACCTCAGTTTTGTCAGAGCTTAGTTTGAGAGCAGTGACCACCTATTCAGTTCCAGATTTCTGCCATAGATCTCTTCACATAGCAGATCAATGAATGGATGTATTCTTTAAATGTTCTACGTGTTCTGTAGCAGACAAGCCAATCTTTGGTACCCCTCCCAGGTAAGACCAACTAGTGGCTTTGCCGTTACATTGTAATCTATGAAAGCCACCATGTTACACACAGGGATTATAAGAATACTGCCATCACTTCCTATCTTTTTTAAAACAGGGCCAAACGCACCTGCATTGTCAATGTAGTGAGACAGCTGTACTTCACTAGCAGCATGTGTTGCAGTAACTCCAGTAATTTCAAGGCACGAGGTAGCTACAGTATTTGATGTTGACACTTTGCTTGTTGCAACAGTAGGAATCAATGTACATGCTCACATAAAGTGTAGACGAGATGGAGTCTCAGTACTCAGAGTTTGGGTTGTAGAACTCTCGCTGTATGGTTCACCTTGTTCTTGGGGATTTAAAATCTTTTTTGATACAGTCGCCACACCAGTAAAGTGGAAACCACAGTTTTGTGGATCATTCAAACAAAGTTTCAATGTTGAAATCTCAGTTTAACTACTGATTTCACATGTAGGGGTTTTAAAAACATCCTCCGGCTTCCATGTATGAGACAGGGTGTAAAGTGGGCTACTAGGCAGCATTTTCTGTTTGGCGTTTCAATATATATATTTTTTTAATTCCGGCATTTTATATAGCGCGAACTTGACCCAGAGGTATCGGGTATCAGAGCGCTTTACATGAGCACCAGTTGCTTACACAAGGACACATTCATTTTTGTGAGGCACGGGGAGATTAAGTGATTGGTTTTTAAAAAAAAAATTTTTTTATTGTTTTTCAGCTTAAATCTAAAGACATACAACTTGCAAACATGGTATGAACATGGACGGCTTTGTCAGCATATGATAGCAGGTATACACAGTAATACAGTGATACATGATGGCAGGGGTCTGACAGTTCGGGTGCATCGCACAGTGATTCTTATCAGCTATACAATTAATAACTTCTGTGATATTTGATTGAAACATTGACAGATTAACGCATTGTTGGAGGGGGTGGGCGATACCTCAAAGCTCGAGCCACATAGTTCACTCTCTGTGTTTGTTAGCATGTGCTTTTTACATTCCTGTCTCTGGTGTCTGTGCCACCCCTGTGGTGTTCTGCGACTCTGACGTTAGCTCATTGGTGTCTCTTAACAAGTAGGTTTGGTAAGGTCCCCAGTAGTTCCTCAGGCGGCTTCTTGGGGGCAGTAATTCACTATACGTGTCGGCTTGAGTGTTGCAATACAGCATGTCTGTGTGCCATTCTGCTATTTTCGGAAGTGGGCCCTTCATCCATCGCAACGCCACCCTTCGCTTGGCAAGTAGGAGACCTATAGCAACAAATGGGTGCAGGGTCTTGGGTATGGAAAAGTCCCATCCTAGGAGCGCCATTTTCGGATCAGGTTCTAGGTCTGCACTAATGATTGTGCCCAACTCCCGAAACACAGTCTCCCAGTATGCATAAATTCCTGGGCATTGCCAGGCTATGTGCCAGAATCCCGCCTCCTCCTGCCCACATCTATGGCAATTTGAGGTCTCAGCCAGCCCATATCGGTACTGGCGTTCTGGGGTGCAATATGCCCTGTGTAAAAATTTTAAATGTATTAGTCTGTGTCTACCGTTGAGCGAGATCGAGCGGGTACTGGCGCAGCAGTAGGACCATTCTTTGTCGCATATGGGAGCCCCCAAGTCAAGCTGCCACTCTAACCTTACCCTTAGGACTTCAGACTTACGTGTGTCCTGTAGACTGGCATAGAATTTTGTTATTAACTTTGCAGGTTCTTCTGTTTTTATAAGCGTGGAGAGTACCTCCATACTTTGTGGTTCCATGAGATCATCTCCAATAAGGGCTCGCCAAGTTTGACGAGCTCTATAAAAATGAAATAACACTGTACCTCCTATCGGTTGGGCCGGTGATTGTAATGACTCCCAGGTCACCAGTACTCCATCTTTAAAGAAATCGCCCATTGTGTGTACGCCGATGGCATTTAATGCCTTCCTTGCCCCTACTTCTTGGCGTAGTGGAAACCACATACACCACTGTAATGGCATTTCTGGGGCATGAATAAAGGCTCCCGCTTGCATATGCAGCAAAGTTTGCCATGTCTGTACGGTGACCGCAATTGAGTTAAAAACTCTCAATTTCCTGGATGTGGACTGCGTGAGGGTCTGTGGCAATGTGAGAGGGTCCACCGCGTTTCTGTCCATGTGCAGGAAGGGCAGGTCTTGTGGCCCATGTATCCAATAGTGCGCAAACACACTACAGTCTGCCTTATAATATTTTTCTAAATCTGGGGCTCCCAATCCCCCCAACTGATACGGTAGAGTAAGCGAATCCCATCGAATGCGCGGTTGTTTACCGGCCCATGCTAACCGTATCAGTTGTGTACGCCAGATATTAAACATGTGTTTTGGTAACAATATAGGTATATTTTCAAATAAAAACAAGAATCTCGGTAGAATGACCATCTTCATTATGGAGATTCTCCCCAGCAACGAGAGTGGAAGCTTTATCCAACTCTCTACATTGTCTATGAGTCTCTGTGTGGCTTTGCCATAATTTTCCTGTAAGACTATCTCAGGGCCTGTGTGGAATTGGATGCCTAGGTACCGCACTGCTTCTGTAGTCCAACGCAGAGGGAACTCCATGACCGGCTCAACCGTGCAGGGGGTGAGGGGGAATATGATTGATTTATACGTAAGCCTGAGTGACCTCCGAATTGTACCACTTCACGTAAAATTGGTGATAAGTGTACCTCAGGTTCCCGTATATATAGCAACGTGTCATCAGCGTATGCTGAAATATTAAGTGTGTATTCAGTATTAAGTGTGTGCGCATGATATTCGCGTATTGCGCAGGGGAGAGGCTCCGCAACTATAGCATATAATAAGGGGGATAGTGGGCAGCCCTGTCTTGTCCACCGGGTAATGTTGAATGACTTGGATACTTCGTTCCCTATTCTCACTCTGGCTGTGGGTGAGGTGTACAATACTGACACCAGACGGAGATACGTATACCCTACTCCGAGCCTGCGCAGGACCGCGAACATAAAGCTCCACTCTACCGAGTCAAATGCTTTTTCGGCATCCAAAAAATGGCGCCGCCTTGATATCTGGATTCAATCTTTGCACTACCCCAAATAGAGTTCTCATATTTTGCGATAGGTTGCGACTAGGCACAAACCCTGCTTGTTCAGGACGAATAATCCCCGGAAGCAATATGGCCAGTCTATTAGCTAAGATTTTAGCGTACAATTTAGTGTCTACATTTAGTAGAGATAGGGGCCTGTATGATGCACAATTGGTAGATGGTTTGCCTGGCTTTAATAATGTCACGATAACTGCTTCGTGCATAGAGGGTGGCATAATGCCTGCCTCTGCTATCTCCTCAAAAAGCATTTTGAGGTGGGGGATCAGAAGTTCCTGGAATTCTTTATAAAAGGCAACAGTGAGCCGTCTGATCCTGGAGCTTTCCCAGATGCCATACCCTTTGATGCCTCGCGTATTTCGTCTGACGTTAAGGGGGCCATCAAATGTTCCCTGTGCTCCACCAGTAGCCATGGCATTTTAATATATGAAAGATAGTCCTCGCATGCTTCGGTGCTGGAGGTGTTTTGGAAGGTGTACAATTTCTTGTAGTATGCGCGGAAGTGATTTGCTATGTCACCTGTTGTGTGTAATATGTTCCCATCATCGTCCCTCATGCCCACCATAGTATCCAGTTCCCTCTTTGGCCTCAGTATTCCAGCTAATGTTGCACCTGGTCTCTCCCGTTCTCCATAGCATCAGGCCGATGCATATTTACTCATATGTTTGAGCTCGTCATTAGCCGCGTCTAGGTGTTCTGCCAATTTCTGCCTAAGGTCAGCGACATGTTGTGAATTTTCCCTATCTTCTATTACTTTTTCTAAGTGCCCAATCTCTTTTTCCAACAGATTTAGTCTACCTCGTATGGAACCTAGCACTCCTGCATGGGTGGATATCACTACCCCGCTGATGAACACTTTGAATGTTTCCCATACCGTTGCGAATGAGCTTACCGACCCAATATTTTCGGTGAAGAAGTTCTCTATTGCGGTGGCCAACCCTTCTTTAAAAACAGTGTCGAGTAGTGAATAAGGTGGGAAACGCCATGTGACCGCTGGTATACTTGGTACCCCGACCTTCAGGGATATTTGGACGGGGAATGATCGGAGTACGTGCGTGGTAAATGCTTGCAGGTCTCTACCCGAAAACACAACTCCCCAGACAATACCCAGTAGTCTATTCGGGTGTGCATGTCATGTACCGAGGAGTAGTGTGTGTAGCCTCTCCCATCAGGGGATCTATGTCTCCAGATATCTATGAGACCATCTGATTGCATTATGTCTTGGATGGCTATGGCTGCCGCGGCCGGACGTCTGGGTGGGTCCTGTGATCTATCTATATTTGGGTTGAGTATACAGTTAAAATCACCACCCCAGATTTGTGGAATCCCCTTCCATTGTGTCAACCTGGTGGCTAGGGATGAATAAAATTGTGGGTCGTCATGGTTAGGGCCATAGACACCAACCAGCAGGATTTGCAACGCTCCTCGCCTACACACCGCTACGACATATCTGCCTTGTGGGTCCTTAAGTACGCCCGTCATCTCCACTCCGGCCTTTTTGTCCACCCAGATCAGTACCCCTCGTGCGTGGGAAGTGAAATCTGAGGAATAGCATACCCCGTGTAGTTTACGTTGTACTGCCTCACTACGCTCTGGTGTGAGATGAGTCTCCTGTAGCACAGCGATTGCCACAGAATGCCGTTTCAAGTAGGCGCCCACCCGTCTAACCTTTCTCCTGTCATTTAAGCCTCGAACATTCCAAGTCAGAAGCTGGAGGATTTGTGTGTTCTCACCCATTTTAGCCATGCTTTATAAGCCTTTTCTGCTGTGTGCAATATTTCTTGTGTGTTGTGTATACCCATTTGCGATCTCAAAAGCCATAATAGTACAATACTGACATTCAACCTAATAAAACGCCCATACCCTCCCACGCCTCGAAAAACCCCAACTGTCGCGGCTATCTGGTTTCCCTCCCCTAACTAAAGATACAATCCCCCCCTCAGGAACAAATACGATAAGAGGTGTGTTACACTTGGGGGCAGATGTGGCCATCCAATTGAGTTCCCAATGCCACCCTGATTGTGCACATTTTGCTATGAGTCTCTAAATGCATCATTACTCCGATGTGTGACTAGCTGCGATTCGTTCACCCAATGCACCATATATGTCTCGGACAAAGCACCCCAAGGTGTCAGCCAGAACTATTAGACATGTTCAATTGGTGCTCTATGCGCACTGTGGGAGCACTCAGCAGTCTCTTATGTACGGTAATTGAGTACTCAGTGTTCAATTTGTGTAGCCACTACATTACCACGCTTCATCCTGTCGCCGACTATCTCCGATGTTTACTCATCTGTGCCTTGGTTTTCTCGAGCATGTGTAGAGGTCTCCGACCGTGCCGGTGAGTGACTTGGCGACCCTTGCTGTCTACGCTGCCTCTGCTTCGCTGAGATGAATCGCAATACAGCTTTGGGATCCGTGAACAGGTGCACCTTTCCTTTGGCTTTGACCCTTAGTTTTGCAGGATACAGCATACTATATTCCAAGTTAAGGTCTCAAAGTTTCTTTTTTGCGGGTGTGAAAAGTCGACGCACCTCCTGCGCTTGCATGGTAAAATCAGGGAATAATGCTATTTCCATACCTTCGTGTCGCAGTTCCCTCAGTTCTCTAGCCTTACGCAGTGCCACGTCGCGATCCCTGTAATTGAGGAGCCTGGCTATTATTGGTCGCGGGGCTGCTCCTGGTATTGGTTTTGGCGCCAAGGATCGGTGCGCACGTTCCACCACTAATATGTCGGAGAAAGTGTCTCGTCCCATGAGTTGTACCAGCAGCTTTTCTATGTATTGCTCCATATTGCCTACATTTGTGGATTCTGGTACACCTAAAATGTGGATGTTATTGCGTCTGGATCTCGCTTCGAAATCTTCAGCCTTCGCTTGCAAAGTGCGTAATATGGTGTCCCTCTCCTTATCTGTCTCTGCTTCTGCTCTGGTGATGTCTTCTATGTCTGATATTCATTGTTCCGCCACATCAAGCTTGCTGCCATGCTTGTCAAGTCGTTCGGACATCCTATCCATTCGAAACGACAGGGCATCTATTTTACTGTCGATTTTGGATAGGCTCTGTTGTATGGTGCGGAAGGCCTGCTTCATGTCTACTTCAGAGCCAGAATTTGGGTCATCTGGGGTCGAGTCCTGCTCTGGAGTTGCATGTTCTTTGGTTCTGGGAGTTTTCCGCAATTCAAATTGCAGCTTGAGCTGCAATTTATCAGTTTTGCCCATGCTGACCACTTATGCTCCCAATTGCCTCTGCGATACCGTGTGCGAGAAATTACTAGCTGGGTGTCTCCACACAGTCTAAGGGCCACTGAATGCGTTGTCGTGCACCACACCCAGGACTGCTATCCGGCCACACTTATCCCCTTTTTCAGTAGGCAGTTTATGGTAGCGGGGGCTCCCAGGCATTTGCAGCACTAGTTGATAGCTCCAATGTGTTGTGCAGTACTCAACTCCTGCACCTATGCCCTCCTCGGTGAGTGGCTTCCCTTGATCGTCCCTCTGGGTGGGGCAATTAGGAATGTCTTTGTTTTCCCCCTTCTGTGTCAGCGCAGCGCACTACAAATGACCCGGTGCTGCCTTTCTCCTCGTGCTGTGCACCCCCTCACCTTCTCTTTCAGCAGGGATCACTGCGCAGCAGCATGCGGGAGCGGGGTGCCTGGCGGAACACTGAGGCCTCACCTCGCTGTTGTCTCCCAGTGTCTCTGGGCCTCCGGAAGTTTCAGGTCTCCCGGGCTGGCCGTTGCTCTCGAAGTGCGGCCCCACAGCCACACATCTTGGTAAGGGTGTTTCGCCGCTCTGCTTTAGTGTCGTTGTTCCGCGCAGCACCCTGGATCGGCGGCGCTTCTCTATATGTACCGTTCCTCTTCGATGATTAATTCGGGGCCTGGCACAGGATCACGGAGCTTGGGGACACCTCGTCGCATTCACGAGCGAGCGTCACGTTCGCTTCGAGCTGCTCCCCGCATCGATTTCGACCGCGATTAGTTCTTTGTGTAACGCTTTCCTTCCGCAGTCGGCAGCGCCGTCGGAGATTCTTTTCTAGTGGGTGCCTTTGAAGAATATTGCCGGATATTTGGTGGCGTTAGGGAGAGCTACCCTAAAGAGCGACCATCTTAGGATCAGGCAAGCTCCGCCCCCTCGAGATTAAGTGATTTGCCCAGAATCACAGGATGTTGAGCGTCATTGCCGAGACTCGACCCAGGTTCCCCAGATTTGAGATCGACCCCCCTAGCCGTTAGGCTACGTCCTCTCCCCAGTATTGTAAATGACCTGGAGCTTGATATTGATACGTACCCGACCCTTATCTGATGAATCAGATAAGACATTGATCTCCAAATTCTTCTGTGTTTGAATACCACATTTGAACATCAACTGTTTAACACCAGCTAACTGTGTACACATTGTTTTATAAAAGATGGACATATCTCCTTCCTCTGCAGTAGTTTACATAGAATTGTGAATCTCTGGTTGTTCTTTCCCATCCCAACTTCACCAAATTTAAAAACGTGCTGACTGAGTCTTAACAAATGTCTTTCATTATTCAACCTATAGAAACCCAGGAAGAATGTTAGCAAAAGGTCACTCACCTAACTGGACACATGGGATGGGACCTAGAGACCAAGGAACAGAAAGCAGCCTCCTGAGGCACAGAGATGGGAACAACTTCCTCCTGCAATACCCCGTAAATATTTTTCTGGAATTCTAGAATGATGAGGGTGAGGATGTGGCTGGTCTGGAGGTACAGGCTTTTGTTAGAATGGCAAGTTCCTGTATCGTTAAGCTGGTTGCTTGTTTGTTGCCCCTTGTGTACAAGGCACATATCATTTTAGCTTTGAGGATGACTGCTGTAATAAATCATGCTGCTAAATTGAAGATTCTAAACTCCTGATTATGCAATTCATTCTAATAGGATTAACAGCAGTTTAAATCAGATAGACAGTGGTGGCCGCTACTTAATGGTGGTGGCAGGGCGGAGGGAGGAGGGGAGGTTGCGGGGGGTAAATGGCAAAAAATAGCACTTACCTGCACAGTCGCCGAGCGCTGCCTCTCGGTCCTCTTTCACTCCGGGAGCAGGAAGGAAGCAGGAACCAGTAAGCACCCAGACTCCCAGTCTCTCCCAGCCAATCACAACGCTGCCTTAAAGCAGCATTGTGATTGGTCTGAACGCCGTGGTTCACCGCTCAGAGTGGGACTGGGGGCCTAGGCATGTTATGCACCCAGGCTGTAATGCAGCCTGGGTAGAGAACATGCAAAGTGCGCATTACTAGCCAGCCGATGGCAGCCGGCCAAACATTCATGCGCATTTAAGAGAGTGCCACCACTGTTTTGAGGACATCCAGTCCTGCCTGACCCTAACCAGGTGAGACACATGGAAAAATAAAATGATAACGTTCGTTATTATCATTTTATTTTTCCTTTTGTCAACTGCTCACAGAGCAGTGGGGCGACAATGCTTCGCCTTAGCGGAGGAGCTGCCCCTGCAGATAGAGTGAGTGCCTGCATACTAACAATGAGATTTCCTTTAATTAAGACTGGTTTTAATTTGCACTGGGGCTACACAATTCCAAAGCATGTGCTTTTGCCATTGTTGATGTGGAATCTGAAATGGGTCAAAAAGAACATAGTGATATTTGGCTAGCGTGTTGAAGTCTGTTTTCATCTCTGCAATACGGGAGAGTGAGAAACTATTCTACTTTTGTTATATCTTCCTTCTGTCCCTTTAACATGTTCTGGGCCTCATTATTGAAACATGCTTCTTTCTGATTGAGCACTAAATATCCCCACAAAGAGATAAGTGCAGGAAGAGTGGCTATTACAAAGGTAATCCCTGGTCGACCTACCTGCCTGAACAATCACACGAGCTGAACCCTCATTTCTACCACCCGACACATAATTGACACACTTTTCTACCTATTTAATAGTTTCGAATTTCAAACCAGTTTTCACACCTTCCAGACCAATCTGGTGACCGAATGTTTATCTCTTCCTACAACTACGAGCTTTTCTGAGCCAGGGTCAGGTTCACACTTCCTTACTTACATTAATTATATAATGTGAGGTCTTAGGTTCTCAAACAGAATCCAGAATCAATTAGTGACTATGGACCAAAGAACGATCTTGAACCACCAGCATCTGTTAAATAATTATTACTCCACATGCTCACAAGAAAGGAATAAAGGGTAAGGTCTAATGAAAGTTTTTGAACAAGAGGAACCAGGAGCTATATTTAAACAGGTCCTGCACAAGTGCTCCAAAGCAGTAATAGGGAATACAAGGGTGTGCAGTTCCTATGGGTAGGGAAGACAGGTCTTTTCTAAAAGTGCCCTCACACACCCCGAGGGATGTCATGCTTCATCATAGGGCCTTGCTCCCCGTCGGGCCGGCGCTGCAATGCCCGACAGGCACCCGCGAAGGGGCTCTTTGGCGGAGATCTTTTGGATGAAGCCTTAGGGTGAGTGCGGGTGTGTGGGCTTAGTAGTGCAGTGGGTGAGTGGGTGAGTTAAAATAGGTCTAGGGCCGTCCTAGCAAAATGTATTTATTCTCCGGGGGCACTGGCCTAATTAAAAGTAATCTGCCCCAACTAGATATAATGTTCCTATAGGGCTAGTGTGGTGCATGGGTCGACACGTTTCATGCCAGATAGCCCGTAACGGGTCTGGCGACACTTCATCAGGACCAAGGAATTTGAAAATGGGTAATTATAGCACTACCGCAAGTCTGATTCTGTGAATTCCACGCTAGTAACCAGATAAAGCGCCACGGGTTGAGTGCTCCCGAGGTGAAAGACCTAGGGGAAAAGGGGAGGAAATAAAACAGAGAGAACCAAGATTGTTTTGTTAAAAATCCTTGACGCAGCGTGCAGTATTTATGCTTCAAGTGACTGGAGTTTAAAATCAATAATGTTAATTAGCCTATTGGAGGTTCAGGCAGGTAAAAGGTATCTTTCTAAAAGTTACTTTTATGTTTTTATTTATTAAAAATCTGACTTTGCCATTAAATTGGACTTTTAATAAATATTAAAAATAATCCTTGAATTACTTTTGTAGCCGCTTCATGTCAAAGGTTACAGATTAAATGTAATAATCTGTAGTTTAACATTTTCTTGGATTCAGCTATAGCCCCATACTTGAATATAATTTTCGGGGCTAGTCACTGGAGGAACATGCTAACCTTAATTTGCCCATATGCTCCTATTTTAAATATCAGACACTGTAGTGTAGTTCATACTAATCTGTAGATTAGTGGGCAACAAGGTGTACTTTGGGGTGACTTATTAGTATTTACAGCAGGGTTTCCTGTGTGTCAAAATAGTTATTTTCACAGGTTTGACAGATGGTTTTTAGGTGTCTGCAGTCAGGCTACACATGGTTGGACTGAAACCATGTTTTACAGGCCAGCCCTGTGAATGACACAATCTGTGCTGCAGTCCAGAGATGCATTTAATTCCCAAACCCTGGGCGTATTTCCTACACCATATATTAGGTACTTATTGACAAATTAAATATGTAAATCAGGGGTAAGCCTATGTAACATGTTTTAAGTGGGAGTACAGACACTTTACTCCTGTTTAGCACAAGTAAAGTGCACAGAGTTCTAAGTCCAGCAAAAATAAAGTCTAGAAAAAGGTAAAAACTATGGGGTGGACAAGCAGAAAAGGTGGATTTGCTACAATCACTAAACAGCTTTTCTTTCTAATAACTAGTATGTTGTTTTTTCTATGCACACATATGATTGCTGTATTTATTACTTAACCACACAAAAAATGAAAAAAGCTGAATTTTCTATTATATTGCACTCATTGTAATATCATTAATTTATACAGGGACATATGTACTATTATTGAGGGACACAAAAATGAAGAAGCAATGTCATTACAAATACAAATCACAAAATATGCCAAAATGATTGGATTAAATCACACACTCAACTATGGAGAATAACACGATGCCTAAGGTATTACATGGTTAAAATAAAGAAAGGTTCAATAGTTCTTATGTAAAACGTGAACTCCAACTGTACCATTATGGAACATTTAACCTTTAACAAGCATTTCATATTCCTAAAATGTGTCTCACTACACAATAAAGTGCATCAAATTGTTTGGTATTGAAATTTGTTATTTAAATTAGATTGGCAAAATGTATACCTGTGTAACTCTAATTAATTATTTTCCAGGAGGCAATAATGCATTTATGGTTTCTTTGTTTAGACAAAAAGACATGAGAAGCCTTCTTCTTCTAAACTGAATAAGTTAGAGTTCACCTGCAAAGTTGTCTTCTTATATAGTTATGAGTGACTCCACATATCGATAATGCATTGTCAGTTATATGACATAGATAAAACCAGTCATAATATTTAGACATATTCAGTTTTAAATAATGTTCTTTATAGGCAAAACAGTTATTGTTATAAGTTCTGATGGCAGAAGACACAGAATATCATGAATTGAAGATCAGCGAGCATTATGTAATGCTTAAACAGCTATCAAATTTTACCATTATTCTCTTAGGAATTCATGGTCTTGATATATTTACATAGTCGGTTAGCAATATGCACAATAATAAGAGCACACTATACTAAGAAATATACAAAAATACTTTCTTCTGCATTTCTTTGAAATGATGCTCAACGATTATGTGATACTCATCATTTGTAGGACACATCACATTATTTGTAATGAGTCCCAATGGAATGCACCACAAACTACTAATGTGACTTATCAATCATTCTTATTATATAGGGACTGATTTAGCCAATGGTGATCTCTACTCTATCCATTAAGGTGGTGGAGGATATTAGGTCCACCAATCTGACAGACAGAGACCACCATATTTTGAATTCACTGCCAGTCTAGCACTAATATCTGTGCATTCAAAGGAGTTGCTGCCATGCCGGTTTCTCTGAAGGCACTGAAAGCCTGGTGCAAGGCCATCTCCCTTTTGGAGTGATATGGTTTTGATTACTGTGACTATACATGCCAAACATGGGACTGTCATGTATAAAGTGATTTAAATGGGCCACTAACCTATTGTGCTAACCTGTTGCAAATGTATGTTGTACACATAAATAAATCGAATGTATACACCTAAATAAGGGCCATGGATAACACTTGAATTTGGTATTTCTTCATGCTTGCCCAATATCTTTTCTTGTATTTCCAAAGCCTATAGAATTATATAATGACTTTTAAATATTAATTTGTAAAATAACCTCATGGAATGTTGTGAAAGGAATAATGGATATAAAGTTTCATACCTAAAGTCCAAATGCCATGTGTATCCGGGCACAACTTATAAAATGGGAACCCATCTTAAAGCTCACATTATTTACAAATGATGGCTATTTCTTTTGTCTCTTTTGAGACAACATCTTATAGTCCTTAATGTCTTACATACTTAGCCAATGTTTTGTCTGCAATTTGGTATGATGAGTATGGTAAATGGAACCAATTGTGGACCATTTGGTTATACAGTGCATCTAATCGTAAGAGTTCTGAAAATCCCAGAATCCCACCTTACTGAAGAAGTCAAGCTTACTTACTAACAAGATCTGGTACTCGGACATCAAACAAGATGTGTGCTCTGCTTCAGTTATAAACATTAAAGATGGCATCACGCAGCATGCTGACCTGTACTTATGCTGGCTAATCCTTGTACCCAATAGAGAGCATAGTGACGCTGTTAGACTTGTCAGCCTTAGGGTGGTCTTCCAGCAAACTTTTTGCCTTCACCTAACCTATTTTTGCTGAATTCGTTTTTGTTGGCCTTGCAACTTTGTGCACTTTATCACTGCTAACTAGTACTAAACTGCTTGTGCTCACTCCCTAAAACATGGTAAAATTGGCTTGCACCTGATTGGCATGTTTAATTTACTTATAAGTACTTAGTAAAGTGGAATACCATATACCCAGGGCCTGTAAATTAAATGCTACTAGTTGGCCTGTAGCACTTATTGTGCCACCCACTTAAGTAGCCCTTTAAAAATGCCTCATGTCTGTCAGTTCGGCCTGCTAGCAGTTTTAAACTGTTAATTTGACTTGGCAAAGTAACCCCTTTTGCCAAGCCTAAAACTTCCTTTTTAATACATGTAAGTCAGGTAGGCCCTAAACAGCCCATAGGCCAGGGTGCATTGTAATTAAAACGTTGGGAATGTTTTTTAAGTTTTAGATGTCCCGGTAGTGAAAACCTCCTAACTTTGTTTTTCACTACTGTGAAGCCTACCTCTGCCATTGGATAACATTGGGTTACCTTATTACATTTAATATGGGGTAACTTTTGATCTGGAACAGGTAGGAAAGTCATGTTTGGTGTCTAAGAAATTGTCCTTTAAAATCCTCTTTAAATGTAAAGTTGGATTTTGTAAGTCACAATTTTGAAAATGCCACTTTTAGAAAGTTGGCATTTTCCTGGCCTAACTATTTGGTGCCTGCAGCGTTTTACTGGGTCACATGAATAGGTGTGAGTGGCAGTTGGCCTTTGTATATTCCTACTACACAGCCACACAGTAGAGGGATTAGGTGTGCCTGGATGGGCCATCTCAGGCAGAATGGGGAGCTGAGTTTGGCACTGGCCCACTTGCAATTCATTAGGCTGTGCCCTGCTCACAAACAAAGGATTTCACACTAGGATATTGTGCCTGTAGCTAGACTGAAGCTGGGGCAAGGAGGCATGACATTTCAAACTCTTCTGAAAAGGGAACTTCTAGAAACATCTCTTACTTAAAAGAAGGCACCTGGTACAACATGGGACCCTTAGGCCAACTCCTCAGATTGCTTCTATACCTGTGGAAGACTCAGAAGAAAGACTGCTCTGCTGCTCTGCTACCCTGCTGCTTTGCTGCTCTGCTACCTTAGCGAGAAGGACTGGACCTGCACCTTGAACCCAGGACCACTAGAGTGACTCCAAGGGCTAGTCAGTAGGCCTCCTCATCTGAGCCTCAGGGACTGAAAAAGCTCCAACCACCCTGAATCCTGCACCTAGACTCTGCCTGCTGTGAGACCTAACCCACCAAGTGGTTCCCCTCCATTCCTGGACCCTCGGAAGAGAGGATGAAGGTGCTCTGCGAGCCCAGCTGTGGTCTTCACCAGTATCGAGACAGCACAACACAAACCCGACACAGCACCTTGAGCCTTCTCCCCAGAACTGACCTAGCATGTTGCAACCTCGATACAAGCCCGCATAGCAGCCCTCACAGCTCATCGGAACCGCTGCTGCACGATGCATCCTCAAAGCAAGCCCACATCACAGCTCTCACAGCCCATCGGAACCAACGCTGTATGATGCATCCTTGAGGCGGACCTCGCTTCATTCACGGCTCAAAGTTCTGCATCCAGGGCTTAGGGTACATTTCTCAGCGGGCCTAACTTGGTCCCTGTGGCCAACCTGCACTCCATCGCTGTTGGCCTGAACTTGTCACTTTGTCCTGGTCTGGAGAAACCAGATAATAGTTAGCACTTTGGGCTTTTAAGCACTATTTTTCCTAAATCTTTAAAATTGCATTATCTCCTTTTCTGCTCATTTGATTTTTATTATTTTGATGTCAAATAACTTATTAAATGTTACTCTATTTTACTAAATTGGTGTGGGATTTTTCTTGTGTTATGTTTTCACCCGATTACTGTTTGTGTGCTGCATAAATACTTTGCACATTGTCTCTACATTAAGCCTGACTGCTTTTGTGCCAAGCTACCAGAGGGTTGAGCACAGGTCAATATGGTGACTTTTTGTGGTTCACCCTGACAAGGGGTGTGGCTGTTGCTTGAGCAGGGTTAACAAACCCTCAACCAACAACCCAATTTCTCACAGAGGTAATCCCACATAAATGGCATTTGCATGATCAAGCCATGAGCCAGTTATGGCAGAAATCACCATGTATTTTCTGCATTGTATTAGGAATGAAGTGATACAACAGAAGAAATCTAGGGGATATGATGATCACTTAATAAGCATCTGACCAATTTTCTAGAGCTGGCCAAAGGCACATAGATGCCAGCCAAGGCCTATCTGGCACAAGTTGCCCTACCTCCCTCAATACCTCAGTTTTGTCAGAGCTTAGTTTGAGAGCAGTGACCACCTATTCAGTTCCAGATTTCTGCCATAGATCTCTTCACATAGCAGATCAATGAATGGATGTATTCTTTAAATGTTCCACGTGTTCTGTAGCAGACAAGCCAATCTTTGGTACCCCTCCCAGGTAAGACCAACTAGTGGCTTTGCCGTTACATTGTAATCTATGAAAGCCACCATGTTACACACAGGGATTATAAGAATACTGCCATCACTTCCTATCTTTTTTAAAACAGGGCCAAACGCACCTGCATTGTCAATGTAGTGAGACAGCTGTACTTCACTAGCAGCATGTGTTGCAGTAACTCCAGTAATTTCAAGGCACGAGGTAGCTACAGTATTTGATGTTGACACTTTGCTTGTTGCAACAGTAGGAATCAATGTACATGCTCACATAAAGTGTAGACGAGATGGAGTCTCAGTACTCAGAGTTTGGGTTGTAGAACTCTCGCTGTATGGTTCACCTTGTTCTTGGGGATTTAAAATCTTTTTTGATACAGTCGCCACACCAGTAAAGTGGAAACCACAGTTTTGTGGATCATTCAAACAAAGTTTCAATGTTGAAATCTCAGTTTAACTACTGATTTCACATGTAGGGGTTTAAAAACATCCTCCGGCTTCCATGTATGAGACAGGGTGTAAAGTGGGCTACTAGGCAGCATTTTCTGTTTGGCGTTTCAATATATATATTTTTTTTAATTCCGGCATTTTATATAGCGCGAACTTGACCCAGAGGTATCGGGTATCAGAGCGCTTTACATGAGCACCAGTTGCTTACACAAGGACACATTCATTTTTGTGAGGCACGGGGAGATTAAGTGATTGGTTTTTAAAAAAAATTTTTTTTATTGTTTTTCAGCTTAAATCTAAAGACATACAACTTGCAAACATGGTATGAACATGGACGGCTTTGTCAGCATATGATAGCAGGTATACACAGTAATACAGTGATACATGATGGCAGGGGTCTGACAGTTCGGGTGCATCGCACAGTGATTCTTATCAGCTATACAATTAATAACTTCTGTGATATTTGATTGAAACATTGACAGATTAACGCATTGTTGGAGGGGGTGGGCGATACCTCAAAGCTCGAGCCACATAGTTCACTCTCTGTGTTTGTTAGCATGTGCTTTTTACATTCCTGTCTCTGGTGTCTGTGCCACCCCTGTGGTGTTCTGCGACTCTGACGTTAGCTCATTGGTGTCTCTTAACAAGTAGGTTTGGTAAGGTCCCCAGTAGTTCCTCGGGCGGCTTCTTGGGGGCAGTAATTCACTATACGTGTCGGCTTGAGTGTTGCAATACAGCATGTCTGTGTGCCATTCTGCTATTTTCGGAAGTGGGCCCTTCATCCATCGCAACGCCACCCTTCGCTTAGCAAGTAGGAGACCTATAGCAACAAATGGGTGCAGGGTCTTGGGTATGGAAAAGTCCCATCCTAGGAGCGCCATTTTCGGATCAGGTTCTAGGTCTGCACTAATGATTGTGCCCAACTCCCGAAACACAGTCTCCCAGTATGCATAAATTCCTGGGCATTGCCAGGCTATGTGCCAGAATCCCGCCTCCTCCTGCCCACATCTATGGCAATTTGAGGTCTCAGCCAGCCCATATCGGTACTGGCGTTCTGGGGTGCAATATGCCCTGTGTAAAAATTTTAAATGTATTAGTCTGTGTCTACCGTTGAGCGAGATCGAGCGGGTACTGGCGCAGCAGTAGGACCATTCTTTGTCACATATGGGAGCCCCCAAGTCAAGCTGCCACTCTAACCTTACCCTTAGGACTTCAGACTTACGTGTGTCCTGTAGACTGGCATAGAATTTTGTTATTAACTTTGCAGGTTCTTCTGTTTTTATAAGCGTGGAGAGTACCTCCATACTTTGTGGTTCCATGAGATCATCTCCAATAAGGGCTCGCCAAGTTTGACGAGCTCTATAAAAATGAAATAACACTGTACCTCCTATCGGTTGGGCCGGTGATTGTAATGACTCCCAGGTCACCAGTACTCCATCTTTAAAGAAATCGCCCATTGTGTGTACGCCGATGGCATTTAATGCCTTCCTTGCCCCTACTTCTTGGCGTAGTGGAAACCACATACACCACTGTAATGGCATTTCTGGGGCATGAATAAAGGCTCCCGCTTGCATATGCAGCAAAGTTTGCCATGTCTGTACGGTGACCGCAATTGAGTTAAAAACTCTCAATTTCCTGGATGTGGACTGCGTGAGGGTCTGTGGCAATGTGAGAGGGTCCACCGCGTTTCTGTCCATGTGCAGGAAGGGCAGGTCTTGTGGCCCATGTATCCAATAGTGCGCAAACACACTACACTCTGCCTTATAATATTTTTCTAAATCTGGGGCTCCCAATCCCCCCAACTGATACGGTAGAGTAAGCGAATCCCATCGAATGCGCGGTTGTTTACCGGCCCATGCTAACCGTATCAGTTGTGTACGCCAGATATTAAACATGTGTTTTGGTAACAATATAGGTATATTTTCAAATAAAAACAAGAATCTCGGTAGAATGACCATCTTCATTATGGAGATTCTCCCCAGCAACGAGAGTGGAAGCTTTATCCAACTCTCTACATTGTCTATGAGTCTCTGTGTGGCTTTGCCATAATTTTCCTGTAAGACTATCTCAGGGCCTGTGTGGAATTGGATGCCTAGGTACCGCACTGCTTCTGTAGTCCAACGCAGAGGGAACTCCATGACCGGCTCAACCGTGCAGGGGGTGAGGGGGAATATGATTGATTTATACGTAAGCCTGAGTGACCTCCGAATTGTACCACTTCACGTAAAATTGGTGATAAGTGTACCTCAGGTTCCCGTATATATAGCAACGTGTCATCAGCGTATGCTGAAATATTAAGTGTGTATTCAGTATTAAGTGTGTGCGCATGATATTCGCGTATTGCGCAGGGGAGAGGCTCCGCAACTATAGCATATAATAAGGGGGATAGTGGGCAGCCCTGTCTTGTCCACCGGGTAATGTTGAATGACTTGGATACTTCGTTCCCTATTCTCACTCTGGCTGTGGGTGAGGTGTACAATACTGACACCAGACGGAGATACGTATACCCTACTCCGAGCCTGCGCAGGACCGCGAACATAAAGCTCCACTCTACCGAGTCAAATGCTTTTTCGGCATCCAAAAAAATGGCGCCGCCTTGATATCTGGATTCAATCTTTGCACTACCCCAAATAGAGTTCTCATATTTTGCGATAGGTTGCGACTAGGCACAAACCCTGCTTGTTCAGGACGAATAATCCCCGGAAGCAATATGGCCAGTCTATTAGCTAAGATTTTAGCGTACAATTTAGTGTCTACATTTAGTAGAGATAGGGGCCTGTATGATGCACAATTGGTAGATGGTTTGCCTGGCTTTAATAATGTCACGATAACTGCTTCGTGCATAGAGGGTGGCATAATGCCTGCCTCTGCTATCTCCTCAAAAAGCATTTTGAGGTGGGGGATCAGAAGTTCCTGGAATTCTTTATAAAAGGCAACAGTGAGCCGTCTGATCCTGGAGCTTTCCCAGATGCCATACCCTTTGATGCCTCGCGTATTTCGTCTGACGTTAAGGGGGCCATCAAATGTTCCCTGTGCTCCACCAGTAGCCATGGCATTTTAATATATGAAAGATAGTCCTCGCATGCTTCGGTGCTGGAGGTGTTTTGGAAGGTGTACAATTTCTTGTAGTATGCGCGGAAGTGATTTGCTATGTCACCTGTTGTGTGTAATATGTTCCCATCATCGTCCCTCATGCCCACCATAGTATCCAGTTCCCTCTTTGGCCTCAGTATTCCAGCTAATGTTGCACCTGGTCTCTCCCGTTCTCCATAGCATCAGGCCGATGCATATTTACTCATATGTTTGAGCTCGTCATTAGCCGCGTCTAGGTGTTCTGCCAATTTCTGCCTAAGGTCAGCGACATGTTGTGAATTTCCCCTATCTTCTATTACTTTTTCTAAGTGCCCAATCTCTTTTTCCAACAGATTTAGTCTACCTCGTATGGAACCTAGCACTCCTGCATGGGTGGATATCACTACCCCGCTGATGAACACTTTGAATGTTTCCCATACCGTTGCGAATGAGCTTACCGACCCAATATTTTCGGTGAAGAAGTTCTCTATTGCGGTGGCCAACCCTTCTTTAAAAACAGTGTCGAGTAGTGAATAAGGTGGGAAACGCCATGTGACCGCTGGTATACTTGGTACCCCGACCTTCAGGGATATTTGGACGGGGGAATGATCGGAGTACGTGCGTGGTAAATGCTTGCAGGTCTCTACCCGAAAACACAACTCCCCAGACAATACCCAGTAGTCTATTCGGGTGTGCATGTCATGTACCGAGGAGTAGTGTGTGTAGCCTCTCCCATCAGGGGATCTATGTCTCCAGATATCTATGAGACCATCTGATTGCATTATGTCTTGGATGGCTATGGCTGCCGCGGCCGGACGTCTGGGTGGGTCCTGTGATCTATCTATATTTGGGTTGAGTATACAGTTAAAATCACCACCCCAGATTTGTGGAATCCCCTTCCATTGTGTCAACCTGGTGGCTAGGGATGAATAAAATTGTGGGTCGTCATGGTTAGGGCCATAGACACCAACCAGCAGGATTTGCAACGCTCCTCGCCTACACACCGCTACGACATATCTGCCTTGTGGGTCCTTAAGTACGCCCGTCATCTCCACTCCGGCCTTTTTGTCCACCCAGATCAGTACCCCTCGTGCGTGGGAAGTGAAATCTGAGGAATAGCATACCCCGTGTAGTTTACGTTGTACTGCCTCACTACGCTCTGGTGTGAGATGAGTCTCCTGTAGCACAGCGATTGCCACAGAATGCCGTTTCAAGTAGGCGCCCACCCGTCTAACCTTTCTCCTGTCATTTAAGCCTCGAACATTCCAAGTCAGAAGCTGGAGGATTTGTGTGTTCTCACCCATTTTAGCCATGCTTTATAAGCCTTTTCTGCTGTGTGCAATATTTCTTGTGTGTTGTGTATACCCATTTGCGATCTCAAAAGCCATAATAGTACAATACTGACATTCAACCTAATAAAACGCCCATACCCTCCCACGCCTCGAAAAACCCCAACTGTCGCGGCTATCTGGTTTCCCTCCCTAACTAAAGATACAATCCCCCTCAGGAACAAATACGATAAGAGGTGTGTTACACTTGGGGGCAGATGTGGCCATCCAATTGAGTTCCCAATGCCACCCTGATTGTGCACATTTTGCTATGAGTCTCTAAATGCATCATTACTCCGATGTGTGACTAGCTGCGATTCGTTCACCCAATGCACCATATATGTCTCGGACAAAGCACCCCAAGGTGTCAGCCAGAACTATTAGACATGTTCAATTGGTGCTCTATGCGCACTGTGGGAGCACTCAGCAGTCTCTTATGTACGGTAATTGAGTACTCAGTGTTCAATTTGTGTAGCCACTACATTACCACGCTTCATCCTGTCGCCGACTATCTCCGATGTTTACTCATCTGTGCCTTGGTTTTCTCGAGCATGTGTAGAGGTCTCCGACCGTGCCGGTGAGTGACTTGGCGACCCTTGCTGTCTACGCTGCCTCTGCTTCGCTGAGATGAATCGCAATACAGCTTTGGGATCCGTGAACAGGTGCACCTTTCCTTTGGCTTTGACCCTTAGTTTTGCAGGATACAGCATACTATATTCCAAGTTAAGGTCTCAAAGTTTCTTTTTTGCGGGTGTGAAAAGTCGACGCACCTCCTGCGCTTGCATGGTAAAATCAGGGAATAATGCTATTTCCATACCTTCGTGTCGCAGTTCCCTCAGTTCTCTAGCCTTACGCAGTGCCACGTCGCGATCCCTGTAATTGAGGAGCCTGGCTATTATTGGTCGCGGGGCTGCTCCTGGTATTGGTTTTGGCGCCAAGGATCGGTGCGCACGTTCCACCACTAATATGTCGGAGAAAGTGTCTCGTCCCATGAGTTGTACCAGCAGCTTTTCTATGTATTGCTCCATATTGCCTACATTTGTGGATTCTGGTACACCTAAAATGTGGATGTTATTGCGTCTGGATCTCGCTTCGAAATCTTCAGCCTTCGCTTGCAAAGTGCGTAATATGGTGTCCCTCTCCTTATCTGTCTCTGCTTCTGCTCTGGTGATGTCTTCTATGTCTGATATTCATTGTTCCGCCACATCAAGCTTGCTGCCATGCTTGTCAAGTCGTTCGGACATCCTATCCATTCGAAACGACAGGGCATCTATTTTACTGTCGATTTTGGATAGGCTCGGTTGTATGGTGCGGAAGGCCTGCTTCATGTCTACTTCAGAGCCAGAATTTGGGTCATCTGGGGTCGAGTCCTGCTCTGGAGTTGCATGTTCTTTGGTTCTGGGAGTTTTCCGCAATTCAAATTGCAGCTTGAGCTGCAATTTATCAGTTTTGCCCATGCTGACCACTTATGCTCCCAATTGCCTCTGCGATACCGTGTGCGAGAAATTACTAGCTGGGTGTCTCCACACAGTCTAAGGGCCACTGAATGCGTTGTCGTGCACCACACCCAGGACTGCTATCCGGCCACACTTATCCCCTTTTTTCAGTAGGCAGTTTATGGTAGCGGGGGCTCCCCAGGCATTTGCAGCACTAGTTGATAGCTCCAATGTGTTGTGCAGTACTCAACTCCTGCACCTATGCCCTCCTCGGTGAGTGGCTTCCCTTGATCGTCCCTCTGGGTGGGGCAATTAGGAATGTCTTTGTTTTCCCCCTTCTGTGTCAGCGCAGCGCACTACAAATGACCCGGTGCTGCCTTTCTCCTCGTGCTGTGCACCCCCTCACCTTCTCTTTCAGCAGGGATCACTGCGCAGCAGCATGCGGGAGCGGGGTGCCTGGCGGAACACTGAGGCCTCACCTCGCTGTTGTCTCCCAGTGTCTCTGGGCCTCCGGAAGTTTCAGGTCTCCCGGGCTGGCCGTTGCTCTCGAAGTGCGGCCCCACAGCCACACATCTTGGTAAGGGTGTTTCGCCGCTCTGCTTTAGTGTCGTTGTTCCGCGCAGCACCCTGGATCGGCGGCGCTTCTCTATATGTACCGTTCCTCTTCGATGATTAATTCGGGGCCTGGCACAGGATCACGGAGCTTGGGGACACCTCGTCGCATTCACGAGCGAGCGTCACGTTCGCTTCGAGCTGCTCCCCGCATCGATTTCGACCGCGATTAGTTCTTTGTGTAACGCTTTCCTTCCGCAGTCGGCAGCGCCGTCGGAGATTCTTTTCTAGTGGGTGCCTTTGAAGAATATTGCCGGATATTTGGTGGCGTTAGGAGAGCTACCCTAAAGAGCGACCATCTTAGGATCAGGCAAGCTCCGCCCCTCGAGATTAAGTGATTTGCCCAGAATCACAGGATGTTGAGCGTCATTGCCGAGACTCGACCCAGGTTCCCCAGATTTGAGATCGACCCCCTAGCCGTTAGGCTACGTCCTCTCCCCAGTATTGTAAATGACCTGGAGCTTGATATTGATACGTACCCGACCCTTATCTGATGAATCAGATAAGACATTGATCTCCAAATTCTTCTGTGTTTGAATACCACATTTGAACATCAACTGTTTAACACCAGCTAACTGTGTACACATTGTTTTATAAAAGATGGACATATCTCCTTCCTCTGCAGTAGTTTACATAGAATTGTGAATCTCTGGTTGTTCTTTCCCATCCCAACTTCACCAAATTTAAAAACGTGCTGACTGAGTCTTAACAAATGTCTTTCATTATTCAACCTATAGAAACCCAGGAAGAATGTTAGCAAAGGTCACTCACCTAACTGGACACATGGGATGGGACCTAGAGACCAAGGAACAGAAAGCAGCCTCCTGAGGCACAGAGATGGGAACAACTTCCTCCTGCAATACCCCGTAAATATTTTTCTGGAATTCTAGAATGATGAGGGTGAGGATGTGGCTGGTCTGGAGGTACAGGCTTTTGTTAGAATGGCAAGTTCCTGTATCGTTAAGCTGGTTGCTTGTTTGTTGCCCCTTGTGTACAAGGCACATATCATTTTAGCTTTGAGGATGACTGCTGTAATAAATCATGCTGCTAAATTGAAGATTCTAAACTCCTGATTATGCAATTCATTCTAATAGGATTAACAGCAGTTTAAATCAGATAGACAGTGGTGGCCGCTACTTAATGGTGGTGGCAGGGCGGAGGGAGGAGGGGAGGTTGCGGGGGGTAAATGGCAAAAAATAGCACTTACCTGCACAGTCGCCGAGCGCTGCCTCTCGGTCCTCTTTCACTCCGGGAGCAGGAAGGAAGCAGGAACCAGTAAGCACCCAGACTCCCAGTCTCTCCCAGCCAATCACAACGCTGCCTTAAAGCAGCATTGTGATTGGTCTGAACGCCGTGGTTCACCGCTCAGAGTGGGACTGGGGGCCTAGGCATGTTATGCACCCAGGCTGTAATGCAGCCTGGGTAGAGAACATGCAAAGTGCGCATTACTAGCCAGCCGATGGCAGCCGGCCAAACATTCATGCGCATTTAAGAGAGTGCCACCACTGTTTTGAGGACATCCAGTCCTGCCTGACCCTAACCAGGTGAGACACATTGAAAAATAAAATGATAACGTTCGTTATTATCATTTTATTTTTCCTTTTGTCAACTGCTCACAGAGCAGTGGGGCGACAATGCTTCGCCTTAGCGGAGGAGCTGCCCCTGCAGATAGAGTGAGTGCCTGCATACTAACAATGAGATTTCCTTTAATTAAGACTGGTTTTAATTTGCACTGGGGCTACACAATTCCAAAGCATGTGCTTTTGCCATTGTTGATGTGGAATCTGAAATGGGTCAAAAAGAACATAGTGATATTTGGCTAGCGTGTTGAAGTCTGTTTTCATCTCTGCAATACGGGAGAGTGAGAAACTATTCTACTTTTGTTATATCTTCCTTCTGTCCCTTTAACATGTTCTGGGCCTCATTATTGAAACATGCTTCTTTCTGATTGAGCACTAAATATCCCCACAAAGAGATAAGTGCAGGAAGAGTGGCTATTACAAAGGTAATCCCTGGTCGACCTACCTGCCTGAACAATCACACGAGCTGAACCCTCATTTCTACCACCCGACACATAATTGACACACTTTTCTACCTATTTAATAGTTTCGAATTTCAAACCAGTTTTCACACCTTCCAGACCAATCTGGTGACCGAATGTTTATCTCTTCCTACAACTACGAGCTTTTCTGAGCCAGGGTCAGGTTCACACTTCCTTACTTACATTAATTATATAATGTGAGGTCTTAGGTTCTCAAACAGAATCCAGAATCAATTAGTGACTATGGACCAAAGAACGATCTTGAACCACCAGCATCTGTTAAATAATTATTACTCCACATGCTCACAAGAAAGGAATAAAGGGTAAGGTCTAATGAAAGTTTTTGAACAAGAGGAACCAGGAGCTATATTTAAACAGGTCCTGCACAAGTGCTCCAAAGCAGTAATAGGGAATACAAGGGTGTGCAGTTCCTATGGGTAGGGAAGACAGGTCTTTTCTAAAAAGTGCCCTCACACACCCCGAGGGATGTCATGCTTCATCATAGGGCCTTGCTCCCCGTCGGGCCGGCGCTGCAATGCCCGACAGGCACCCGCGAAGGGGCTCTTTGGCGGAGATCTTTTGGATGAAGCCTTAGGGTGAGTGCGGGTGTGTGGGCTTAGTAGTGCAGTGGGTGAGTGGGTGAGTTAAAATAGGTCTAGGGCCGTCCTAGCAAAATGTATTTATTCTCAGGGGGCACTGGCCTAATTAAAAGTAATCTGCCCCAACTAGATATAATGTTCCTATAGGGCTAGTGTGGTGCATGGGTCGACACGTTTCATGCCAGATAGCCCGTAACGGGTCTGGCGACACTTCATCAGGACCAAGGAATTTGAAAATGGGTAATTATAGCACTACCGCAAGTCTGATTCTGTGAATTCCACGCTAGTAACCAGATAAAGCGCCACGGGTTGAGTGCTCCCGAGGTGAAAGACCTAGGGGAAAAGGGGAGGGAAATAAAACAGAGAGAACCAAGATTGTTTTGTTAAAAATCCTTGACGCAGCGTGCAGTATTTATGCTTCAAGTGACTGGAGTTTAAAATCAATAATGTTAATTAGCCTATTGGAGGTTCAGGCAGGTAAAAGGTATCTTTCTAAAAGTTACTTTTATGTTTTTATTTATTAAAAATCTGACTTTGCCATTAAATTGGACTTTTAATAAATATTAAAAATAATCCTTGAATTACTTTTGTAGCCGCTTCATGTCAAAGGTTACAGATTAAATGTAATAATCTGTAGTTTAACATTTTCTTGGATTCAGCTATAGCCCCATACTTGAATATAATTTTCGGGGCTAGTCACTGGAGGAACATGCTAACCTTAATTTGCCCATATGCTCCTATTTTAAATATCAGACAATGTAGTGTAGTTCATACTAATCTGTAGATTAGTGGGCAACAAGGTGTACTTTGGGGTGACTTATTAGTATTTACAGCAGGGTTTCCTGTGTGTCAAAATAGTTATTTTCACAGGTTTGACAGATGGTTTTTAGGTGTCTGCAGTCAGGCTACACATGGTTGGACTGAAACCATGTTTTACAGGCCAGCCCTGTGAATGACACAATCTGTGCTGCAGTCCAGAGATGCATTTAATTCCCAAACCCTGGGCGTATTTCCTACACCATATATTAGGTACTTATTGACAAATTAAATATGTAAATCAGGGTAAGCCTATGTAACATGTTTTAAGTGGGAGTACAGACACTTTACTCCTGTTTAGCACAAGTAAAGTGCACAGAGTTCTAAGTCCAGCAAAAATAAAGTCTAGAAAAAGGTAAAAACTATGGGGTGGACAAGCAGAAAAGGTGGATTTGCTACAATCACTAAACAGCTTTTCTTTCTAATAACTAGTATGTTGTTTTTTTCTATGCACACATATGATTGCTGTATTTATTACTTAACCACACAAAAAATGAAAAAAGCTGAATTTTCTATTATATTGCACTCATTGTAATATCATTAATTTATACAGGGACATATGTACTATTATTGAGGGACACAAAAATGAAGAAGCAATGTCATTACAAATACAAATCACAAAATATGCCAAAATGATTGGATTAAATCACACACTCAACTATGGAGAATAACACGATGCCTAAGGTATTACATGGTTAAAATAAAGAAAGGTTCAATAGTTCTTATGTAAAACGTGAACTCCAACTGTACCATTATGGAACATTTAACCTTTAACAAGCATTTCATATTCCTAAAATGTGTCTCACTACACAATAAAGTGCATCAAATTGTTTGGTATTGAAATTTGTTATTTAAATTAGATTGGCAAAATGTATACCTGTGTAACTCTAATTAATTATTTTCCAGGAGGCAATAATGCATTTATGGTTTCTTTGTTTAGACAAAAAGACATGAGAAGCCTTCTTCTTCTAAACTGAATAAGTTAGAGTTCACCTGCAAAGTTGTCTTCTTATATAGTTATGAGTGACTCCACATATCGATAATGCATTGTCAGTTATATGACATAGATAAAAACCAGTCATAATATTTAGACATATTCAGTTTTAAATAATGTTCTTTATAGGCAAAACAGTTATTGTTATAAGTTCTGATGGCAGAAGACACAGAATATCATGAATTGAAGATCAGCGAGCATTATGTAATGCTTAAACAGCTATCAAATTTTACCATTATTCTCTTAGGAATTCATGGTCTTGATATATTTACATAGTCGGTTAGCAATATGCACAATAATAAGAGCACACTATACTAAGAAATATACAAAAATACTTTCTTCTGCATTTCTTTGAAATGATGCTCAACGATTATGTGATACTCATCATTTGTAGGACACATCACATTATTTGTAATGAGTCCCAATGGAATGCACCACAAACTACTAATGTGACTTATCAATCATTCTTATTATATAGGGACTGATTTAGCCAATGGTGATCTCTACTCTATCCATTAAGGTGGTGGAGGATATTAGGTCCACCAATCTGACAGACAGAGACCACCATATTTTGAATTCACTGCCAGTCTAGCACTAATATCTGTGCATTCAAAGGAGTTGCTGCCATGCCGGTTTCTCTGAAGGCACTGAAAGCCTGGTGCAAGGCCATCTCCTTTTGGAGTGATATGGTTTTGATTACTGTGACTATACATGCCAAACATGGGACTGTCATGTATAAAGTGATTTAAATGGGCCACTAACCTATTGTGCTAACCTGTTGCAAATGTATGTTGTACACATAAATAAATCGAATGTATACACCTAAATAAGGGCCATGGATAACACTTGAATTTGGTATTTCTTCATGCTTGCCCAATATCTTTTCTTGTATTTCCAAAGCCTATAGAATTATATAATGACTTTTAAATATTAATTTGTAAAATAACCTCATGGAATGTTGTGAAAGGAATAATGGATATAAAGTTTCATACCTAAAGTCCAAATGCCATGTGTATCCGGGCACAACTTATAAAATGGGAACCCATCTTAAAGCTCACATTATTTACAAATGATGGCTATTTCTTTTGTCTCTTTTGAGACAACATCTTATAGTCCTTAATGTCTTACATACTTAGCCAATGTTTTGTCTGCAATTTGGTATGATGAGTATGGTAAATGGAACCAATTGTGGACCATTTGGTTATACAGTGCATCTAATCGTAAGAGTTCTGAAAATCCCAGAATCCCACCTTACTGAAGAAGTCAAGCTTACTTACTAACAAGATCTGGTACTCGGACATCAAACAAGATGTGTGCTCTGCTTCAGTTATAAACATTAAAGATGGCATCACGCAGCATGCTGACCTGTACTTATGCTGGCTAATCCTTGTACCCAATAGAGAGCATAGTGACGCTGTTAGACTTGTCAGCCTTAGGGTGGTCTTCCAGCAAACTTTTTGCCTTCACCTAACCTATTTTTGCTGAATTCGTTTTTGTTGGCCTTGCAACTTTGTGCACTTTATCACTGCTAACTAGTACTAAACTGCTTGTGCTCACTCCCTAAAACATAGTAAAATTGGCTTGCACCTGATTGGCATGTTTAATTTACTTATAAGTACTTAGTAAAGTGGAATACCATATACCCAGGGCCTGTAAATTAAATGCTACTAGTTGGCCTGTAGCACTTATTGTGCCACCCACTTAAGTAGCCCTTTAAAAAATGCCTCATGTCTGTCAGTTCGGCCTGCTAGCAGTTTTAAACTGTTAATTTGACTTGGCAAAGTAACCCCTTTTGCCAAGCCTAAAACTTCCTTTTTAATACATGTAAGTCAGGTAGGCCCTAAACAGCCCATAGGCCAGGGTGCATTGTAATTAAAACGTTGGGAATGTTTTTTTAAGTTTTAGATGTCCCGGTAGTGAAAACCTCCTAACTTTGTTTTTCACTACTGTGAAGCCTACCTCTGCCATTGGATAACATTGGGTTACCTTATTACATTTAATATGGGGTAACTTTTGATCTGGAACAGGTAGGAAAGTCATGTTTGGTGTCTAAGAAATTGTCCTTTAAAATCCTCTTTAAATGTAAAGTTGGATTTTGTAAGTCACAATTTTGAAAATGCCACTTTTAGAAAGTTGGCATTTTCCTGGCCTAACTATTTGGTGCCTGCAGCGTTTTACTGGGTCACATGAATAGGTGTGAGTGGCAGTTGGCCTTTGTATATTCCTACTACACAGCCACACAGTAGAGGGATTAGGTGTGCCTGGATGGGCCATCTCAGGCAGAATGGGGAGCTGAGTTTGGCACTGGCCCACTTGCAATTCATTAGGCTGTGCCCTGCTCACAAACAAAGGATTTCACACTAGGATATTGTGCCTGTAGCTAGACTGAAGCTGGGGCAAGGAGGCATGACATTTCAAACTCTTCTGAAAAGGGAACTTCTAGAAACATCTCTTACTTAAAAGAAGGCACCTGGTACAACATGGGACCCTTAGGCCAACTCCTCAGATTGCTTCTATACCTGTGGAAGACTCAGAAGAAAGACTGCTCTGCTGCTCTGCTACCCTGCTGCTTTGCTGCTCTGCTACCTTAGCGAGAAGGACTGGACCTGCACCTTGAACCCAGGACCACTAGAGTGACTCCAAGGGCTAGTCAGTAGGCCTCCTCATCTGAGCCTCAGGGACTGAAAAAGCTCCAACCACCCTGAATCCTGCACCTAGACTCTGCCTGCTGTGAGACCTAACCCACCAAGTGGTTCCCCTCCATTCCTGGACCCTCGGAAGAGAGGATGAAGGTGCTCTGCGAGCCCAGCTGTGGTCTTCACCAGTATCGAGACAGCACAACACAAACCCGACACAGCACCTTGAGCCTTCTCCCCAGAACTGACCTAGCATGTTGCAACCTCGATACAAGCCCGCATAGCAGCCCTCACAGCTCATCGGAACCGCTGCTGCACGATGCATCCTCAAAGCAAGCCCACATCACAGCTCTCACAGCCCATCGGAACCAACGCTGTATGATGCATCCTTGAGGCGGACCTCGCTTCATTCACGGCTCAAAGTTCTGCATCCAGGGCTTAGGGTACATTTCTCAGCGGGCCTAACTTGGTCCCTGTGGCCAACCTGCACTCCATCGCTGTTGGCCTGAACTTGTCACTTTGTCCTGGTCTGGAGAAACCAGATAATAGTTAGCACTTTGGGCTTTTAAGCACTATTTTTCCTAAATCTTTAAAATTGCATTATCTCCTTTTCTGCTCATTTGATTTTTATTATTTTGATGTCAAATAACTTATTAAATGTTACTCTATTTTACTAAATTGGTGTGGGATTTTTCTTGTGTTATGTTTTCACCCGATTACTGTTTGTGTGCTGCATAAATACTTTGCACATTGTCTCTACATTAAGCCTGACTGCTTTTGTGCCAAGCTACCAGAGGGTTGAGCACAGGTCAATATGGTGACTTTTTGTGGTTCACCCTGACAAGGGGTGTGGCTGTTGCTTGAGCAGGGTTAACAAACCCTCAACCAACAACCCAATTTCTCACAGAGGTAATCCCACATAAATGGCATTTGCATGATCAAGCCATGAGCCAGTTATGGCAGAAATCACCATGTATTTTCTGCATTGTATTAGGAATGAAGTGATACAACAGAAGAAATCTAGGGGATATGATGATCACTTAATAAGCATCTGACCAATTTTCTAGAGCTGGCCAAAGGCACATAGATGCCAGCCAAGGCCTATCTGGCACAAGTTGCCCTACCTCCCTCAATACCTCAGTTTTGTCAGAGCTTAGTTTGAGAGCAGTGACCACCTATTCAGTTCCAGATTTCTGCCATAGATCTCTTCACATAGCAGATCAATGAATGGATGTATTCTTTAAATGTTCCACGTGTTCTGTAGCAGACAAGCCAATCTTTGGTACCCCTCCCAGGTAAGACCAACTAGTGGCTTTGCCGTTACATTGTAATCTATGAAAGCCACCATGTTACACACAGGGATTATAAGAATACTGCCATCACTTCCTATCTTTTTTAAAACAGGGCCAAACGCACCTGCATTGTCAATGTAGTGAGACAGCTGTACTTCACTAGCAGCATGTGTTGCAGTAACTCCAGTAATTTCAAGGCACGAGGTAGCTACAGTATTTGATGTTGACACTTTGCTTGTTGCAACAGTAGGAATCAATGTACATGCTCACATAAAGTGTAGACGAGATGGAGTCTCAGTACTCAGAGTTTGGGTTGTAGAACTCTCGCTGTATGGTTCACCTTGTTCTTGGGGATTTAAAATCTTTTTTGATACAGTCGCCACACCAGTAAAGTGGAAACCACAGTTTTGTGGATCATTCAAACAAAGTTTCAATGTTGAAATCTCAGTTTAACTACTGATTTCACATGTAGGGGTTTTAAAAACATCCTCCGGCTTCCATGTATGAGACAGGGTGTAAAGTGGGCTACTAGGCAGCATTTTCTGTTTGGCGTTTCAATATATATATTTTTTTTTAATTCCGGCATTTTATATAGCGCGAACTTGACCCAGAGGTATCGGGTATCAGAGCGCTTTACATGAGCACCAGTTGCTTACACAAGGACACATTCATTTTTGTGAGGCACGGGGAGATTAAGTGATTGGTTTTTAAAAAAAATTTTTTTTATTGTTTTTCAGCTTAAATCTAAAGACATACAACTTGCAAACATGGTATGAACATGGACGGCTTTGTCAGCATATGATAGCAGGTATACACAGTAATACAGTGATACATGATGGCAGGGGTCTGACAGTTCGGGTGCATCGCACAGTGATTCTTATCAGCTATACAATTAATAACTTCTGTGATATTTGATTGAAACATTGACAGATTAACGCATTGTTGGAGGGGGTGGGCGATACCTCAAAGCTCGAGCCACATAGTTCACTCTCTGTGTTTGTTAGCATGTGCTTTTTACATTCCTGTCTCTGGTGTCTGTGCCACCCCTGTGGTGTTCTGCGACTCTGACGTTAGCTCATTGGTGTCTCTTAACAAGTAGGTTTGGTAAGGTCCCCAGTAGTTCCTCGGGCGGCTTCTTGGGGGCAGTAATTCACTATACGTGTCGGCTTGAGTGTTGCAATACAGCATGTCTGTGTGCCATTCTGCTATTTTCGGAAGTGGGCCCTTCATCCATCGCAACGCCACCCTTCGCTAGGCAAGTAGGAGACCTATAGCAACAAATGGGTGCAGGGTCTTGGGTATGGAAAAGTCCCATCCTAGGAGCGCCATTTTCGGATCAGGTTCTAGGTCTGCACTAATGATTGTGCCCAACTCCCGAAACACAGTCTCCCAGTATGCATAAATTCCTGGGCATTGCCAGGCTATGTGCCAGAATCCCGCCTCCTCCTGCCCACATCTATGGCAATTTGAGGTCTCAGCCAGCCCATATCGGTACTGGCGTTCTGGGGTGCAATATGCCCTGTGTAAAAATTTTAAATGTATTAGTCTGTGTCTACCGTTGAGCGAGATCGAGCGGGTACTGGCGCAGCAGTAGGACCATTCTTTGTCGCTTATGGGAGCCCCCAAGTCAAGCTGCCACTCTAACCTTACCCTTAGGACTTCAGACTTACGTGTGTCCTGTAGACTGGCATAGAATTTTGTTATTAACTTTGCAGGTTCTTCTGTTTTTATAAGCGTGGAGAGTACCTCCATACTTTGTGGTTCCATGAGATCATCTCCAATAAGGGCTCGCCAAGTTTGACGAGCTCTATAAAAATGAAATAACACTGTACCTCCTATCGGTTGGGCCGGTGATTGTAATGACTCCCAGGTCACCAGTACTCCATCTTTAAAGAAATCGCCCATTGTGTGTACGCCGATGGCATTTAATGCCTTCCTTGCCCCTACTTCTTGGCGTAGTGGAAACCACATACACCACTGTAATGGCATTTCTGGGGCATGAATAAAGGCTCCCGCTTGCATATGCAGCAAAGTTTGCCATGTCTGTACGGTGACCGCAATTGAGTTAAAAACTCTCAATTTCCTGGATGTGGACTGCGTGAGGGTCTGTGGCAATGTGAGAGGGTCCACCGCGTTTCTGTCCATGTGCAGGAAGGGCAGGTCTTGTGGCCCATGTATCCAATAGTGCGCAAACACACTACACTCTGCCTTATAATATTTTTCTAAATCTGGGGCTCCCAATCCCCCAACTGATACGGTAGAGTAAGCGAATCCCATCGAATGCGCGGTTGTTTACCGGCCCATGCTAACCGTATCAGTTGTGTACGCCAGATATTAAACATGTGTTTTGGTAACAATATAGGTATATTTTCAAATAAAAACAAGAATCT
This sequence comes from Calotriton arnoldi, assembly GCA_963921515.1. Classification (NCBI taxonomy): domain Eukaryota; kingdom Metazoa; phylum Chordata; class Amphibia; order Caudata; family Salamandridae; genus Calotriton; species Calotriton arnoldi. The sequence goes on along the minus strand of CAWUFW010016252.1, from coordinate 201,320 downwards.
CGGTAGAATGACCATCTTCATTATGGAGATTCTCCCCAGCAACGAGAGTGGAAGCTTTATCCAACTCTCTACATTGTCTATGAGTCTCTGTGTGGCTTTGCCATAATTTTCCTGTAAGACTATCTCAGGGCCTGTGTGGAATTGGATGCCTAGGTACCGCACTGCTTCTGTAGTCCAACGCAGAGGGAACTCCATGACCGGCTCAACCGTGCAGGGGGTGAGGGGGAATATGATTGATTTATACGTAAGCCTGAGTGACCTCCGAATTGTACCACTTCACGTAAAATTGGTGATAAGTGTACCTCAGGTTCCCGTATATATAGCAACGTGTCATCAGCGTATGCTGAAATATTAAGTGTGTATTCAGTATTAAGTGTGTGCGCATGATATTCGCGTATTGCGCAGGGGAGAGGCTCCGCAACTATAGCATATAATAAGGGGGATAGTGGGCAGCCCTGTCTTGTCCACCGGGTAATGTTGAATGACTTGGATACTTCGTTCCCTATTCTCACTCTGGCTGTGGGTGAGGTGTACAATACTGACACCAGACGGAGATACGTATACCCTACTCCGAGCCTGCGCAGGACCGCGAACATAAAGCTCCACTCTACCGAGTCAAATGCTTTTTCGGCATCCAAAAAAATGGCGCCGCCTTGATATCTGGATTCAATCTTTGCACTACCCCAAATAGAGTTCTCATATTTTGCGATAGGTTGCGACTAGGCACAAACCCTGCTTGTTCAGGACGAATAATCCCCGGAAGCAATATGGCCAGTCTATTAGCTAAGATTTTAGCGTACAATTTAGTGTCTACATTTAGTAGAGATAGGGGCCTGTATGATGCACAATTGGTAGATGGTTTGCCTGGCTTTAATAATGTCACGATAACTGCTTCGTGCATAGAGGGTGGCATAATGCCTGCCTCTGCTATCTCCTCAAAAAGCATTTTGAGGTGGGGGATCAGAAGTTCCTGGAATTCTTTATAAAAGGCAACAGTGAGCCGTCTGATCCTGGAGCTTTCCCAGATGCCATACCCTTTGATGCCTCGCGTATTTCGTCTGACGTTAAGGGGGCCATCAAATGTTCCCTGTGCTCCACCAGTAGCCATGGCATTTTAATATATGAAAGATAGTCCTCGCATGCTTCGGTGCTGGAGGTGTTTTGGAAGGTGTACAATTTCTTGTAGTATGCGCGGAAGTGATTTGCTATGTCACCTGTTGTGTGTAATATGTTCCCATCATCGTCCCTCATGCCCACCATAGTATCCAGTTCCCTCTTTGGCCTCAGTATTCCAGCTAATGTTGCACCTGGTCTCTCCCGTTCTCCATAGCATCAGGCCGATGCATATTTACTCATATGTTTGAGCTCGTCATTAGCCGCGTCTAGGTGTTCTGCCAATTTCTGCCTAAGGTCAGCGACATGTTGTGAATTTCCCCTATCTTCTATTACTTTTTCTAAGTGCCCAATCTCTTTTTCCAACAGATTTAGTCTACCTCGTATGGAACCTAGCACTCCTGCATGGGTGGATATCACTACCCCGCTGATGAACACTTTGAATGTTTCCCATACCGTTGCGAATGAGCTTACCGACCCAATATTTTCGGTGAAGAAGTTCTCTATTGCGGTGGCCAACCCTTCTTTAAAAACAGTGTCGAGTAGTGAATAAGGTGGGAAACGCCATGTGACCGCTGGTATACTTGGTACCCCGACCTTCAGGGATATTTGGACGGGGGAATGATCGGAGTACGTGCGTGGTAAATGCTTGCAGGTCTCTACCCGAAAACACAACTCCCCAGACAATACCCAGTAGTCTATTCGGGTGTGCATGTCATGTACCGAGGAGTAGTGTGTGTAGCCTCTCCCATCAGGGGATCTATGTCTCCAGATATCTATGAGACCATCTGATTGCATTATGTCTTGGATGGCTATGGCTGCCGCGGCCGGACGTCTGGGTGGGTCCTGTGATCTATCTATATTTGGGTTGAGTATACAGTTAAAATCACCACCCCAGATTTGTGGAATCCCCTTCCATTGTGTCAACCTGGTGGCTAGGGATGAATAAAATTGTGGGTCGTCATGGTTAGGGCCATAGACACCAACCAGCAGGATTTGCAACGCTCCTCGCCTACACACCGCTACGACATATCTGCCTTGTGGGTCCTTAAGTACGCCCGTCATCTCCACTCCGGCCTTTTTGTCCACCCAGATCAGTACCCCTCGTGCGTGGGAAGTGAAATCTGAGGAATAGCATACCCCGTGTAGTTTACGTTGTACTGCCTCACTACGCTCTGGTGTGAGATGAGTCTCCTGTAGCACAGCGATTGCCACAGAATGCCGTTTCAAGTAGGCGCCCACCCGTCTAACCTTTCTCCTGTCATTTAAGCCTCGAACATTCCAAGTCAGAAGCTGGAGGATTTGTGTGTTCTCACCCATTTTAGCCATGCTTTATAAGCCTTTTCTGCTGTGTGCAATATTTCTTGTGTGTTGTGTATACCCATTTGCGATCTCAAAAGCCATAATAGTACAATACTGACATTCAACCTAATAAAACGCCCATACCCTCCCACGCCTCGAAAACCCCAACTGTCGCGGCTATCTGGTTTCCCTCCCTAACTAAAGATACAATCCCCCCTCAGGAACAAATACGATAAGAGGTGTGTTACACTTGGGGGCAGATGTGGCCATCCAATTGAGTTCCCAATGCCACCCTGATTGTGCACATTTTGCTATGAGTCTCTAAATGCATCATTACTCCGATGTGTGACTAGCTGCGATTCGTTCACCCAATGCACCATATATGTCTCGGACAAAGCACCCCAAGGTGTCAGCCAGAACTATTAGACATGTTCAATTGGTGCTCTATGCGCACTGTGGGAGCACTCAGCAGTCTCTTATGTACGGTAATTGAGTACTCAGTGTTCAATTTGTGTAGCCACTACATTACCACGCTTCATCCTGTCGCCGACTATCTCCGATGTTTACTCATCTGTGCCTTGGTTTTCTCGAGCATGTGTAGAGGTCTCCGACCGTGCCGGTGAGTGACTTGGCGACCCTTGCTGTCTACGCTGCCTCTGCTTCGCTGAGATGAATCGCAATACAGCTTTGGGATCCGTGAACAGGTGCACCTTTCCTTTGGCTTTGACCCTTAGTTTTGCGGGATACAGCATACTATATTCCAAGTTAAGGTCTCAAAGTTTCTTTTTGCGGGTGTGAAAAGTCGACGCACCTCCTGCGCTTGCATGGTAAAATCAGGGAATAATGCTATTTCCATACCTTCGTGTCGCAGTTCCCTCAGTTCTCTAGCCTTACGCAGTGCCACGTCGCGATCCCTGTAATTGAGGAGCCTGGCTATTATTGGTCGCGGGGCTGCTCCTGGTATTGGTTTTGGCGCCAAGGATCGGTGCGCACGTTCCACCACTAATATGTCGGAGAAAGTGTCTCGTCCCATGAGTTGTACCAGCAGCTTTTCTATGTATTGCTCCATATTGCCTACATTTGTGGATTCTGGTACACCTAAAATGTGGATGTTATTGCGTCTGGATCTCGCTCGAAATCTTCAGCCTTCGCTACAAAGTGCGTAATATGGTGTCCCTCTCCTTATCTGTCTCTGCTTCTGCTCTGGTGATGTCTTCTATGTCTGATATTCATTGTTCCGCCACATCAAGCTTGCTGCCATGCTTGTCAAGTCGTTCGGACATCCTATCCATTCGAAACGACAGGGCATCTATTTTACTGTCGATTTTGGATAGGCTCTGTTGTATGGTGCGGAAGGCCTGCTTCATGTCTACTTCAGAGCCAGAATTTGGGTCATCTGGGGTCGAGTCCTGCTCTGGAGTTGCATGTTCTTTGGTTCTGGGAGTTTTCCGCAATTCAAATTGCAGCTTGAGCTGCAATTTATCAGTTTTGCCCATGCTGACCACTTATGCTCCCAATTGCCTCTGCGATACCGTGTGCGAGAAATTACTAGCTGGGTGTCTCCACACAGTCTAAGGGCCACTGAATGCGTTGTCGTGCACCACACCCAGGACTGCTATCCGGCCACACTTATCCCCTTTTTCAGTAGGCAGTTTATGGTAGCGGGGCTCCCCAGGCATTTGCAGCACTAGTTGATAGCTCCAATGTGTTGTGCAGTACTCAACTCCTGCACCTATGCCCTCCTCGGTGAGTGGCTTCCCTTGATCGTCCCTCTGGGTGGGGCAATTAGGAATGTCTTTGTTTTCCCCTTCTGTGTCAGCGCAGCGCACTACAAATGACCCGGTGCTGCCTTTCTCCTCGTGCTGTGCACCCCCTCACCTTCTCTTTCAGCAGGGATCACTGCGCAGCAGCATGCGGGAGCGGGGTGCCTGGCGGAACACTGAGGCCTCACCTCGCTGTTGTCTCCCAGTGTCTCTGGGCCTCCGGAAGTTTCAGGTCTCCCGGGCTGGCCGTTGCTCTCGAGTGCGGCCCCACAGCCACACATCTTGGTAAGGGTGTTTCGCCGCTCTGCTTTAGTGTCGTTGTTCCGCGCAGCACCCTGGATCGGCAGCGCTTCTCTATATGTACCGTTCCTCTTCGATGATTAATTCGGGGCCTGGCACAGGATCACGGAGCTTGGGGACACCTCGTCGCATTCACGAGCGAGCGTCACGTTCGCTTCGAGCTGCTCCCCGCATCGATTTCGACCGCGATTAGTTCTTTGTGTAACGCTTTCCTTCCGCAGTCGGCAGCGCCGTCGGAGATTCTTTTCTAGTGGGTGCCTTTGAAGAATATTGCCGGATATTTGGTGGCGTTAGGAGAGCTACCCTAAAGAGCGACCATCTTAGGATCAGGCAAGCTCCGCCCCTCGAGATTAAGTGATTTGCCCAGAATCACAGGATGTTGAGCGTCATTGCCGAGACTCGACCCAGGTTCCCCAGATTTGAGATCGACCCCCTAGCCGTTAGGCTACGTCCCTCTCCCCAGTATTGTAAATGACCTGGAGCTTGATATTGATACGTACCCGACCCTTATCTGATGAATCAGATAAGACATTGATCTCCAAATTCTTCTGTGTTTGAATACCACATTTGAACATCAACTGTTTAACACCAGCTAACTGTGTACACATTGTTTTATAAAAGATGGACATATCTCCTTCCTCTGCAGTAGTTTACATAGAATTGTGAATCTCTGGTTGTTCTTTCCCATCCCAACTTCACCAAATTTAAAAACGTGCTGACTGAGTCTTAACAAATGTCTTTCATTATTCAACCTATAGAAACCCAGGAAGAATGTTAGCAAAAGGTCACTCACCTAACTGGACACATGGGATGGGACCTAGAGACCAAGGAACAGAAAGCAGCCTCCTGAGGCACAGAGATGGGAACAACTTCCTCCTGCAATACCCCGTAAATATTTTTCTGGAATTCTAGAATGATGAGGGTGAGGATGTGGCTGGTCTGGAGGTACAGGCTTTTGTTAGAATGGCAAGTTCCTGTATCGTTAAGCTGGTTGCTTGTTTGTTGCCCCTTGTGTACAAGGCACATATCATTTTAGCTTTGAGGATGACTGCTGTAATAAATCATGCTGCTAAATTGAAGATTCTAAACTCCTGATTATGCAATTCATTCTAATAGGATTAACAGCAGTTTAAATCAGATAGACAGTGGTGGCCGCTACTTAATGGTGGTGGCAGGGCGGAGGGAGGAGGGGAGGTTGCGGGGGTAAATGGCAAAAAATAGCACTTACCTGCACAGTCGCCGAGCGCTGCCTCTCGGTCCTCTTTCACTCCGGGAGCAGGAAGGAAGCAGGAACCAGTAAGCACCCAGACTCCCAGTCTCTCCCAGCCAATCACAACGCTGCCTTAAAGCAGCATTGTGATTGGTCTGAACGCCGTGGTTCACCGCTCAGAGTGGGACTGGGGGCCTAGGCATGTTATGCACCCAGGCTGTAATGCAGCCTGGGTAGAGAACATGCAAAGTGCGCATTACTAGCCAGCCGATGGCAGCCGGCCAAACATTCATGCGCATTTAAGAGAGTGCCACCACTGTTTTGAGGACATCCAGTCCTGCCTGACCCTAACCAGGTGAGACACATGGAAAAATAAAATGATAACGTTCGTTATTATCATTTTATTTTTCCTTTTGTCAACTGCTCACAGAGCAGTGGGGCGACAATGCTTCGCCTTAGCGGAGGAGCTGCCCCTGCAGATAGAGTGAGTGCCTGCATACTAACAATGAGATTTCCTTTAATTAAGACTGGTTTTAATTTGCACTGGGGCTACACAATTCCAAAGCATGTGCTTTTGCCATTGTTGATGTGGAATCTGAAATGGGTCAAAAAGAACATAGTGATATTTGGCTAGCGTGTTGAAGTCTGTTTTCATCTCTGCAATACGGGAGAGTGAGAAACTATTCTACCTTTGTTATATCTTCCTTCTGTCCCTTTAACATGTTCTGGGCCTCATTATTGAAACATGCTTCTTTCTGATTGAGCACTAAATATCCCCACAAAGAGATAAGTGCAGGAAGAGTGGCTATTACAAAGGTAATCCCTGGTCGACCTACCTGCCTGAACAATCACACGAGCTGAACCCTCATTTCTACCACCCGACACATAATTGACACACTTTTCTACCTATTTAATAGTTTCGAATTTCAAACCAGTTTTCACACCTTCCAGACCAATCTGGTGACCGAATGTTTATCTCTTCCTACAACTACGAGCTTTTCTGAGCCAGGGTCAGGTTCACACTTCCTTACTTACATTAATTATATAATGTGAGGTCTTAGGTTCTCAAACAGAATCCAGAATCAATTAGTGACTATGGACCAAAGAACGATCTTGAACCACCAGCATCTGTTAAATAATTATTACTCCACATGCTCACAAGAAAGGAATAAAGGGTAAGGTCTAATGAAAGTTTTTGAACAAGAGGAACCAGGAGCTATATTTAAACAGGTCCTGCACAAGTGCTCCAAAGCAGTAATAGGGAATACAAGGGTGTGCAGTTCCTATGGGTAGGGAAGACAGGTCTTTTCTAAAAAGTGCCCTCACACACCCCGAGGGATGTCATGCTTCATCATAGGGCCTTGCTCCCCGTCGGGCCGGCGCTGCAATGCCCGACAGGCACCCGCGAAGGGGCTCTTTGGCGGAGATCTTTTGGATGAAGCCTTAGGGTGAGTGCGGGTGTGTGGGCTTAGTAGTGCAGTGGGTGAGTGGGTGAGTTAAAATAGGTCTAGGGCCGTCCTAGCAAAATGTATTTATTCTCAGGGGGCACTGGCCTAATTAAAAGTAATCTGCCCCAACTAGATATAATGTTCCTATAGGGCTAGTGTGGTGCATGGGTCGACACGTTTCATGCCAGATAGCCCGTAACGGATCTGGCGACACTTCATCAGGACCAAGGAATTTGAAAATGGGTAATTATAGCACTACCGCAAGTCTGATTCTGTGAATTCCACGCTAGTAACCAGATAAAGCGCCACGGGTTGAGTGCTCCCGAGGTGAAAGACCTAGGGGAAAAGGGGAGGGAAATAAAACAGAGAGAACCAAGATTGTTTTGTTAAAAATCCTTGACGCAGCGTGCAGTATTTATGCTTCAAGTGACTGGAGTTTAAAATCAAGTGGAATCGCCAGTATAGGTAGCCGTGGTTGGGTGATACTATCAGGGCTCAAAGAGATTGGAGACACACTTATGAAAGGGTTGGAGGTAGCGGTACCAACCCGGTATTAGAAGTACTAGCAGTAGCAAGATACGTGTGAAAAAACTCCATCGATGTGTGAAGATAAACGGGAGTAATGTCCCATATATGGTATAGTTTAGGTAGAACACGCATATGACATGACTCATAGCAGACACACTCAAGCATCCATGTAGTACAATGGTGAGGCACGTAAATGAAAATAAAAATACACTTAACCGTAGCAGACACTCTGACTCAGGCATGCATATGGAATATACGTTGTGATTTCACTTAAAACAGGTGAGTGTTACTAGACGAAAGGGAATCCTTTCGCCCTCCACAGTTGGCGCCCCTTGGCATATGATCGGGCCCCCTAGAGGAGTGCTGACGATATGCAAAAAGTGAAAACATAAGGAGATACGACCGCTATTGCCGTGGGTCACCAAGTTGCTGGCCGAGGACTCACCCCTGGGTGTGGGGGCTTGTGCCGGCGGGGATGTCAGAGCACCTCGTTGCTCTGCAGCAAAAAAGAAATTACAAGTATAAGGTGCTAGTCTTACCAGGGACTTCAACCGGCTTATACCGAGTGCAAACACGAACATCCATACTCACGCAGGGAGGCAGTGCGACTAGCGGCTGTCCTACTCGTGCTCCGGGCCCCGTAGTGCTTGCTTCTGGGATGTCGGTATATGTGTAAGCCGCGTGGTACAGCAAGGCGTAGATAGCTGGACCGCAAACCGAGGCGGCCATCTTGGGGTGGAAATTTATTGAAACAAACACTGTCCCTAGGCATATTATATTACACAAGTACGGGACAAATGTGGGAGAGTGACGGTCCTATTTAGGACATTGTGGGGGTTGCTGTGTATAGTGTGTCCATCAAGTGTGTCACTGGTGGCAATGAAGGAAAGCATGTAGGGCATTTATGTCAGAAGGAGGCTGTCATTTAAAACTTTATTGACTGCCTGATAGTAAAAAATGATCAGCATTGGTATATGAGATAAGGGAAAAATCATATATTGATGCCTGGCGTTCTAGCCCTCTCAAGTGTTGATCATGGAGGGGGTGGCTATTCTGATTGTTAAGACTGTGTTGGTAGAGGTCAAGTGGCTCTTAGTAGCATCTGCTCATGGGCAGGAGGGAGGTGGTAAGACGGGTAGTGATGCCTATCTAAGGGTGGAGAGGTCAAGGATGGTTTAATTCAGCCCACGGAATCTCATCGTTTAAGCCCTGTGTGTGTGAAGAGAGTTTAAAAACCCAATTCTGTTCTTTTCTAAAAAGGGCCTCTTTGGATATATGGGGGAAGGCTTCCAGTATGGTCCAATTTAGATCGTTGGCGGTGTGGTTGAATTCAACAAAATGTAAACACATCTTTGTGTTAGTTTTTTTGCACCTTATGTTACTTCTGTGCTCTGTCATTCTTGTTTTAATGGGCGTGTAGTCATGCCTATGTATCGCAATTGACAGGGACACGTTATAAGGTAGACACAATCACGTGTGTTACAGTTGGTGTGTTTAGTCTGGTACCACATCAAGGTATTGATTAACGTGATGTTCTTGGTAGCCTTTGTGAGTGGGCAGACCACACACTGACCCCAGGGATAGTGTCCCACTACTGGAGGTAGATTCCACAGGGTATTTTGTGGTGGAGGAGTTGTCTTCTTTGGTCTCGTGTTAATCAGGAGGTCTTTTAGATTCGCTGTGCGTTTAAACGCGAATCTCTGTGTATTCAGGGTGTGATCACCTACACTGAGAATTTTCCAGTGCTTTCTGATAACCCGTCTGATCAAATTAGATTCAGGTGTAAAGGCAGTGACACATGTTATTTGATCAGTGTCAGCTCTGGGTTGTGTCTCAAGGAGTGCTTCTCTGTTGGTGTTGCATGCTCGTTTCTGAGCAGTTCTTATTTTAGTAACAGGATATTGTGTTTGGACCAGGTATTTTGTCAGTTCTGATGCCTGAGATTTAAAGTCCTCCAGATTACTGCAATTGCGTCTTAATCGCAAAAACTGCCCGTAGGGAAGATTTTCCTTGAGGGCCTTCGGGTGGAAGCTACTGAAGAGTAGTGGGCTATGGCTATCAGTAGGCTTTTTGAAGGTCATGGTGTCCAGTTTATTGTTATTTCGATGAATCATTAAGTCTAGGAAGGGCAGTTCTTGGTTCGAGATGTTGCCCGTGAACCTGAGGTAAGGGTTAAGTCTATTTATCCAGGTGAGGAATGCGGGAATGAGATTTTCATCACCCTTCCAGAACACCAGTATATCGTCGATGTAGCGACGCCACAGGGAGACATTATCCTTGAAAGGGTTAGTTTCGATGAGCACGTGTTTTGCCTCAAAGTCTGACATGTAGAGACATGCCAGACTAGGGGCGAAGGTGCTGCCCATCGATGTCCCCAGGGTCTGGTGGTAAATATGGTCCTCAAATTGGAAAACGTTTTCTGTCAGGGCAATGTGTGCGCATTCCATAATGAAACTTATGGGGGTTAGTGATGTCCATGTGGAGTTGTGCAGGATTTCCTCAATTACCTCCAGTGTGGTTAATTGAGGAATATTCGTGTAGAGGGCTTCAATGTTGAGAGTTATTAAGATGTCAGGTTGAATGCCCTCTAGGTTCGTGGTCTCAATCAGATTCAGGACTTCCCTGGTGTCCTGAAGAAAGGTTTGCGTGGTTTTGACCAAAGGTTGGAAAAAATGATCGCAGAATTTTGAGAGAAGTTCCAAGACTGACCCTATGCCCGACACAATGGGTCTACCTGGGGGGGGGGGCTGCACCCCCTTGTGTATTTTCAGCAGTGTGTAGAAATAGGGTAGTCTTGGATTGTCGTTGATCAAGAAATCCGCCTCGTTTTTAATGATCCATCCTTGGTTGATTGCGGAGGACACCAATGATTTTATGCATGTTACTAAACGCGAGGTGGGGTCCTCAAGGAGGGGAGTGTAGTATCTTACGTCCTGGAGTTTACGCAGACATTCCATCCTATAATCAGTGGTGGACATGATAACAATTGCCCCGCCTTTGTCTTCTTCTTTGATAGTGATGGTAGAGTCATTGGCCAAGGTTTTTATGGCCTCTGTTTCCAATCTGGTTGTGTTGTTGAATCCTCTATTGGCGTGTTTTTCTGTGATCTCTTTAAGGACTCTTTTTTCGAATGTGAGAACCTCTGGTGGTACCATACTAGAGTTGGGAGTAAAGGTGGAGGGCTTGCGAAGGCCCGAATCCATGGCTGCAACTTCTGGTTGGTTCCCAAAAAAGGATTTCCGGCTGACTTTTTTGAAGAAGTTGTGGAGTTCGCAATTGGTGCGAAAATCGTCAATTTTAGGGGTGGGCACAAAGCCCAAACCTCGTTTTAGGACGGTAGTCTCCACGTCATTGAGAGTTCTTTCTGAGAGATTAAAAATTAGTTTCTCTTCTCCATGTGGCTTCTCAGTTACATGTGTGGTTGTTGTGCTTGGTCCTGCCATTGTACCTGCTTCTGTTAGCCGTTCCCTCCTCTTCTTTTTCTGCCTCTCCCTCTGCCCCAGCCTCTGCCTAAAAAAGGTTGTGGTTGGAAGGGGGCGAACGGTGGCTGATGACCTGATGGGAAGTAGGGTATTGCCACATCGGTGGTCCCCGGTAGGGTGGCAGGCCATATCCGTACATCATGTTGGGTGGTGCTCGATGATCTTGTTGTTGTTGCTGGCCTCCCCGACTGTCTGTACTAGAGTTGCTGCTTGTGGAGTAGTTCCTTCTTCGTGAAGTGTGGCTGTCATCTGAAGAGTTATCTTCTACAACCGGACAATAGTCATCCTTGAGATATGGATAGATTTTCTCCTTGCTGAATTTGGAGATGTCTTTTTGTAGTTTGGCCACTTTTTTCTTCATCAGGTAGTCCTTGTTGTCTGATATTTCATTATTGATTTTTGCCAGTTTGGATTTTAAATCCAAACTGGCAGAAATCAATAATGACTATTTGCGTCTAGAAACATGCATAAAATCATTGGTGTCATCCGCACTCAACCAAGGATGGATCACTAAAAACGAGGCGGATTTCTTGATCAACGACAATCCAAGACTACCCTGTTTTTACACACTGCCCAAAATACACAAGGGGGTGCAGCCCCCCCCCAGGTAGACCCATTGTGTCGGGCATAGGGTCAGTCTTGGGACCTCTCTCAAAATTCTGTGATCATTTTTTCCAACCTTTGGTCAAAACCACGCCAACCTTTCTTCAGGACACCAGGGAAGTCCTGAATCTGATTGAGACCACGAACCTAGAGGGCATTCAACCTGACATCTTAATAACTCTCGACGTTGAAGCCCTCTACACGAATATTCCTCAATTAACCACACTGGAGGTAATTGAGGAAATCCTGCACATCTCCACATGGACATCACTAACCCCCATAAGTTTCATTATGGAATGCGCACACATTGCCCTGATAGAAAACATTTTCCAATTTGAGGACCAGATTTACCAAGAGACCCAGGGGACATCGATGGGCAGCACCTTCGCCCCAAGTCTGGCATGTCTCTACATGTCAGACTTTGAGGCGAAACACGTGCTCATCGAAACTAACCCCTTCAATGATAATGTCTCCCTGTGGCGTCGCTACATCGACGATATACTGGTGTTCTGGAAGGGTGATGAAAATTGCATTCCCGCATTCCTCACGTGGGTAAACAGCCTTAACCCTTACCTCAGGTTTACGGCCAACATCTCGAACCAAGAACTGCAATTCCTAGACTTAATGATTTGTCGAAATAACAATAAACTGGTCACCATGACCTTCAAAAAGCCTACTGATAGCCATAGCCCACTACTCTTCAGTAGCTTCCACCCGAAGGCCCTCAAGGAAAATCTTCCCTACGGGCAGTTTTTGCGATTAAGACGCAATTGCAGTAATCTGGAGGACTTTAAATCTCAGGCATCAGAACTGACAAACCACCTGGTCCAAACACAATATCCTGTTACTAAAATAAGAACTGCTCAGAAACGAGCACGCAACACCAACAGAGAAGCACTCCTTGAGACACAACCCAGAGCTGACACTGATCAAATAACATGTGTCACTGCCTTTACACCTGAATCTAATTTGATCAGACGGGTTATCAGAAAGCACTGGAAAATTCTCAGTGTAGGTGATCACACCCTGAATACACCGAGATTCGCGTTTAAACACACAGCGAATCTAAAAGACCTCCTGATTAACACAAGACCAAAGAAGACAACTCCTCCACCACAAAATACCCTGTGGAATCTACCTCCAGTAGTGGGACACTATCCCTGGGGTCAGTGTGTTGTCTGCCCACTCACAAAGGCTACCAAGAACATCACGTTAACCAATACCTTGACGTGGTACCAGACTAAACACACCAACTGTAACACACGTAATTGTGTCTACCTTATAACGTGTCCCTGTAAATTACGATACATAGGCATGACTACACGCCCAGTAAAAACAAGAATGACAGAGCACAGAAGTAACATAAGGTGCAAAAAAACTAACACAAAAATGTGTTTACTTTACATTTTGTTGAATTCAACCACACCGCCAACAATCTAAATTGGACCATCCTGGAAGCCTTCCCCCATATATCCAAAGAGGCCCTTTTTTAGAAAAGAACAGAATTGAGTTTTTAAACTCTCTTCACACACACAGGGCTTAAAAGACGAGATTCCATGGGCTGAGTTAAACCATCCTTGACCTCTCATCCCTGGAATTGTCTGCATTCTATACTTATCTGCCTACAAGCATGCACACGGTTAAAAGTGAGGTGACACTACTCCTCACTTCACCTCTTATTCCAATTTTGAGCTTGGGAGGCCACCACCCTTAGATAGGCATCACTACCCATCTTACCACCTCCCTCCTGCCCATGAGCAGATGCTACTAAGAGCCACTTGACCTCTAACAACACAGTCTTAACAATCAGAATAGCCACCCCCTCCACGATCCACACTTGAGAGGGCTACAACCCCAGGCATCAGTATATGATTTTGCCCTTATCTCATATACCAATGCTGATCATTTTTTGCTATCAGGCAGTCAATAAAGTTTTAAATGACAGCCTCCTTCTGACATAAATGCCCTACATGCTTTCCTTCATTGTCACCAGTGACACACTTGATGGACACACTATACACAGCAACCCCCACAATGTCCTAAATAGGACCGTCACTCTCCCACATTTGTCCCGTACTTGTGTAATATAATATGCCTAGGGACAGTGTTTGTTTCAATAAATTTCCACCCCAAGATGGCCGCCTCGGTTTGCGGTCCAGCTATCTACGCCTTGCTGTACCACGCGGCTTACACATATACCGACATCCCAGAAGCAAGCACTACTGGGCCCGGAGCATGGGTAGGACAGCCGCTAGTCGCACTGCCTCCCTGCATGAGTATGGATGTTCGTGTTTGCACTCGGTATAAGCCGGTTGAAGTCCCTGGTAAGACTAGCACCTTATACTTGTTTGTTTGTAATTTCTTTTTTGCTGCAGAGCAACGAGGTGCTCTGACATCCCCGCCGGCACAAGCCCCCACACCCAGGGGTGAGTCCTCGGCCAGCAACTTGGTGACCCACGGCAATAGCAGTCGTACCTCCTTATGTTTTCACTTTTTGCATATCGCCAACACTCCTCTAGGGGGCCCGATCATATGCCAAGGGACGCCAACTGTGGAGGGCGAAAGGATTCCCTTTTGTCTAGTAACACTCACCTGTTTTAAGTGAAATCACGACGTATATTCCATATGCATGCCTGAGTCAGAGTGTCTGCTACGGTTAAGTGTATTTTTATTTTCATTTACGTGCCTCACCATTGTACTACATGGATGCTTGAGTGTGTCTGCTATGAGTCACGTCATACGCGTGTTTTACCTAAACTATACCGTATATGGGACATTACTCCCGTTTATCTTCACACATCGATGGAGTTTTTTCACACGTATCTTGCTACTGCTAGTACTTCTAATACCGGGTTGGTAACGCTACCTCCAACCCTTTCATAAGTGTGTCTCCAATCACTTTGAGCCTTGATAGTATCACCCAACCACGGCTACCTATACTGCCGCTTCCACTTGATTTTAAACTCCAGTCACTTGAAGCATAAAGACTGCCCGCTGCGTCATGGATTTTTAACAAAACAACCTTGGTTCTCTCTGTTTTATTTCCCTCCCCTTTTCCCCTAGGTCTTTCACCTTGGGAGCACTCAACCCGGGGCGCTTTATCTGGTTACTAGCTTGGAATTCACAGAACCAGACTTGCGGTAGTGCTATAGGTACCCATTTTCAATTTCCTTGGTCCTGATGAAGTGCCGCCAGACCCGTTAGGGGCTATCTGGCATGAAACATGTCGACCCATGCACCACACTAGCCCTATAGGAACATTATATCCAGTTGGGGCAGATTACTTTTAATTAGGCCAGTGCCCCCTGAGAATAAATACATTTTGCTAAGCCGGCCCTAGACCTATTTTAAGCCACCCACTCACCCACTGCACTACTAAGCCCACACACCCGCTCTCACCCACCGGCTTCATCCAAAATATCTCCGCCAAATAGCCCCTTTGCAGGTGGCCGTTGGGCATTGCAGCGCCGGCCCGACGAGGAGCAAGGCCCTATGATGAAGCATGACATCCCTCGGGGTGTGTGAGGGCACTTTTTAGAAAAGACCTGTCTTCCCTACCCATAGGAACTGCACACCCTTGTATTCCCAAGGTCTAATGAAAGCCATTTCTTTCTCAAGGCAGTCGGAGCGCACACACACAGAAGCACACACACACTCTCTCACACTCACAATCTCTCCCTTTCTCTCACACACACAGACACACACACACACACACACACAAATGCATACAGGCCCTGCCAGCACCAACTTTGAAAAGAGTGAGAGCTATGGGGACACACAAGTGGTAACTGTGTTTTTTAAAATTATTTCTTATTTTGCAACGTACAATGCAAACCACAACATTGGTGACCATGACAGAAACAATTGCGAGTAGGACCAGAGACTTCTTCACTTGATGTATCTCAGAGAGCCTCACGATGCTGCCAATTTATGTGTGCATGCAGTATTGGAACCTTGAACCTAACAGAAAGACAGTAAAACACTATGCAGGAACAAAGGCAAATGTACAGTCAACAAGTTATTGCCAGGGTAGCTGGGTTGTGAGAGCAGAAGTGGAAAGTTACTGTGTTGTGATTGTATTGTGTCAAAATATTATGGTCAGAATATTGTATGACATATATATTGCGTCTTTAATTTAGCCACATTAGAGTTAATAATAATAGAAATAATAGAAATTCTACGCCCAATAGAAAGAGATTTTTGTAAATTATATTAAGTTCATGCTATTTATGTCAGACAATATTTTTGTCTACACATTTCTGACATTCAACTGCAGTGATCTGTTGTTCAAAGAGCTGTGCCTGTGCCTTCAGCTCTTCCCTAAATGGAGGAGGGCTGGGGAGGTCCTGATTGATACTGGGATGTCATCCAAATCCTAGGTGCATTGATAGAGAAGGAATGTTATCTTGTTGTTTCTTTCTCTTTTTAGCACTTCTCATCTCCAGTCATATGGTGTCCATGCTGTGAATATGCTGAGAATCTCTAGATGTTGTGAGATTGTTAGCCAGAATGGTGGAGGCCCAGTCATGATGGCTTTTGTAGATGATGCAAATGATTTTGAAGATGGTGCAAGCCAGCAAGGAGGAGTTCCAAGCTGTCCAAAGTCATATAGTTGAGACATATTTTGACTAGTTGTTGCTTGTTGTTCTTATTGGAGAGTATGAATTCTGTTTTGACAGAGTTGAACTTCAGGCAGGTGCTAGAGATCGAGATCTGGATGAGGTTTACGCAATGTATGAGGCACTGAATTTCTGGAGTGGATGAGAGTTAAGTAGGGCTGTGTGTCATTGGTGCATTGGTGAATGTGTATGCTATTATAGGTGAATAGTGTCTAAAGGAGCTCCATTTAGAGGTTGAAGATGACGGGAGACAAAATGGAACCATAGAGGACTTTACAGGTGATATAGATCTTCCTGGATCTAGAGGTGTCAATGTGAATAAATTGGTGCCATTTGGATAGGTAGAAGGAGAACTAGGAGGGAAGAATGCTGTCAATGAATCACATTCATAATTTCAGGCTGTAGTTGAGTGTGGGATAATCAATGGTGTTAAAGGTGGCTGAGAGGTTCAGCAATATCTGGATGAAAGGTTTGTCTTTGTTTATTCTCTGGAGGCCGATGTCTATGATTTGTAAGGTAGCTGTATGCATACTGCAGCATGATCTGATGACATAATGATGGTCATACTAGAGATGGTTGGTTGTGATGTGTTCCTGGAGCTGTGCAAAGACAGTTTTTCTCTGATATTGCTGATGAGGGGTAAATGAGTGATGGGCTGGTAGCCGGGGAGGTTATTAGTGTCTGGTGTTGGTTTCTTCATGAGTTGGAGGACCTGGTCTGTCTTCAGAACTTCTGTGAAGATGCCTTGATTGAGGAAGGAGTGGATGATGGAGAGTGGGGAGTTAAAGAGCTTTTTTAGAGAGGACTTTAGTAAACTATTGCGTGTTGTATAGAATTCTTATCTATACTGAAATATAAGCTCATTGTGCTATATTGCACTCTGTTTGATTACTGTACCCCTACAGACTCATATTACCCTGAAAATCACTTTACTGTTTTGTATATGTTCCATTTGAAGTTTACTACTTCTGAATGAGACAGTGTATGTAGGAAGATGTGTAGATGGATGCCTGTTACCTTTCTTTTCTGCTCGTCAGGTAAGTCGAGGATAATACTGTTGACTGTGAAGATGGAAAGATGAAGGATGGTGGGAGGATAGCCAGATGTCCTCCTTTTCTTCTCCTGAGAGTTCCTGCTCTGATGATCAATAAAATAAAATCTATCAAGGAAATAAACTACAGTTGCCACCAAAGCATGTTTAAGTGGAGGTACACTAATACAAACTTGTGTGCGATAATTCAGAGTGTCCTTCTCTGCTCCTCCTCTTATGCATCCAACGAACACCAGTCCATTCACATAGGCGTTGCTAGATTACACAAAATGGCTATCATCTGTGGAGTCCCCCACGGTTCCATCCTTTCTCTTATCATCTTCAAATTCTTCATGGAGCATGTTGGGGCTCTACTCACAGATAACAATGTCAGAATTCCCCAGATATGATGATGAAACACAACTCTACTTGAAAGTTTAATACACTTCAGACATCCAACATGGCAAACGCTGCCTACACCTCATCCAGACGTGGATGTCCAGCACTTACCTGAATCTCAATAGCTTTAAGGCAAACTTTGTAGCATTCTCCAATAATAACAAGAAATATCTAATTCAAGTCTTTCTCATCAATTTGAACCTGGAAGGATTTGAACTCCGATTTTAATGTAATACATTTTAATGTAATACCATGCTATTTGGATTCACTCTGTCCACTGTACCCACCCTCTTGCAAAGGTAACCAAGATGGGCTTCTACTGGCTATCTCGACTTCAGAACTGCATGCTCACATCTGAATTGTGACAATGCCCCGATTCATGGCCTTCCATACTTCACATTGGCCCACCTTAAGGCCATCCTACATGGTGCAGCACATATCATCGATGGCTGAAGATGTATGATCACATCATCCCTATCCTGTTAGATCCCCATTGGCTCTCCCTGCTCACCAGCACCATTTTCAAAACTAGCTGTAACATTATCAAAGCCATTGAGACCGGCATCCTCGCTATCTTGCAGACAAACTCAACTTCAGTGACAGCTCTCAGCACACCTGCAGCCAGGACACCATCAGACTGAGGACTAAGAAGTATAAAAAAGAAGACACGGTAAGCCTTTTCCATCTATTCACCAAGAATCTCGAACAACATACCCATATCTTTCAGGATAGCTCCAATACTACTTGAATTTAGGAAATATTTGAAGATGCATCTGTTTAAAGAACACTACATCACACTACAGTAACAGAACACTTCTGATACAAGAATCCAGCTATCTCACCTATATCCAGTTGCCTGTACTCTTGCCTTTGACCTTGTACAGTGCTCCATTGCCTTTTTGTTCACTTTGAGCTATGCAAATGCCAGGTACATACATACATATATGCGTATGAGGAAATACCCAATAAAAAGTGAAGACAGTAGCCTTAAAGTATATGAATGAATACACCTTCACCATGGAAAGGCACAAAAAGGGGAAATAGTTCTTGGGAATTTGGTTATAAGTATGAAAAATAAAAAAGCTGTTGAACCAAAACACATGTATCTGGTATCGAATTCAACCCCAACATTTGCAAACATGTAAGGTAAAAGAAATGTGGCATCAAATTCTCTAAAAAAGGATACAGCAGGGGGTAGTGAGCTCATACAAAGAGCTTTCTCAACATAGTTACTACAGAGCCCCCCATCTGTGCCATCAACAACAAAATATAAAATGTACACTATACAGATCCCCTCTCTCAGCATATCTGACCATAGACAATTTTCTGAATCTCTAAGCTGAGCTCCTCATGTCCTCAGCCAGGAACCATGACCTTGCATTATGTGTGAGGGAGGAGGGAATCCCACAGCAGTTGATGCTACAGACTGCAACTGCACATTAAACCCTCATGCATTTATCAAGGGCACTGTGAGGATTGAACAACTGCTGTCTCCACAAGCGAATAGGAGTAAGGCTTTGAACGACGATCCCCAATGTAAGCCACCCCACAACAAATTCTCCCTCACTACTGCATGCCACCACCCACTTGAAACCACGGTTACTGCATGGTGGCATTCATGTTTGACTACCCTCATGCAGAAAGGCTAGCCTCTGAAGACCTAGAACAGTAGTGCAAGATATCTTGCCAAGTCCCATAAGACCAAATAGTGGCCTTATTGGTAGGATCCCATCTTTTAGATTAACTAATTTCTTTAATGGATACCATTTTAATTAACTCGGTGCTCACACATCTCTCAACTACAAATGCTGATGCTTCAATGGTCTATGCTCAAACACCTATATTTCTGATCACAATAAAATGACATGGCTATTCAAGGTTATTGTAAGGTAGCTCTCTGTAGAAGAGAACAGATGCTTCAGGTTCTTGGTTCTGAATCTGACAAGGGGAGTTGGCAGTCAGCAACCAGATCCATGATTCTAAAGGGGCTTTCTCTGCCTCCACTGGTGTGGGGTCCTAGATACTGGGTAAAGAGAAATCTGGGCACAAAGACTGGTGGCTTCTGCACTTATACTAGTTAAACAGACAGAGTTTATGCAGGATGTATGATGCTACATCGCAAACGTTTACATCGCAAACATTGACATCGCCGTTTTGACATCGCATACACATTCACAACGCACACTTTCACAACGCAAACCATTAGTTCGCTTCCCCATTAAAATGCATACAAAACACAATCACAACGCACACAAACACACTGCACGCTTTAACATCGCGATTTTTTCTCCCGACCCTAAACTAAACTCCCCCTTACGCCTAAAGCCTAAAACACTGTCCTACACTACGACCAGACACTGCCCTAAACCCTAAACACTATAGTCTAAGCACAATCCCCCTTATGCCTAAAGCCTAAAACACTGCCCTACACTACGACCCCCAGACTCTGCCCTAAACCCTAAACACTACACTCTAAGCACAATCCCCCTTACGCCTAAAGCCTAAAACACTGCCTTACACTACGACCACCAGACACTGCCCTAAACCCTAAACACTACACTCTACGCACAATCCCCCTTACCTCTCTCTCCTCGCGTCGTCCGTCCCGGTGCTTGCCTCTGTCCGCGTCCGACTCCCATCCATTACACCACATGCGATTTAAAAGCGCATGCGTTTTAAAAGCACATGCGATGTAATGGGACGCGTGGTAATGGTCCACGTCGTAACGTCGCTTGCGTTGTAACGCTTGCGACGTAAACGCATGCGATGCAACGCATGCGTTGTGATGGGTGTTCGCCTTTATGCATTCTATTGGTCCAGCACTGTGAACACTGGAGGCACTTCTTGGTTTTTGTATAATCCTACCAGACTGACCAAGCCACGGTTTTGCCCTGTTGTGTCTGCAAGAAGGTGGGCTGGGAATAAGAATTCCCTGTCAGGGGAGACCAAAGAAAAGTTACAAAAGCCTGATAGGAACAATAGGCATGAGGAAGAAAGGATCAGGAAGGAGACATTTTCATCCCTGCTCTACACAGTGACCCTGTACCTTTCTATTCTCCACACTTGATCAATAGAAGAGTGCTTTAAAGATGGGGAAGATCATCTAGCCAAGCTGTGGTCCCTCACTAAGCCACCATAATACCACCAGTCCTTTAACCCTTGCACCACAAGCCATCCTCACTGTGGTATGTTCATGCACCAAGCATAGGGATTATTAAAAATAAATATGTGTTTTAAGTCTGGAAACAAATGCGCTTGTGTTTCTTTACATAAGTGTCTCCTTTGTGTCATATGTTTGGAGCATAGGTTCTAATTTTTTTAAGTTAATCTAACACGTAGCAAGTGTATCTATAATCTAAGATAAAAGCAACAAACTTTAGAAGTTTGTAAATGGAGAAAATTTTATATTTCAAAAAGAAACCAATACCTCGGCATCTTCAGAAAACCTCTTAATGCATGCTGCTGCAAGGGTGTATAGTTGCACTGGTCTGCTTTCATTACTCATCCATATTGAATGAGGTTGTAAGTATTTTCTACTGTAGTTAGGGCACGAGTCGAAGGTACACGTGGGTAGAGGGTGTCTACAGTTGTATGACGGAACCCCACATGCATTCACCATGCATGCCTTTACACTGCAGTCAGTACCCTGACTGCGATGTTACCGCGAGTTCCTTCACCACGCAAAGCATTACAATGGCTCACCTTAGGGGGGCGTTGGACTTTAAAATAGTATAAATTACTATTTCAACTCCACTCAGTGTATCCGTAGGGAAGGTGTTTGACTTAAAATCCAACACCAGTCCAACAACACATCCCTTAAAGCTAGTTGTTGTAAAGACTTTCATGGTAAAGGAATGCGCTGCAACGTCGCAGTCGGGGAACTGACTGCGGTGTAAAGGCACATTGTGGTATTGACTGCATTGTAAAGGATGTTTCCCATGTCTACCTGCTCTCTTCACAGGGCGGATGCTGTCTACCCTGCCAAGAAGTTGGCTGCGACAGAAATATGCTGAAACCGTCCTGGTGTCATTTTCAGACACTGGGACACATTCAGGAGCACCCGCATGTTGTCTGCTTTCGTTCCAAGCAGCAACGTGCAGGCGGAGATGGGGCTTTGTTATTATAAATTCTATTTGGGCCCAAAACAAAGCTCGAAGTTAAAGGACCATCAGGCCTCCATTTGTTGGAGTATCCTGGCTGAGAGCTCTCTGGAGTCTCACACCTAAATGCAAACGCAATGGAGGCAAAGGCGCACAGCTTGTTATTACTTCAAAATACTTGAGAGACATGATTTTGACTTTTTCCAGTCCCTGTATATAAGGGATATGCATGCACTATAAGGATGTCAGATGTGCTGGTTTGTAACAGTATTTACACAAATAACAATTTAAATACCACTATTTTGCTTTATTTCTTTTATAGTGCTACTCATCCGAATGAAGGGTGACAGAGAGCTTTACATCACAAGTACACATTATAAATTGACAATAAATCATGCAAGTGTGTAAATC
Organism: Calotriton arnoldi; assembly: GCA_963921515.1. Lineage (NCBI taxonomy): Eukaryota > Metazoa > Chordata > Amphibia > Caudata > Salamandridae > Calotriton > Calotriton arnoldi. The sequence continues at coordinate 179,012 of CAWUFW010016252.1, read as the reverse complement.
AATGTACAGGATGTGTTATTTAAGACAGTGAGGGTTGCACGGTGTAGTAATCACATGTCCTTCATAGCTCACTGTGCTGTATTAGAAGGATTTAAAATGTATGAACTGAAAGTAACAAAAAAGATCCCGGTGTTAAAAGCAGTAACCCACTTACTTCGCTTCATAAAATAAAAATCTATCATTTAAAAAATCTATAACTTACGTATTACAGGATGTGTTTTGCAGGAAACATATTAACCCTCTATGCAACTTTGATTCAAAACTGGCACTAGAGAAAATAGAGATCTTTCCAGCAAATGCGTTAACCTCCAGAGTTATCTTTTCATTATTATTTTTCACAGAGATTTTCTGGGTTCATAAAGATCTCTACAGTAGGTGCCTTAACCACGTCAGATGTTTTAAAATGCAGACTTTGCTAACAATTGAGAAGAATAGATTTGATGCCATGTTTCTTCTTGTTGCCAATTCCTTCGTAGCAGAGTTTCCAAAAAATAAATATACAAGTTGAGGTCCAGATTTTGCGTTGGGGTTGCATTACTTTTTCGGCACAACACTGACGGATATCTAATTTATTAAATCTCGTAATGTGCTCAAATGTACTCACGATAGACATGCTAAACATGTGTGTGAGGTCTTAAGATCTGATGTCACTTCTTGTGATGTCAATTCCTGTGAGGTCATGGGTTGTGATGTCACATCCTGCAAAGCCACATGCGTTGTCGTGCTGGGATGTCACACGCTGTGATGTCACGTGCCATGAAGTCACTTGCATACTGCCTAACTTGGTTAGTCCCTCCACTTCTTTTTTAGGACTTGTGCACTGCGGTAGTAGATTGTTCTTCTGTAAATGCACAGTTCATATATATGGCATGTGACTATGTGGTGCGGGACATACATTATTCAATTGAAATATTTGCTTTCTTTGTCAATAACAATGTGTAAGGTGTGATTTATTGGTGCTGATCTAAGCTCAAGATTGTTTCAATGGACCATTAGTAGAAGTGGCGTTACTTTGCACCAGTAAATAACACACATGTGTGTACATCAAAGGTTTCCAACAATAGTCCGACGGTAATGAACGCGCTCCCAGTCTCGGGCTACTTCAGAGAGAACTTCAGCTATTCATTGTTGCCTTTCTTGCTTTAAATCTGTGTGGAAATAGAAGAGATGCGCGCTTCATCTGTTATCATAAAATGCAAATGTTTTCCTCCGAAGAATGTTCCACACTGAATAGAGGTGGGCGACTTGGCGCGTGCTCTTCCCCGCTGAAAGGTGTTTCTTCTCTTGTGTGGTGGGGAACAATGGCCTACCTTGCACGGAAGAGTGTTAAACATATGGTCAATGGCTCTGGTACCTGCTTTGCTAATGTAGGCATTTGTAGCTCTTATAGAGGAAAACTCCGCTGGCCTCATAATCCGATAAAGAGAATGTATAAAAACGGTTTATTTTACGCAGATAACACTGGTCCAACATGTCCTGCTGCTCTCCATCTATGGCCGTGGAAGCCGGAGGCACAGGCCCCAGTCCTACTTCCTGGAGGGTTTCAGATTGTGCGCGTCAAAATGAAGACACGCGTTAATATGGCCTAATCTGCCCCTTTCTATCCGTTTCTTCGCGAAGCTTCCGGGGCTAGTGCCTCCCAGGCTGCGCGACTATCTATGCCCCTCTATGTGCTGAAAGATTTGACGTGGAAATGGTATGACAGGCTTGGCTTCTCCGCGTGCAGCTGGCACGGCGGATTCCGGGGGCCTGCTGTAGCGGCATCCTCCGGAGCAGGGCTTGCCTGTCACTTTCCCACCCGCCTCGGAGAGCTCAGCCCTGCCCCTGAATCTTCTTAATGAGAGGAGGGGGACAATGCCGCATTGTGGCCGCTATTCAGACCTTGTGCGAAGAACAATCTCTGTTTACCCAAGCATTTGTACAACCCAAACCCTGTCGATAATTACTGCCGGAGCCCCTGATTAACTCTGCTGTCTGCCTCCCCACAAAGACCTATTGAAAGCCCCACTATCTCCCACAGACAGTAGAACGTCGCGCAGGCCTCGTTTTTGGCTGAAAGAGGACAGTACTTGACCTGCCCAGCACATCACTCATTACGGGCCTTCCGTACTGTAGCACATCCCTGTGTTATTGTGGCGCTGGTAAAACCTAAGTAAATCCATAAGAAATACATATAGTCAGTTCTCTTTCCACTCGCCACTTCTCACCATATGCCTGGGAGGAACAGTGCCCTCGACTAAAACATGACTAAGAATTAAAAACATTTATTTTTTTCCACATTTGTTTTTATTTTATTCATTTCTTTTTGCATTTTTTCCCTATCTTTGGGAGGGTCCATCAGCGGCACTGAGCTTTTGTTTTCACACAGGGCACATAGCAGAATTGTTGTCCTGTCTATTTATATGATCTGGGTAATAATTTCAGTCTGTCAAATCTGTGGGTATGCGCCACCTCCCCCCATGCAGGCTGCTGCAAGCGCTATGCAAAACAGCATCATGAATATGTGTAATTATGGAGATTCATGGTAATTCTTTCAGGGTTATCCAATGTGACGTTTATAGGACAGCAACATACATCAATTTAAATGGGAGTGACAAATATCTTTGTCTTTTTATTTCTGTAGTATTTTTACAATTTCTACAGTTTCTCAGGGGAGTAGTATAAACCAATACAATTTCTTACAATATAATCTACCCAAAACTGAAATGCTTTCCTAAAATACTCATTTTTTTATATCATTTCAGTTTCTCAAGTTTGTGATCACACCAATATGATGCCTCCAGTAGGCTGATTTATCTTTTCTGAATAAGGTTTTTGCATGTGAAGCAGAAAGTGGAGTATAGATTTGCATTTTACAATTCACTGTGGTGAAATATTTTGAGCCTCAATGAAGGGAATCTGCGCCGCTTAACACTTGGAAAATGGTCCTGCTTGTCTGATAGAATTGCTTGCTAATTATGAAACACCCATTTAATTTATGTAAAGACACTGGAAGCGAAGGCGCAATCTATTTCTTCTGCTTCGCGAAGCCTTCGGTGGCAAGTGCCCTGTAAATACTGAATCAGCCATCTTGAATCTGTGTTGCGCAGTTACTGTTGTTCTCTTGCCTATGGCATATTCTCCCCTCATATACACACACATATATGCACTCACAAACACACACATTCATGTCATATCAGCACAAACATGCAGACCCTTGTGGCACTCTCACAGTACAACCATCTCATTTTTTCAGTATAATTTAATACATAATCACACAGCATTGTATGTTTTATAGTATTTTCTGTCACACAATAATTGCATTGTGTCCTGTGGCTGAGTGTTTTATCATTTATAGAAAAAGAACAAAATAACGTATGCACTTGGCCCATCAGGTTTAAAGGCAGAACCTCCTCTGTGAATGTTGTTTTTTGTAATAATAAAAGATGTTCATTGTGTACAGCTAATGCATGTTTGCTACATATGCAACACACAAAAGAACAGAAAAAGACGGGCCACTTGCTGTCTAAGGTTTACCCTAGCAAAGTCATGTGTTTATTTTACAATATGACTGCTTAGAATTTCAGGTGCTAAGAGCAAAGCATGATTTCATGAAGTACATTTTGAAAAATGTTTTTTGAAAAAGCAAAAAATATTAATAATACTAATAAAATAAATGCACTCCTGGTTTCCCCTATGTCAGGAACAGATCCATTATCGACGAAACACAGATTTATTCTGTCAACATAAAAAGCTTTCCATCGGCTATGCTCATTTTTGCTGTTTTTCTTTTATAACCTTATATTATGTATTTGCACCAGTCTTTCTGCACAGTGGTTGTTTGAGGTCGGCTTTGGCCTGGTGTGACTGCAGGCAGTATGTTTGTCTTGCCTTCTGGCAGGGTCATTCTTTTCTGCTGGATCCTCGTTTACAAAAAAAGGCCCTTTGTTGTCTATCTACATCCATTTTGGTTTGGTGGGCAGAGAGCGTATTATTTTAACAGGTGTTCGTTTAAGTGGTCTCTGCATTCAGAGTTATATTTCATGGTCACACCTTTACAAATGGGTTCTGCACAGTGGCACTGCGCTGCCTCCCAGCCATGAATGCCCGTGTGTGCTGTAATTAGCAGGGCCTGCTGTGGAGGGGCGCCACTAATAGAAAGAAGAATGAAGAATGCCTTGCACTAGCATCCCAGCTTCAGGTTATCTAGCTGCATATGAACGGCACACAATGCTATAGTATGCAGGAAACAATGACGAATATGCCATTCGAGGCACTGCCAAGACAAAAGAGTGGGCCTCATTTATGCAGAACAGCATCATTTTTACACAAATTCAAAGAGATGCTTAGTGGACCCTAAAATATTATGGTGAATTAACACTTGCTAATTTCATATATCATACAACATTCTGCGCATACACTAAAGCATGGGACGATGAATGCCATGCTCGACGCCCACCAGGGCACACCAGCAAGCGCTCGTCATGCTTTCCTCTCAGAATGGCTATTCATTTTCTTGGAACACAAGGGCACCATGACTACCTTTAAATGCCCAGTCTTTCAGATATTAAACACAAAAGACTGCATTATCAGCACCACAGCAATGTGATTCCACGTTCAAGCTGGCTGTGGATTCTAAAATGAAACATTTCAGCCATGGAATCTCATGCAAACTGTTCGAAATAGAGGTATGAACAGTCGTGCTTGAAGGGGACTATATTCTTGAGCTTTCTAACAAGCTTTTTATTTATTTATTTTATTAGTCACCTTTTTGATTATGGTCAACTCCACTTTCTAAATTTACAACAAGACAATAAGTTCCACGAGGACTGATTGGTTTATTTGTATGTGATTGCAAATGCCTTTATTCCCCTCAAGTCTTTAAGATACTTAGATTGCTACACACTCACACAACACAGAGGTGCGCCCACACACGCTTACATGCAGACACACATCCTCACACACATGCAAACACGTATCTGTGTATTCAATAAACATCTCCATAAGCCTAACATTCACCACTAGCAGTAGAATTGTGTTGAATTAATTGCAAGAAAAGAAAAGATCGGGTCCTTTATTTTCTCTGATCCTGGTGGCAAGTTCTTCTTTTTTTTGCAGAGTTGGTCCTTATTTGAGGCTCTTTTATGATGGTAGTAGCCGGGAATACATATTCAGATTGAGTGTTTTTTCTTTCCTATGTAACAGTGAACACTCCTCTTTGTATCTTGTAGCATTGTTAAATTTCTTGCACAGGAGGTAGTCAACCCATACTTTCAAGATCACATCCGCCATATTCGATGCAACTCACCCCACCTGCCAGTGCGCTCTCGATTACAATTGATGATTCTACTCAGGATTATTTACCAGTCTACTCAGAACTTTCCTGCCTCAAAACTCAGCCTCTGTGCAACTATTTGCACAATATATCCAGCCCAGCATGTCTAGCCAGATGTTCTGAAGACAACCGCTTCCACATTCATAGGGTGCGCCTTCGCCATTGAGGCGGCCGAGGCATGGAATGCATTTCCTTTTTTTGCATCAGGAATCTTCCTTATTGAATTTCCATAGAAACCTCAAGACCTGGCTACTTAAATAACACGTTGTGTCTTCTTTAGGCTCTCAATGTTCGCTTGGGCCATGATTCCATCCATTCTCCTTGCTCACACTAACTGTACCCTTCTGATTCTGGTTTTACTCATTACTATGCCGTTAAATCTGTTCAATCTATATGCTATTTCAATAGCACCAAGCATCTCTGGCATAAGAGTTCGTCTGTAATTAGTAGTTTGTCCAGGAATATTCACATGTACAAAATGTATGCACATGGTTGATCATTACAAATCAGGTCGAGTAGAATTGCCTCATGAGATTCCCAGTGGGTCTGCTTTTCCACACCCGTATTTTCCTGGTGTGAGACAAACAGGCACAATTTTAACATACGGTAATTCTGCCTGGTAAATTCACGCAAGACTTTTCTCTGTAACAGCCAAGCCTCATTCTGCATTATTTTCTGACAGGTGACAACTCACACCCCACATGTGGGGGAGGGGGGAGCTGCAGGTAATTACAGTGCAGGCGGTATATGTTTGTGTTAAACCCCACAGAACTGAGATTTCCTAGTGGTTTTTTGACTGGAAAAATTGGTCCCACATAGTGATTCCCTATTCCATGATTCTACGGAGTTTAACTAGTAATTGCATTGTAGTGGAGTGTATTTACAGCACAGTAACGGTAAACTGAGAAAAATCCTAACTTTAAGACTTTCGGTATTCACAGAAGGCATTTAGGAGTCCTAAAGTTAGGAGTCCTAACTTTACTACTCCTAAACTGAGAAAAATCCTAACTTTAAGATCTTTCGGTATTCACAGAAGGCATTTAGGAGTCCTAAAGTTAGGACTACTAACTTCTGTGAATACCGAAATGAGTAAATTCATTCTGTGAATACCAAAATGAGTAAGTGTATGCTGTGAATACTAAAAGTACTAACTTTACGTTTTTGACGTAAGTTAGTTCTGTGAATCAGGCCCAATAAAACCTCTTCATTGCTAAATGTGGTGCACATTTAATACCTGAGCATTTGCAGTTCTAGATATAAACATGATTATACCCGATTCATTATGTATGTATCGATGCATAACCATATTACTCAAAAGGTCCTGGCTTGTATATTGTTGTGTGAACTGTTTTCCTTGTGTCATGAGTCATGAAATGTACATTCCAAGCACATGTGCAGAATCGTGTTTATAATGCATCATATTTCTTATTCCAAAGTTCAACTTAAATAGTATAGTAGTAATCTGATAGTCCACCAGCCTGCTCGTAATCTGAGGTCATCGGGCAGTGCAAGATTGACTGTGCCCAGGGTGCGGAAGGCGCGGATAGGTGGAAGATCATTTGGTTTCTTGGCGGCTAAGGCTTGGAATGAGCTCCCAGTGGATCTGAGTGCAGTTGAGTCGGAGTCTCTGTTCCGCAAGAAATTGAAAACTTGGCTCTTCCGTCTCCCCCTGGGAGGGCTAAAGTGGTAAGGTGCCATCTTGTGTGGATGTCCGCGTTCACTGGGGGGCAGCTTGGGAGGGTTGCTTGGGTCCAGCTATGTCCTAGCGCGGGGACACTCCGGTTGGAGTAACCATTGCGCTCTATAAGCTTCCTAATAATAATCTGTGGTACTTGTGTCAGGTGGATTATTGTTTATGGTATGGGAAGTAGCCTTCAGTTATTTCAATTGTGAATCTAGTTGTGTGAATCACCAGTGCTGTGGTGAAACTGATTGCTTCCAATATTTGTGACAGTAGTGCAAATTATTATGCTGCAAGATACATACTACCACTGCAAATGTGTTCTGGAATGAGCTGGAGAGCACTAGCACCAGTACTTTGAGTAAACAGTGATTGGCTGATATGGTGTGCTCACTACCTGCAGGTGGCTCAATACAGGGTTGGATTGTGGCAAGGACATCTAATATGATGGCACGACTAAAGCTTACCCATTACTTGATAATGTCCACTGGTATTCCACATGTGGTTACTCTGTCTATCAACTCTCTCAATCATTCCTCTTCTGTGTCAATTTTTTGCGATATGGTGCTGCCTACATTATGTCTGCATACCTGTCTGACCTGGCTTTTAAAATCTTGCATCCTTTTCTTCTCGGGACATCTGCAAGAGCAGCAGGAGTAAGTAACAACTCTAACTCATAATGCACAGAAGCGCACAAAATTACAAAGTGTCTTCACATTTGTGGTATCCTGCTTACAGGATACTAGTCTCGTTTTTGAAGTATGTTTGCGCTCAATCCATCAATGCTGGTTCTGTGAATGTCTTTCTTTCTGCAGTACACAACATTACACCTAAGTCGACTTACAAGGTTCCGGAATAATTGTGCAGAGACTTTTTGGAAGTCTTTGAAAACAAAGTGATGTTCATTGACCAATCTTCTCTTCCATGATTAGACAATATGGATAATGTGAAGCTAGCATGCAAAGCTCAGTGGTTCTGGTTGCACTTTGCCCCAGTGTCAGAGACAGAGATGCTGGACATAATTTCCAAGGTTAAACCATCTTTCTGATGCCATACCTGGCTCCATTAGCAAAGAAATTGCCACACAGCTTCTTCTCTGCTGGTTCACCTAGGTACAATTCCTCTCTTGAACAAGATACCTTCCCTGTCTGTTTAAATATAGGTCAAAGCTCTCCATTATTAAAAAGAAATTGATTGGATCCCAATGACTAACTTCTATACTACTCTTACCTTCTCTTCCTGGGAAAGGTGACAGAAAGCAGGGTAGCATCCCAGCTTTCATCTTATATCCTTATTAACAACCTCTTAGACACCTTCCATTTTGGCTTCAGACATGGCTACAGCATGGAAACTATACTCCCTCAAAATGCTGATGACTCACTGCACATCCTAGGCAATTCCTGCCTACTTGTGCTCCTTCCACTCAGGAAAAATTAGGGAGAAACCCTGTGTTTTAGATAATCGGGACGGGGTAACAACAGGAAACAGAAAAGTCCCTTGCAAAAATATCAGGATCATGTGTTGAGCCAAAGAATATAACAGTGTAACAGTTGACCACGAAAATAAGTTAATTCAAACTTCAAGTTTATTCAAAATTATTGATTAAAAAGTTTTGTTGAAAAACTAGACATAAATTAAGCATATCAAATAAAAACAATACATGAATTGCAACACACAGTGTTGAAGATCATAAAAATGAAGAAAACTACACAAAAACAGTTGACGCGGCGTTTCGGTATAACTTGATAAAAACACCTTCTTCAGGACAGAGTTTTCTGTAATAATTTAAAAAAATTTTTTAGCACATTTCATATCTCATAAATGTCTAGTCATAGGAGGTAAACATTGCAGTGAAAGGTTTAGTCGAGCAAAAGTTACACTGAAAAAATGCAAATATAATACTTTATTATAAATCATCAAAACAAATTTAATTTACAAACAATTTGGCTACACAGAAGAAGGTGTTTTGAATAAACTTGAAATTTGAATTTCACTTTTATGAATATTTGTTTTAACTTATTTTCGTGGTCAACTGTTACACTGTTCTATTCTTTGGCTCAACACATGATCCTGATATTTTTGCAAGGGACTTTTCTGTTTCCTGCTCCTTCCACTCAGCCTCTTTTCATACTGTTAACCATCTTACCCTGATTAACACCCTGATAGGAAGTATAGAAATTGAGGAGGTAGTCCTTTATGAGTTCACCTCTTCGCTGAATAACCATTCAAAAAGTGTGAAAGTTGCGAATTACTTCCCCAAAATGTCAGCCTTTATCAACTGGTTTCTCAAGGCTTGTTCCTCTCTCAAGCCTTTAGAAACCTATGTCTTGAACCTCTAGGTAAAATTCTCAATCATTCAAGAATCCTTTACCCCGCATGCTGATGATACTCATCTCTATCTGAAGATCTCATCTCCAAATGCCACTCCCTTCTCTCCAGCACCCTGGCAAGAATTCAAAAATGGCTTTCCACCCACCATCTCAAACTTAACCTTGCTAAGACAGAATTCCTGTGAATTTCTCCAAAGACATCCAACCTTCCTGTTCACAAAAGGAACGTAATCCTTCTCTATCCTGGATTGCAAAAACACCATTATTGAGAATGTGAAGTGTCTTGACTTTATCTTTGATAACAGTTTTTTTATTTTTTGTAATATTTCTTTATTGTGCTTTTACCTTGAACACATAATACAAATCCGAAATATGGGCCCTGGACAAAAAATAAAATAAGCAATGTTTGAAACAAACTGTGAACATAGAAACCTAAAGGAATGTTTAAGTCAGAGCGACAACTTGATAGCAGTCTTAACCTTCAGAGGCATATCTCTGCTATGACCAGCCATGGCAGATTGCTGCTCCACTGGCCTTGGGAGCGGAGTGGGTGCTAGCAAGAAGCACCGCTCCCGGTTTTGTTACAGTGGGCCGATATTGCAGCATTGCTGCAAAACTGGCCCCCCAGAGACAAAACCGGCGCACACAGTCACAAAACCAGCCCCCATCCCTCCGGCCCACAGTGGAAATGTCCAGTGCCCGCTACGGTCAGTCCGGCCCTGTTCTTGGGCATCAGGCATTTTATCCAAGAACAGGACTTAAAATCAATAGTTTGAGGGCTGATTCTTCCCAGAATAAACTATGGGATCTTTCTTCTCTCTGGTCTTCCTAAAGATCACTTGCCCCCTCTGCATGCAGCAACTCATTTTGTTACAGTTTATTAGAAATTTGACAATATCACACCCATCCTGCTAATTCTACAATGTCTCCGCATTAAAGCTAAAGGTCAATTTAAAGTTGACTACATCACACTCAAAGCCCTGCATGACTCTCATCCAACAAACCTGTCTGGAAAACTAAAGATCTCTGGTGTTTAACAGAGCTCGAGGAACATTGAGTGCCTTTTCTGGGTGCCTCCCACTTTCAAACACAAATGCTATATGAATAAATCCTTCTCTGGAAGCCCAAAAAAGATTTGGAATTGTCTTTGTCCAACCTAAGCAAGACCTCCAGTCCTTTAAAAAGGAACTCAAAATATTTTTCTTTGAAAGACACTTTCGTTAACATTTTGACCACCCTTTCCACTGAAAGTGACATGGGCAGGATTCCTACTAAGTTCTAAATCTTTTCCATTGTTTTCCGTTGCTGCTCCTCTTGTTAAGTGCTCTAATGCCCTCGGCCCTTGTAAGGCTTTCAGTTCTTTGTCTTGATGTATGTTCTTGTCTGTTGTTCATATTTTCCTCATGTAAATCTCTCTAATGCCCTCGGACCATGTAAACCTCTTTTAATGCAGCCCATGGGTAAGTGCTTTCCAGTAACTTTTTCTCCCAGTGAGGATGGTTATCAAACCAGTGTATGGTATGTTGAAAATGGGCTGCAATGTAGCACACAAATATATCAGGCAACCCCAACACCCCTACTCCCAAGGCAACTTCGATATCTCCACTTTTACATTGTCTCTGCCACTTGCCCATTCCACTTTTCCCATAAGCATATCCAGTCCCTTAAACACACTCATTGGTTTCAGGCACATTGCATTTACCACATATATAAACAGCTGGGCAAAACATTGTTTTGATCAGAGCTGTGCATCCCATTACGGACAGTGGAAGGTCACTGAATTCTGGAGGCCCACGAGGACTTTACACATATTATCATTTAGTTGCCATGTGAGGTTCACGGTCATCTGTATTCCTAAATACCTACAACTGGCCAGCTCTCGCTTTATACTCAGTGATGGCAATCATCCAAATTCTACTGACAGTAGGAAGCCCAGTGGAAACAATTTAGATTGGCTCCAATTTATATGAAGTCCTGACACTTCACCAAAACTATATATCATAGACATCAAAACAGGGATCGACCCTTGTGGATTTTTAATATATAGGAAAATGTCATCTGCACAGAAAGATATCAAATGTGATCTACTGCCTAGTGTTATACACCATTCACCCATCTGCTGCCTCAACTTTTGTGCCAGTGGCTCCATTGCCAAACGAAACAACAATGGCAATAGAGCACACCTCTGTCTAGTTCCTCACTGCAATTTCCATTTCTCAGAAATCAGCCCTGTCATACACACTCTGGATGTAGTTTGTGCTTATAAGAGCTTAACCTCCTGATCAAAGTTTGTGCCTATCCCCATCCTTCCATACACCTGCCATATGTAATCCCACCCCATTATGTCAAAATCAGGCTGCACGTCCAACATGATCAAGGCCAGTAGGTGATCAGATGTCTTCTGTGTAGCCAGCATATGTGTTAATTGTCGTAAGTTATGAGTGGTGTTCCTGCTTGGCACGAATTGATCCGGATGTATTGAATTGGAGATAAGCAATACCAGTCTATTTTCTAGTGTCTTATTCAGGAGTTTAACATCTGTGTTAAGCATAGACGACAGTCTATATTACGTTATATCCTCAGGATCCATGTCTGGCTTTCATATCATAACCACCATTGCTTTTCTCAGAGACCTAGGCAAATAACCACAGCCATATGCCTCCTGATATACCTCAAACAGTTTGTCTGTAATTATATCAGACATCACTTGATATACCTCGCTAGGGCAGCCATTTCCTCAGGAGTCTTCCTTTTCTTCATATCCCCGAATACTTTTATCAGCTCTCTTTCCCTGTAGGGGCATCCAATAAATCTGCCTGCTCCACACTGTCTAATTATCTCTGCCTCTCAGCGTAGACCCTTCTTTTAACCAAAGCTGGCTCTGGAATCTGACTAGACACTTCTTCCAACCATTCATGAAAGGCTTCTAACATACCTTCCTGGTCCTTCACTTCCATGTTTGGCGGCTTGCTTGATTTCATAATATGCATGTGTGGTTGTTCTTTTTTTAGTGCGAAGTCAGATGATTTTCCTAATTGTTCACTTCTACGTACAGTTTTTTTTACTAAACTGTTTATGTGTGTGTTTTTCCAAAGTGGTCCAGTCATCCTCTTTTCCTCTCTTAAGTGCCACTATTTCTGGCCATTTTTTAGGATCTAATATGCACTGTGTCTCTAGCACCTGCAGTTCCCTATCTTTATCTCGCAACCTGAGTATTGTAGTCTGAATAATAAATGCAGTAGCCATACACTCCCCCTGAGGGAGACCTTGATTGTTTTCCACTCAACGTCCCAGTTGCTCACTGTATTCCAGTTATGGCCAAAGAAGGAATTCAAGTAAGCATGTATGTGGTCAGCAAAAACAGCGCCCGTCAACCCTTCAGCACATAATAGGCAGCTGGCAGCTGTAGCCACACAGTCTTGCCAGTTCTAACTCCACAATCAGTGGCGAATGGTCTGACAGGAGTATGCCTGGGACCTTGCTTTGATATTATGCCTCATATCCTCTCTACGCAGTAATATAAAATCTATTCTTGTGTGCGTGTTTTGTATGTGAGATGCAATGAAATAATTTCTAGTCCTGCCATGTTGCAATCGCCAAACATCAATAAGGTCAACTCATATATTAAATCTAATAACGATGCATTCATATTAGGCTTAGTGTCCTCCTTTGGTGGTAATCTATCTAATTGTCCATCTAACATGCAGTTAACATCACCCCCCATATTATTACATTCTCTAAGTTACAGGCCATTTTCATCAGTAACACCACCAAAAAGTCTCCATTATCAACATTAGGAGCATATACATTGACCTACAAGCCTCCCCGCACCATCACCTAGCACCCAGCCATTTCCTCTATCGTTTCTATCTCATGGAATTGCACTACTGCATTAATCAAGGTCAGTGCTCCTCTTGAATATTTATAGTAGTCAGTAGTGTAGATTTATCCTCTCCACTTTCTGTGGAGCTTTCTAGTTCTGCTTTCATGAAGTGTGTCTCCTGAAGCAGTGCAATTGTTCTTTTGTGTTGTCTCAGATGTGTGTGTAGACTCTGTAGCATTTGCTTTAATTATTGAGCTCCCCCACATTCCAAGTAAGAATCATCCTAGTAGAACCCTTATATGATCTACATTAGAGTATCTGTATGGGATCTGTGCCCACCCAGAAACATTGTGTGTCCCCTAGTGTTCCTAGCAATATGAACTGTGTGTTCCAATGCTTGTTGATACACTTCCTGTAAGACTTCATTCTCAATATAAATCTTCCTAACGCTCATTACCCAAGACAACTTATATAATCTCATGAACTAAAAGAATCCCCTCACGGTGTCAAGGTTCCACTGACCTGAATTCCAGGCACCGCAGGAACGAAGATTATCCACCCTCTCACCTCTAGGCTCATCCTCCATGCCCGAATCTTAGGACAAGTGTGATGATTATACTTCAGTGGAAAGGGATTTAGAAGGGAGAAGGAAAAAGATGAGTGTCCTCGATAGTTACTCTCTGCTTGGGTAGCTCTGCTAATAGCGAAGGCTGGGGACTGATCTTCCCTTCGTGGGTAGGGTGATTACAATATCTTCGTGGATAGGGTGCTTCTGATTTCTCACTCAGGACCCCAAGTTTAATTGCGTGTTTGAGCATTTACTCATTAAAGTACTATTGGTTAGGCTTTGTTAGTGTTCGTTGTTCTCACATTACTCCATAGGAATACTTGGGGTCAACTTCTGTCCTATTCTTAGCATAGGCATGTAACTCAGTCTTGTTCTTTAAAGTCCTGGAATCAAAGTCTTAACATTTCTTGCCTTGAACTGTAAAGGATGAAGTGCACAGACCTTATAGTTTGCATTGTGTAGTGCAGTAGTTCGGATGTTTTTGTAATTTGTTCTTTTTTCACTTTCTTTTTTGATTTGCAGATTTCTTTTGTCAAGGGGATGCCCAACCGGGGGAAGGAGCGAGGATGTAGGACAACTGGAAATCCATCGTGGACGTCAAAGAGGCTGCACCACCAGGAGCCGGACCAGGGAGATCCTTCTCCCAGGTAGGTGTGAAGCCAAGCAAGGGTCTGAAGCCTATAGCACAGTATTTATATGCCATGCCCCAAGATGGCTGCCAAATCTGGTGAGTACTTGAGATCTTGTTGTCGTAACGCACCTCCGAAGACACAGGCGCTCGTAGAACACTGCCAGACATACGGGATCCAGTACAAGCCAGAAAGACTACATCTCCCATGATACCATGGGGGAAGTGACATATTGCACGTAATTCCGGGAAACAGCGCCTGAATAAAAGAACTTCCGGGGCATCAGTCGTGTGCCGATTATTCGTTCTTGGAGCCGCAACAATATCGAGGGGGTCCGGTAAGGGTGCTGTGTGCACCACTGTTATTATACCCTTGGCGCTTGTTGTGGCAGCTGATATCGCAGAACTTGGTCTGCGCAACCTCGGCAGCTTTCTTTCATTTCGTTTTCCCCTGTTCGTTGAGTCGGGGCTCCGACTCTTGCAGGGAGAAAACCTTTGTGATAGCTGGTTCTATTTTTAGTGACCTGACCTTGTTCCCGCCTAACTCTATGTGGGTCAGTTGTACCAACTCGAGGCACTTGTAGTTACTCCACGGTCCGCGCAAGCTGCGTGGTAAGTTTTCCACGTGTGATTCCGCTCTCACTTAATTTCCCTTGTTGACGAGTTGACCTCAACTCATGCAGGGAGATAGAGCGGGTGTTCTCAGAAAACCCATGTTATATGTTTTGTTCTGTGTTAAAAGTTTTACCGTTTTCACCAAGGTGCATTAGGGAAAAGTGTTACTTAATTTTGATGAAGGCAACACACCTTTGTAGGCTTTACAACTGCAGGCAGTTGGGGATTGTGTTTTGCTTATGTTTCCTAACAGGGGACGATCAAGTGTTCCTGGATTGGCAAGATCTCCCCCCTGTTAAAAACCCTTGTGGTAGAACTCCTGATATGTTTTGCGTTGGATATAAAGACTTACTGGATATTGTGTATTGTGTATAGGTGTACCAAAGATGACATACTTTTGATACATGTATTTCATGCTATAGATTAAGGAGGATTACAAACTGCAAGGGATCAGGTTCCGGAAAGAGCTTCGTATTTGTTTCCTTTACAGGTATTCCTAAAGAAGTTATTCTAAGTGGGGGGACACTACCAAAGGTTTCAAGGAAGGCTGTTTTCTCAACGCTATGTTTCTTTGTTGCAGGTCTCCCTCCCCGCTGTTCCCATTCTTTCCTTCCCCCGCTTGATCACCCCATCAAGTCTGTATATTACTCAGACATTGGGGCTATCAGGAGGTGGACCATAAATAGCAACGCACGATCCTGAGGATTCCAGAGCAGCTGACAGAATAATCGGCCCGCGGATTGCTATCCTCCCGGTCGTGCGTTGATTATGGCTACCTTAGAGGATGTAATGGCCGCTCTAGTCATAGTACAAACAGAACTAACCGCTTCCAGGGCAGAAACAGCGGCATTACGGGACAAGGTTGAGAGGCTACAAAGAAACCCATTTGACGCAAGAATAGGACGTACACATCAGGCTGCACCTGTGGTGGTGGAAATACATACACCTATTCCTTTAGCCACACCCGAAAGGTTCCATGGGAAGAGTAGTAAGGTACAGGTGTTTCTTACCCAAGTAATGCTACATTTTTCATGGAAGATGAAGGCCTTCAGTACCAATCATGCTCGGGTGGCTTTCCTAATCTCATATTTGGCAGGGGATGCAGCCCAATGGGCGGTACCCTTAGTAAAAAGGGTCGACCCGTTGTTATCCGATTGGGATTCGTTCATACGGGAATTCGAGAAAACCTTTAACCGTAGGTCAACCACGCTTTCAGCGGATCGAGATCTCCTGGAATTAAGGCAAGGACACAGAGACCTGATAACATATTTGAATGATTTTCGCAGGCTGATCACAGAAACAGAATGGCCTAAGGCCAAACAAGCGGCTATTTTTCATCAGGGGTTAAAGGAGGAGATGAAAGACGTGTTGGCCCAAATAGACCCTCAACCCACCTCGTGTGAGGATTTAATAAGTCTGGTCTTAAGGTTGGATCATCGCATGAGTGAGAGAAAGGGTGAACATAAAAGGAAGGACAAGTCCTATGCCAAAGAGGAGCACCCCCGATCTTCCGACACAAGTCACGACTCTAAGCAGGAATCAATGGAAATAGGAACGGTTCGTTCCTCACTTACCGCGGATGTAAGAGACTATCGCCGAAAGAAAGGGCTGTGTATCTATTGTGGGAAGAAGGGGCACTTTATTAAGGAGTGTACATTAAGACCGAAGTATCCTAGGACAAAGCCTAAAAAGGTTTCCATCGTCTCTTCTGGATCCCCAAAGGGAAACGAATGAGCTTGGAGAAGGAGGAAGGGACCACTTCAAGCAGGAATTATATCCCTTCACTGGAAGGCGAAGCAGCCAGTGGTAAAGACCATTTCTACTTGGAAATATGCCTTTTTATTCACGATGAATGGCGCCTGGTTCAAGCTATGTTGGATTCCGGGGCAACCGGGTGTTTCATGGACCAACAACAAGCACAAAGCTTGGGAATTGCATTACAGGAAAAAGAAACTCCCGAGGCGGTTTATGCAGTGGATGGAAGACGCCTCGACTCTGGACCCATTCGTTTTCACACTGGTGCTATGGACGTCTCTCGAGGAGAGGATCATTTGGAAAGATTGGTTTTTAACATCATTCAGGCACCTCAATACGGAGTGATCTTAGGACTACCATGGTTGAGGCTACACAACCCTGTGGTGAATTGGGTAGAGAAAACACTTCTGTTTACCTCTGAGTATTGTCGGAACCATTGCGCTCACTCTTGTACTAGCCCCGCCACCGCTCTGGCGCTTTGTCATCACATTGCCACTGCAGCAGAACACACGGTGGAGTTACCAGAAGACTACACAGATTACGCTGATGTATTCAACGAAGCTAAAGCCGAAGTCCTCCCACCCCATAGGCAATACGATTGCCAGATAGATTTGGTGCCGGGGGCAATCATACCTTGTGGGAGAGTATATGCATTAACCGAACCTGAAAACACTCATTTAAAGGCCTATCTGTACAAATATTTGGCGTTGGGGTTCATTCGTAATTCTAAGTCCCCCGCAGCCTCTCCTTTGTTTTTTATACCGAAGGCAAATGGGGAGCTGAGGGCTTGCATCGACTTCCGCGCATTGAACGCAGTAACCGTGAAAAATAGGTACCCTGTGCCTCTAATCAACGTCCTGTTGGAACAAGTAAAGAAGGCGGTAATCTACACTCGTTTGGATCTGAAGGGCGCAAACCACCTGGTTCGCATGCGCGATGGGGACGAGTGGAAGACGGCGTTCAAGACCCGCTATGGCCTTTATGAATATCTGGTAATGCCATTCGGCTTGTGCAATGCTCCGGCAGCATTCCAGTTCTTTCTCAATGACGCCTTGAGGGAGTACTTGGACCATTTCGTGGTAGTATATATAGATGATATTTTGATCTATTCATCTGATGTACGGATCCATAAACAACATGTGCGTACAGTCTTGCAAACCTTAAGAGACTACCGTTTGTACTGCAAAATCAGTAAGTGCGAGTTTGGTGTAACCACTGTCGAATTCCTTGGAGTTATGCTGACCCCGTGGGGATAAGAGATGTCAGAACGTAAGATAGCTGCCGTCAAGAACTGGCCTACCCCTCAGAACATAAGAGACATCCAGTGTTTCCTGGGGTTTGCTACTTTTTACCACCTTTTTATTAATCACTTCTCTAACCTGGCAGCCCCTCTCACGTATTTGTTACGTAAAAATACTCTCTTTCGCTGGTCTGAGGAGGCGCAGAAGTGATTCGATGCTTTGAAGTGCGCTTTTATATCTGCGCCAGTGCTGATGCATGCAGACCCGGATCGCCCATACATAGTTGAAGCAGATGCTTCGGATACAGCGGTAGGAGCGGTGTTGTCCCAGCGTCATTTAAAACAGGACAACTACATCCAGTGGCTTACATGTCCCGCAAACTCAATTCAGCTGAACGTAACTATACGATCGCAGAAAAAGAACTGCTGGCCATTAAAGACGTCTTCTTGGATTGGAGACATTTCCTGATGGGGGCCAAGCACGTTCTTACCATCTTCACGGACCACCGCAATCTCCAATTCATGAAGGCTGCTAGGCATCTCACACCTCGTCAGTTGCGGTGGATGTTATTCTTTGCGGAATACAATTTTCTGGTGACCTATCGACCCGGGAGCGAGAATAAAAAAGCTGACGCTTTGACACGCCAAGCCTCTCCGTTGTTACCTGAAAAAGGTTCGGAACACGCCATAGTACACCCTCAGAACATGGTTTGTGCAACATACACAGAAACCTTCCTTAGAAGTGTTGCCAACAATATCCGGTCTAAACATTGGAGGGCGTGGTTAGGGATGAATACGGATTGGATGGTAAAGAAAGGACTTCCGGTAAGAGGGAATCAGCTGTTGATACCTATCAGCTCTTTACGCAAACAAGTGTTCACTTCGTGTCATTCCGTGCCTAGTGCAGGCCACAACGGCACAGAAAAGACCCTTTAAAGAGTGCTCCGTCAGTTTTGGTGGCCCACTGTTAAGATAGATATACGTACTTGGGTGAAGGAATGTGTGACATGTAGTCAAATGAAATCTACTCATGCACAACAAGCAGGATTGCTTCAACCGCTCCCCACTCCTGAACAACCATGGGAGAACATTTCTCTGGATTTTGTGGTAGGAATGCCTGCTGACAGGGGACACACCGTTGTTTTAGTGGTAGTGGATTCACTAACTAAGATGGTCCACTTTATTGCCTGCAAACACTTACCTACAGCGGGTCAGTTAGCACATTTACTCCTTGTACACATAGTAAGATTACATGGGTTACCCCGGGTCATTGTTTCCGATCGTGGGTCTCAGTTCACTGCTAACTTTTGGAGGGTATGGTGTTCTGCGCTGGGGAATTTCTTCCAATACATCTACTAGCTTTCACCCTCAGCCTGACGGCCAGACAGAGAGGGTTAACCAAACCTTAAAGCAGTACCTTAGGTGCTATGTGGACATCACGTCAGAGGAGTGGGTTGACAGCTTGTGGCTAGCAGAGATCGCATATAACAGCGCCACCCACAGGTCAATCAAACACTCTCCGTACTATAGCACTTACGGGTTTCATCCTAGATTTATTCCCTTTCAGTACCCTTTACGTTTCAGGCAGAATCCAGAGGTACAGGATAGGATCTCTCACATTCAGAACACCTTGAAGGGAGTGCAGAAATGTTTGAGAGACTCGAAGACCCAATATAAGGCCTACGTTGACAAACACAGATGGTCAGGGCCAGTGTACAAAGTCGGGGATTATGTGTGGTTGTCTACAAAGAATGTTAGATTCAAAAGGTATAGCATGTTCAATCCTAAATATATCGGACCCTATAAGGTAATCAAGCTTATAAACCCCGTGGTGGTAAAACTAGCTCTGCCCTCTAACCTACGAATACACCCTGCATTCCATGTCTCGTTACTAAAACCCTCTCATGCTCAGGTCAAGAAGGGTCCCGTGCCTGTCTTGGTGAATAATGAGATGGAACATGAGGTGAGAGGGATCTTGGATGCCAAGATCTATTGAAAAAGATTGTGGTATTTGGTAGCTTGGAAGGGGTATGGGAATGAGGAGAACTCTTGGGAGCCCGCGACAGGGGTGCATGCTCCCACGTTCACTGCCATGTTTCATAAACGGTTCCCTAGACAACCTTGTCTCTGTCAGTGTTCTTCGGGAGAGGGATGTACTGTCGTAACGCACCTCCGAAGACACAGGCGCTCGTAGAACACTGCCAGACATACGGGTTCCAGTACAAGCCAGAAAGACTACATCTCCCATGATACCATGGGGGAAGTGACGTATTGCACGTAATTCCGGGAAACAGCGCCTGAATAAAAGAACTTGCGGGGCATCAGTCGGGTGCCGATTATTCGTTCTTGGAGCCGCAACGATATCGAGGGGGTCCGGTAAGGGTGCTGTGTGCACCACTGTTATTATACCCTTGGCGCTTGTTGTGGCAGCTGATATCGCAGAACTTGGTCTGGGCAACCTCAGCAGCTTTCTTTCGTTTCGTTTTCCCCTGTTGGTTGAGTCGGGGCTCCGACTCTTGCAGGGAGAAAACCTTTGTGATAGCTGGTTCTATTTTTAGTGACCTGACCTTGTTCCCGCCTAACTCTATGCGGGTCAGTTGTACCAACTCGAGGCACTTGTAGTTACTCCACGGTCCGCGCAAGCTGGGTGGCAAGTTTTCCACGTGTGATTCCGCTCTCACTTAATTTCCCTTGTTGGCGAGTTGACCTCAACTCATGAAGGGAGATAGAGTGGGTGTTCTCAGAAAACCCATGTTATATGTTTTGTTCTGTGTTAAAAGTCTTACCGTTTTCCCCAAGGTGCATTAGGGAAAGGCGTTACTTAATTTTGACAAAGACAACACACCTTTGTAGGCTTTACAACTGCAGGCAGTTGGGGATTGTGTTTTGCT
The DNA here is from genome assembly GCA_963921515.1 of Calotriton arnoldi. Taxonomy (NCBI): domain Eukaryota; kingdom Metazoa; phylum Chordata; class Amphibia; order Caudata; family Salamandridae; genus Calotriton; species Calotriton arnoldi. The sequence goes on along the minus strand of CAWUFW010016252.1, from coordinate 158,167 downwards.
TATGTTTCCTAACAGGGGACGATCAAGTGTTCCTGGATTGGCAAGATCTCCCCCCTGTTAAAAACCCTTGTGGTAGAACTCCTGGTATGTTTTGCGTTGGATATAAAGACTTACTGGATATTGTGTATTGTGTATAGGTGTACCAAAGATGACATACTTTTGATACATGTATTTCATGCTATAGATTAAGGAGGATTACAAACTGCAAGGGATCAGGTTCCGGAAAGACGCCGTATTTGTTGCCTTTACAGGTATTCCTAAAGAAGTTATTCTAAGTGGGGGGGGGACACTACCAAAGGTTTCAAGGAAACGCTATTTTTCTTTGTTGCAGGTCTCCCTCCCCGCTGTTCCCATCCTTTCCTTCCCCCGCTTGATCACCCCATCAAGTCTGTATATTACTCAGACATTGGGGCTATCAGGAGGTGGACCATAAATAGCAACGCACGATCCTGAGGATTCCAGAGCAGCTGACACTCGTGGGATCTCGAGACATGCATTTTCTGACATGATGAGGAAATAGAAGAAGGACCGAAATGGAGTGGGATGGACAAATATGGACACTTTGTCCCCGGGACTAAAAAGGAGTGGGGCCCACTGATTTTCTCTTTTGGATCCTAAGTAAAGAGGACGTGGTGGGATGTGCCTAGGGGGTCATCTATGATGATGAATAAGTGCCAGTTGTGCATGAAGCACCTAAATTGCACAATATGTGAGTCTTAACACTACTCCCCCCAAACGCTGACTGACAGGTCAAGGTTTGGTGGGATTGCAGGCATGACATTTTCTAACTCATCATGGGGCATGGACATGATTTGCTGGTTCCCATGATCACTTTTCTGGGGTGGGGGGGGGGTAACCTGGTTGTCTATGATGACAGGAGGAGGAGGAGGGACAGAATGAGTAGATGGGACAAAAGGTTTCAATAGGGAGGTATGGAAAACAGGGTGAATATGATATCCATCAGCCAGTTCTAGTTTCACGGCCACTGAATTAGTGATGCTCAAGTTTTTTGGGACCCTCTAAATGCAGATTCTTAGTAGCCAGCCAAATGTAATCACCCACTGCATAAGAAGGTGCTGGACATCTGTTTTGATCAGTTTGAATTTTCCTAAGGTCTTTAGCTGCTGCTAACTGTTCCCTGGCATTAGCCGAAATGTTTTGCAAGTCTTTAAGCAGAGTCTCTACTGCTGGCACTCTTTGTGATAAGTGAATTAAGAGGGTCCTAGGATGATACCTATGATTACAATAAAAAGGAGACATCCCAAGAACTAAGTGAAAGCTGTTGTAATAGGCGAATTCTGCCAAGGGTAAAGCCTGCACCCAATTATTTCTCACAGTGGTAATTAAACAGCAAAGAGGCTGTTCTATAGACTGGCTGGTTCGCTCTATTTGTCCATTGGTCTGCAGGTGTTAGGCAGATGACAAACCGTGATCGATTTGCAGGGCCGTGCAGACCTCCTGCCAAAATTTGGAAACAAATTGGGGCTCTCTGTCAGAAATTATCACGGAGTGTAAGCCATGAGGTCTGATTACATGACGGACAAATGTGTCCACTAGTACCTTGGCGGTTGGTCATTTCGTCAGAGGGACAAAGCGGGCCATCTTGGATAATAAGTCTACTACAAACGAAAATGGTAGTGAAACCCTTGATTTTATGGAGGTTGATGACAAAATCTATACTGATGGTATGCCAGATGCTTGGAGGAGCTGGAGTTGGTAGAAAACGACCTGTTGGGGGGTGCATGGGAAGCCTTGCTTCTGGCACATGTAGGACAGGATTTTACAAAGGCCTGCATGTCTCTAGCTAGAGTATCCCACCAGAACCACCGTGTAAATAGTTCCTTGGTCTTTAACTCCCCAGGGTAGCCCTCAAATGAAGTGAATTGGCACCACTGGAGAACCTTATTCCTTAAATCAGGGGTGGGGATGAATAATTCCTTTTCATGGTAACAGTGGCCCTCCTTAATAGAATGAAGTGGGTTGGACAGCCAGAGTTTTTGATCCTGTCCTTTCAACTCTTCCTGTAATTCTGTTAAGAATTTATTGGTAGAGCAATTGCCAATCACTCTGTTTGGGTTCTACTAACTTCTCACTCAGGGCCCCAAATGTAATTGCTAGTTTGAGTATTCACTAATTAAAGTATTATTAGTTAGGCTTTGTCAGTGTTCGCTGTTCTCCTATTACTCCATAGGAATACTTGGGGTCAAGTTCTGTCCTATTTGTAGCATAGGCATGTAATTCAGGGCCTGATTTAGTTATCTGCTGCCAGGTTACTCCATCAGAAAGGTGCCGGGTATCATTTCCGCCGAAATACAATTCCTATTATATCCAATGGGATTTACATTTCAGCGGATGGGATATGCTTCACCGTTGCGATGGAGTAACCCATCTGCCGAGATCTAAATCAGGCATTCAGTCTTGTTCTTAAAGTTCTGGACTGAAGGTCTTAAAATCTCCTTCCTGAACTGTAAATGATGCAGTGCACTGACCTTATAGTTTGTGTTGTATAACTCAGTAGTTTGGATTGTTTTGAGATTTGTTCTTTTCTTTTCTTCTTTGTTTTGCAGGATTTCGTTGTCGAGGAGATGCCCAGCCGAGGGAAAGAGCGAGGATGCAGGACGCCTGGAACTTTGTTGTGGAAGTCGAGTATGCTGTGCTGCCAGTAACCGGAACTGGGACATCCTTATCCCAAGTAGATGTGAAGCTAAGCAAGAGTCTGAGGCCTAGGCTGCAGTATTTATATGCTGTGTCCCAAGATGGCCGCCAAATCTGGTGAGCACTCAGGGTCTTGCAAGATCTTGAGTCCTGCTGTTTCTGATATGATGAGGGAGTGAAAGGGGGGCCGAAATAGAGGGGAATGGAGCAGGAGGGACAACTATGGACACCTTGTACCTGGGTATAAAAAGGAGTAGGGCCTACTGATTTACTCTTTTGGATCCTGAGAAAAGAGGGTGTGGTGGGATGTGCTTAGGGGATCATCTATAATGATGAATAAGGGTCAGTTGTGCATGAAGCACATAACGTGCATAATACACAAGTCTTAAGTCTTAACACATCAGCACGAGATGCAAGCAAATTGTATTACTCTACCTCCCAGCCAACACTTGTCTTAGTTTGCTATACAGCAGTGTACAACTTTCCTCTTACTTCCCACAACCTTATGAAAGCTTCAAACTTGTTTTCTAATGTAAACAAAGTTCACAATCTCCATTCTATATTCTTGAAGGTGCATCCGCCGTGGTGCTCAGCAAGCCTACTTTGTAGTTTCACCAAATCTTCGCATGTGCACCACCAGCTAAGTTAGAGCAGTTAAAAACCTCACAGACTCCTTTAGGTTGAAAGGCACATAATCCTCCAGAAGGCAGTGGAATTCTAGAAATGGGAGAGTGAACAGGAATTTGAGGGTTTGGGGATGAGATATTGGAGGGATTCAGGAAGGAGACTGGGATGCTGAAGGAGGAATGCCAGAAGCAGTAGGAGCGATGAGCACTAGGGCAAAGGCACAAGCATTGCGACGCAAAGAATGGACTAAACTGACTTCCTTATACAGGCCCTGAAACAGGAAATTGTTAAGAAACCATCTTGAATTGGGAAAGAGGTAATAGCTGGCTATGTTGTGGTGGCCATCTTGGATGGGGGTTTGTTTTATGTGGAATTCTGGGAATGAGATGACCTGAGGAAAATGGAGGCACCGATGGCGTCCTCCAAGAACAGCTCCCCCGAAGCGATAGAAGGAGACAGAACTACACCGGTGGGTCGGCCGCCAGATGGTAAGTTTGGGCAAGCAGCCCACTGGCGAGTGGCTCGCTCTCCTCGTCATCCACCCGCAGTGCGTCCCGCCCACCCAATAGGAGCACAGGGATCGGTCTCAGGCGGAACGCGGGTAGCAGAGTCACACCATATCCATATGGTTAAGGAAGCTGCTATTACCCCCCTACAGACCTTTAATTTTTCTCTAACGATGTTCCCCCCAAATCCCTCAACACTGCACTAGAGAGATATGGCCCCAATGCATGGAGCATCAGATATCCTAAAAATCTCTCTAATAATGCAAAAAAGAAGTTCAAACACAATCTACTTAAGCAACTACAGGAAAAACTAATAGCCGATACCTACTACAGCGCGGGCAATGGCAACAAGAAGACCGACTTCGTCTTCTACTCAAAACACCCTGCAAAGTGGAGAAACAGCTTCCTTCTCCACCTACAGGTTACCAAGTCGATCAAAATCCCCTACGGAACTAAACTCACCACATCCCCCTCCCTAACCTTTAGAGGGTAAATCTCCATTTGTATTTTCAGGACAGGGAACATACTTATACAAGCTACAGACCATAACCTCACGATCTTTAACTGACACTATCCATCCCTTCTCGCTACATTAACACATACTGACCTTGGGCCCCAATCTCCCTTCTACCTCCTACCACCAAAATTGAACCTTCACGCCCCGTTGACTCCACTGACTCATTACACATCTTTGTTGAACCCTCTGACACACTAAGCATCCTTGCTGCCCCCCTTGAGACACGCTTTAGCCAAGTAATCACTAGAAAGACTTCAAGGGTACTCACCCTAACCAACAAACATATGGTAACAAAACTAACTGACGTACACCTAAAGCACAATCACCCCAGCCCCAACTCAAGGTCAATCGTCACGGAGTCCCATACGCACTCAACCCTCTCAACTAATGCAGACCCTTCTCAGCCCACACAAAATGTCCGCCTCCCCAACCTCAATGGCACCGGCCCTCCCTATATTGAAGCTCACTCACCCCCCTTAACCACAAGACCTGACGCGTTTTTTCATCTTCCCTTAGAGTTGGAAACCTCACCGACAGACTGTCCCAGCTCCTGAATCGAATAGAACAAAATCTTGATTCACTAGCTAAAGACATCTCACATGTAAAAAAGGACCTTCTGATCCAGGCCAAGTTAACCTTCTACCACACTCCTGGTAGGGAGAAGCTGTCTCCACCTATAGGTTCTCCAACACTCAGCCAACATCCCCATTGGACCACTATTCCCTTGAGTCGTGCGTCCCACAGACCCCACCGAGCTCTCAGCCTTGTTTCCGATCCGGAAGTTGAAGAGCTCATAGAATCTTACATCACTATGACCCAGAATACGGTCAACAAACCTTTGTCCGCTAACCCAGTAATCGTGGGCACAAATAGAATCCCTCGAATGTTCACCTCACCCAGACCGCCTGCTCAATACACCACTATTCAGACACTACATACAACAAACATTAGTCCTAGCCAGCTAACATGCATGCTCCTCAACTGCAGATCAGCAGTACAACATGCCACAGATATCACAGAATCTATACTGGATAATGAAATAGATATTGCATTTCTCACCGAAACCTGGCTCAATGAACACTCAACACCCATTCTAGAACTGCTCATCCCTCCCGGCTACACCATCATGAGACAGGACAGCCACGGAGATTAGGTGGCAGTTTGGCAATCATTCACAAAGAAGGTATCCATCTTGCTCCCTTAACGGCCTAAAAATAGTCTACTTTTGAATACCTCGGAGTTGAAGCTTCAGCCAAAGGCACCTTTCCTATCAAACTTCACAACATCTACCACCCTCCTGGTGATCGCACCCTCTTCTCAGAGGAACTAACTGATCTAGTAACACAGTTCTCCCTAACTGACTCAAATGACGTTTTCTTGGGCGACTTCATTATTCAATGGAATGAGTCAGAAGACACCACTGTCCGTTTCCTTACTAACCTTCTAGAAATAAATGACCTCAAACAATTCTGCAATGAACCAACCCATTTCAAAGGCTCCACTCTAGATGCTATAATCAGCATAAATGAGCTGGTCTCACTTCGATCCATCACACCTATCGACTGGTCAGACCACCATCTCATACTGTTTAATATCAAGACCCACCTCAGATCTCACACAGCCCAATCCAACAAACCTACGCACTGGGCTAGGAACATCAAACAAATCCCAATAACGGAATTGGAATCCAGGGTCTGGGCCCAATTACAGGGTCAACCTCTCACTCTCACTGCTGAGGACCTCACTGCCCACTACAATACAGCGATGATTGATGTTCTTGGCCAAGTGGCACCACTCAAACTAAAACAATCTAGAAAATTACAGTCAAAATCCTGGTTCAACACCGACCTGAACAATGAGAGGAGACAATTAAGACAGTCAGAAAGGATATGGAGACAGTACCCCTCTACAACGCACCTCTAACTCCTAAGATCTGCATGGCTATCATATAAGAAACTCATCTTTAGAGAAAAAGATACCTTCTTTCGCAACCAACTTGACCGCGCTAAGAACAGACGTAGGGAGCCCTTCAACATCATCAAACGACAAACTACCCTTTCCTCCCCTCACAAAACAACAGCCACCAACAAAAGCTGTGAAGAAATTGCCAACTTCTTCACTGATAAAGTAACAAAAATTGAGCAATCCATCATCCAAGTTGAAAATCTGTCTTCCATACCAACCCACCCCACTGACTCACATTCCTCCACGGTTGCCTTCACCTCAGATTTAACTATTGACAAATGGCCCCAAGAAAAACTAATGTCAACTATGATCTTCGTCAACTGAAAAATGATGCTACTTGGTCTGACTTCATCCTGTGACAGAAATTGAAGCCTTCAAAATAATTGCAAACTTGAAGCCCACATCCCACACCAATGATCTCCTCCCATCCACATTAGTACAGAACCTCAACCATATCATCGCCCCATTCTGGACAAAAATCATCAACACATCTTTCTCCTGTACCTGACTCCCTCCGACTAGGCCAAATCACACCCATACTTAAAAAAACCAGGGGCTGACCCTAATGACTTCAATAAGCTCAGACCTATCACCAACCTCCTGTTCCTAGCCAAAACAATGGAGAAATGCATCCTTCTACAACTCAACCAACATATAGAGCAATTCCATCTCCATGACACCTTCCAGTCAGGATTCAGGGAAGGCTGTAGCACAGAAACTGCTATTCTCAATATCACGGATGACATTAGCAGATCCTTGGATGAAGGTGACGCATGCCTCCTAATCCTACTTGACTTATCTGCAGCTTTTGAATCTGTTGATCACCCAGCATTAATTGAACCGCAGTAGTATCAATGGCACAGTCCTTAGCTGGTTCACCTCGTACCTGCAACATCGCTTGCAACAAATAAAAATCAACAACTGTCTCTCAAAACCAACACCAGTTCCTCATGGAGTACCCCAAGGCTCAATTCTTTCCCCATCTCTTTTCAATCTCTTCATGGAACCCCTTGCTGCTATCCTGAACCAAGAAAGGGTAAAATATCACCTTTATGCTGATGACACCCAACTTTACTACAATATTAAATCACCGAGTGACATCATACATCTGAACGAAACACTAATCAAGGTACAAACTTGGCTTAACACTAACCACTTAAAGTTGAACCTCAACAAAAGTGAAATACTACTTTTCTCCCCGAAAGGCTACCCTCTACCAATCCATGATTGGCTCACTAACTTGGACGCCCTCAACTGTTCTCTTACACTATCCAACTCCGTAAAGTCCTTGGGCATCACTCTAGACAAAAACCTGTCAATGAAAGACCACATCAACAACTCAGCCAAAGGAGCGCTGTATACTCAAATATCAAGAAAATCAAACCTTTTATTCCACCTGATGATTTTAAGACGGTAGTGTAGTCTCTTGTCCTCTCAAAACTGGATTTTGGTAACGCCATCCTCACAGGAACTCCGAAAACCCACCTTGCCCCCCTTACAACAGTTCTCAACATGGCTGCCCGACTACTAACAGGTGTTAAACGATTTGAGGACATTTCACCGGCCCTCAAGAACCTCAATTGGCTTCCCATCAAAGGAAGATGTATCTAAAAGACTGCTTGCATCACCCAGAAATCCCTTCACACTCATAACCCAAACTACCTAGGTTCCAAACTTTCCAAAGCAGGAAGAGCCAGGGCTCTGAGAAGCTCCAACTCACTTCTTTTCATACCTCCCAAACTGAAAAAGAAATCCTCACAGACTCGCTCATTCTCTGGAAATGCTCCTAGAATCTGGAACTCACTCCCTAGAGATCTCCGCTGTAACCCATCGTTTCCATGCTTCAAATGGGACCTTAAATACCTAGGGGCTTATTTACAAGCCACTTGCGCCGCCAGTGCGTCACTTTTAATATGGGAAAAAGTGACTTACCGGCGGCGCAAGGGCTTGTAAAGCTGCCCCCTACTGCTCAACAAATACTTTAATACTCAAACAAACTAAGCTATGTTCCCAATGATCACACCGAATCCTTTTAGACCTTTTAAGGTGGGCATTTGATTGTTTAAACTTCTTCTTAGTCATTTCACGCCATTAACTTGTGCTGTTCTAATGTCCTCATTTTGTAACTACCGTGTCTGCACAATGTTTTTCTTGGTCTGTACATATATATGTACTTCAATGGAACGATCTGTATATATGTATGTACTTCTATGGAACGATCCTGCATTATATGTAAAGCGTTCTGATACCTTCGTGTCTCGCTAGCGCTATATAAACCTATAAATAAATAAATACCTAGGGTCCCTGGGAACGGCCTCGACGCAAGCACCCTATGCACTCCTTCCACCAAAAAGCAAGGAGAGAGTTCCAGATTCTCTAGGGGCTTTCATATCCATTCCTCTAGAAATCTTTCCATGGAGGGCTCTACCATACTCTCAGAGAAGCCAACAAATTAAAGATTATTCCTCCTTGAGCACCCCTTGGTATCATCGGCCTTCTCTTCAAGCTGGTTTGCTTGAGTTTATAACTCTGTGACAATGCTCCATAGATCTTTCACCTTCTGAGTCACCACTTTAACCTCAGCGTCTGTGTTTTGTCCTTTTTTCCACTATTTTTCTGAGGTCCACCCAGAGCAGGTTTACATCAATTGAAATGGCATCTATCTTCACCTAGATATCAGCCTGTGAAGTTTTAAATACCACCAATATGTCCGCAATGTGATCTACTACTATATGCATTACTGAGTGAAACTGAGAGTTGTTTTTCAGGTCTCCTTTATCAGTGACTTTTCTTGTATTTGTCCCAGATCAAGCACAATGTTGTGCCACCTCGAACCTAGCTCTGAGCCTATTGTGGTTGATTGCTCCTTATTGAGCCAGTCTTTACTTCAATTTGACTTCAAGTGCCTATATTCTGTAGAGCCTATGTCTTTCTATTCGTGATCCAAGCTGTCACATACTTGGCTCCGATATTTCCGCCCACTTCACCTTGTGTCTGTCTACTCAGTCCTGCAGCAGCAGCAGCTTCAGCCTTAATTGCTGAGACAGTATGTGCCTAACGAGCAGTGGGCTCTTCCTTGCAGCAGCTGAGTCAGGGATTCACCCTGTCTGCTCAGATCACTTTCAGCACCTGTTTCAGTCATCGCGGTTCACCTCTTGTCCACAGCTTATCACGTTCCCCCTTAGGGGCACTCCTTTCGTTCCCTTATCATCGAGGGTACAGCAGACACCTCCTTTGGCCACACTAACCTTAGGGCCTGTCTGTAGTACCCAGGCCATCTTCAATTCACAGGTGTTCCTCGCCCAGAGCAGCCCTCCAGCCCTAGTCAATGCTGCCTAGTGCCCAGTCTCCCCCCACCCCCTCCCTTCGAAGGCGACGAGTCACTTCGCAGCAAGGGAGCGGCTTCTCTCCTCTGCTTTTCCAATCACACACAAGCTGCTTCCATGGTTCTCACCACTGCCTGGGGTGATGCCTCAGGGCTTCAAGGGTGCCGGGCTCATAGGCTCCGTAGGGTGTTACTCCGACCGGCCATGTGCTTTTCAGTCAGCCCATCCAGCGATCCCTGCTTGGACCGATCCTGACCGCAACATCTCTCCTTCCCTCTTCCAGTTGATCTCAGGCCCCAGTTCTACCAGAGCTTTGCAGAGCTACAGGCTCTGAGTATAAAGTGGTCAAGTGTCCCGGATTTGTCGGGACAGTCCCGGGTTTTGTACCAGTGGTCCCGGCAGATTTCGGGAAATTTAGCTCATGTCCCGGTTTTTGGAGGGATTCGACTGAAAAAGGTGGGAGGTGCCTTTTTATGTTTTCCCAAGCAGGGACAGTTATCAGCTTTTATAAGAAAGCAATTTAATTAACAGGCATGCTACTGGCTTTAAAAATTGCATTTTATTTATGTTCTTACTGCCTCTTCTGTATTTCTCTGCTGAGGAGCGCTGTCATTCTGTGCCCTCAGTTGAAGTAAAATTGTATTCCTTCTATTTTTGTGAAATGCCCCCGTTTTTGGCTTTAAAATTCTGATCACCCTATCTGAGTAACTTCTCAGTAAGGCTTTGCTCACTAGCAGTCCATCGGGTAGCCTCTCAGCATATTTCAAACCCAGCAGGAGCTGCTAGCCACAAACCACGTGGCCTTTCTCTCCAGGGGCAGGCCTATTCCGCCTGCAGTTTCATCGCAGGATGATGCCACACCTCTCAGTGCACCTCCCTGTATGTCCCCGGACTTGAATCTAGGCTTGCAGCAGATTTTTGCCTTTTATTTCATGTGGCAGCAGTGTTATGTAGGATTCTGAAGTCTGAAAATAGAGCTGCCGAGAAATGCTTCTTCTCTGACCTTGCCCACAGAAGCAGGGCTTTAAGTGGGCCGGAGTTCTAAAAAGCAGGTGCTGAGATATGTCTCTATCCGGCTCTTTTACCCTCAGGGTAATAAAAAAATCTTAACTCTGCAGCAGTACCACACTTCACTGCCTTTGAGGTAACTTCAAAGAGATTCGTTATAGTTCTTTCACTGTCCCATCATTTCAGAACTGAAGCATTTTCAATATTCTATACCAGTGGCGGCTCGCCGAGGAGTGGTGTGGGGCGGCGGGGCGGGGAGGGGCAGGGTGGGAGGGTAGTGAACTCTGACATACGACGGACAGAACTCAGAGGGAGTTCTGTCCGTCGTAAGTCCGAATCCACTACCCACCCACCCTGCCCTCCCCCGCCCGCCTCACCACCCCACAGCACTCCCTCGGCGAGCCGCCACTGTTCTATTCGACGAAGCCATAGTTGTTGCTTATTTATCTTACACAGCTAACAACTATAGGCAAGGCCAATAGCCCTGACTTGTAGGTGTATTGTTAATTGTGTTATATATCTGTATGCAATGACAGAAACAGCAATATACCAGTCGGGTGGCACACTATGCTAAGCACAGATTTTTAGCTTGCCTATTTTTAAGCCACGCCCTTAATTACATCGGCTACGCCCCTGTGAGAGAACCCACAGTTCTTTCATTCCACTTAAAGCCCAGCCCAGACGTTACTATAGGTGATGTGTAAAATCCTTTTAAGACTATTGCAGCTCAGTTACAAATTAATTTATCTACATTTCTTGTTTAAGTTTCGTCTATTTTGGTGTTATTAGTTTGGTTCAAAAATCACAGTTAATAAATACTATTTTAAATTTGAACCATTTAATCTGAGAAAACAAGAGTTTCTTCTGTATAAACCCCCTCCCATCAATATAGAAAGGCCCACTTTGATAGAGTGTATACCGTATCACTGGGACCAGTAAGTACCAAAATGTGTGCAAATACACGTTGCACCAACTTTAATACTTGCATCCATTAATACTGAGTATCTGCACTTGCTGCACTTTTTTCAATCAGTTACCACTAGCTCGTGGTAAGTGACCATGCAATACAGTGTGCAAGGGGAAAAAACACGGGCAAGACGAACGGAAAACACTTTTTCTCACGTTATTTACCATTACTTACCACCAAAGTCATAACCTGGTGCACACACACAAACAGCTGAAACCGGGTGCTGAAGTCATTTGTACTGAATTGTTTTTACACCTGATATTTTACTCCAAAGGTGTCTTTAACAGCTGGTGAACAAAAATCCCTTGCTATCCCAATTTGTCACATCACAGCAGAAATTGAGACCAAAGTGTTTTATTTTCACTTGCTGATGCACTGCGTGTGCACATCCCATACTGATAAAGGATGGGCACGTGCCAAGACTGCATTCCTGCCCTTCAAACCCGGTTTTACCAGGTGCACGTCAGTCACAGAAAAAGGTGCAAAGCCTATTGAGGTCATATCTGACCCGCTGAGGTCTGGCAGAGCCATGTTCAGTTTCAAGGGCATGTCTGCATATTTCCTGGATTTACTCTCTTCATTAAAGATGAAAGAAATACACGTCACTGGACATAAGCTCAAATCACGCATGTGATCAAAGAGTGAAGTGCTCTTGACGTCAGAATTCTCCTATCCCTCAGCTGTGTGTGACGAGAACTAATGCATAACATAAACTAGGCATTGCACATGAACCTTATATTGTACTGCATACAGAGGCATGCGGTACAGCACTTACACTCGCCACCTGGGGCTCCCAAAGCGGGTAAGTACCCTTTCTAAACGAGAGAATCTAACTGTTGTGTGACCTGATTAAACTTTGCGATCGTCAAAATGCCCGTAGAATCGAGCGCCCACGCGCTTCTATACATCAGGACTATTGTTTGTAGAGAATGACATTTGTCATGAGAATTGATCAAGTGTATAATACTGGATGTATTTTTTTATTAATTATTTTTCTTAGTTTTTGTAAATGTTTAGTTAGTTGACAGTGATCCCGATTGGCCAAATGTGTCTTTTCACTAAAAACATTATGTATACATATTTTTTGTGGCAGTCATCACAGTTATAGTATTAGTGAATAGCATCATTCCCCACTTTTCTTTCTTGAGTTTTGGCTGCGTTATCAGTCTTGCGTGGTTCACTGATAAAATGCAGTCATTTTATAATTTCCTAAGAACATTATTGTGGAGAGAATGTGGCCTATTGGCTAGGGCGGTGGACCTTGAAGCTGGGGAACCGGTTCGAGTCTCCGCAGGGACGCTCAACATTCTGTGATTCTGGGCAAACCACTTAGGGGCTTATTTATGAGCCTTTGCGCCGCCGGTGCGTCACTTTTTGTGACGCACCAGCGGCGTAAAAAATGCACCATGTTGCGTCATATTTACAAAGTGGTGCATCTAGGTAGATGCGTCACTTTGTAAACCCCTGCGCCACATTATACCTGCGCCAGGTATAATATATGCAGGGTGGGCGTTCCGACGCAAGTAAGCCTCGTAGAAGTGACGCAGTAAAATCTATGAGATTTCACTGCGCCACTTCTAGGACGCAAATGCGTCAATATCTTACGCCTACCTCACAGCAAGCGTAAGACTGACGCAGGCACATTTGAAATGGGACTTGCCCATGTTAAATGACCGATTGCTGGAGTTGCGTCACTTTTGTGACACACTCCAGCAATGCGTCATTTTTGCGCCTACAGATACGTCAGAAATACTAACATATCTCTTAACTCCTTGCGACATGATGCGTCATACTGTAAATATGACGCATCCAGCATGTCGCAAGTAGGGCGCAATGAAAAGGGACGCATCGCTATTTTCATGCATCGATGATTCACTTTTCATAAATGAGGCCCTCAATCTCCCCATGCCTGACAAAAATTAACGTGTCCGTCTGTAATGCAACTGGTGCTCATGTAAAGCGCTCTGATACCTCCGGGTCTAGTTTGCACTATATAAAACTCCACAAAAAAAAAAAAACGTTCTGTTATTAGCCAAACATGAAAGTGGGACATAAAAGGTCAATGCATTGACTGATAAATAGACGAATGTGAAAGGAGAGGCTGCATGGGAGGCACATGAAGGAGTAGAGTAAATAAGGCAGTAATATAGCTCAGCGGCTGTGCGTCTACTTCACAGATATAAACCCTGGCACAGTCTTTCATCCATTGCGGCCAATAAAATCAGTACCATTCAGTTACTTGCCATTGGGACCTATTGTTCAAGTAACCAGTTTCAATTTATATTGTTATGTGTGGTAGATAAACAAATAATTGAAAAAAAGTCTCAAAAGCATAGTTAATAGTCATAGTAGACTGTATTTATCCATCATCCACAGTTTTGCCCCTCTGTTTAGCTTTAGCCCAACTGATCAAATGTGACTGTGATATCCTAAGGCAAACCTTCTGAAAACTATGGAATCTGGAATCTTCATCTTTGATGCTGTCAATATAGTATTTTACTCTGTTGCCCATTTTGTTTGCTCTGCTCAGTTTTTATGTGCCCCTTTGTTTGTTCTGTCCAGTCTTTTTGCATCATTTTTGTGCCCTCTCTCATCTCTTTGTGCCCGTAAATGTGCTCTTTTGTCTAATTTCTGCTGACTCCCCTCTCTCCCTTCTGCACTTTCCTGCCTCCCTTTTCCCCCTCTCCTTACCTGCTTCTCCCGCGTGCCTTCTCCTACTGCTGTTTCCCGCCCCACACTTACCCCACCCGTGCTCCTCCCCCTCCTAGGACCTACTTAATGGTGGCTGGTGCACAACCCCATTGAGCTGGTGCCTAGGCCCCAGCTCCCACTTACCTTGGACTGGTTCTCTCAACCAGTCTATGGGGCCGATTCTGATCCGGGTTGGAAAAGCTTCCCAACCGAATCGGTTGGGAAATGGTGTCCGACCCACTCGGATCGGGAAAGTCCGGACCGGCGGAGTAGGATGCACCCGGATGCTTCCAGATACGATTTGGTTGAACTCCCATTGACTTCAATGGGAATATTTGTTCCTAACCGCATCAGAATTGGGCCCTCGGTCGGGAAGACACGTTCCCGATCCAATTTGGAAGGAGCAAATGCCGTTAGGAGGCCTTCCTAACCGCATCAGAATCAGGCCCTCGGTCGGGAAGCTTTTCCAACCCGCATCAGAATCGGGCCCTAAGTCTTTTTCGGACCCGGCTGTCTGCCTCGAGGCCCTGCCTCGCTGAGCTCCTCCGCTCCGCCTTGACTGGTGCTCTGTCTTTGTGCATGGCTTCTGTGTACATTTGTCTCTGTGCTTTGGCTTTAGTGCCAATTGACTTCGTGTTATCCATTTGTCTTTTGTACTCTGTTGCCTGTTTTGTTTCCTCTGCCCAGTCTTTTTGTGCCTGTTTGTTTGCTCTGCCCAGTCCTTTTGTTCCCGTTTTGTCTGCTTTGCCCAGTCTTTTTGTGCTAGTTTTGTCTGCTCTGTTGAGTCTTTTTGTGCCCTTATTGTCTGCCCTGCTCAGTATTTTTGCATGAGATGTGTGCCCTCTTTTATCTCTTTGTACTTGTTATTGTGCTCGGTTGACTCCTTTCTGCTGACTCCTCCCTCCTCCCCTCTCCTGCGCGTTGTCCACCTCTTTTCTCCCCCTCTCCTTACCTGCTTCTCCGCAGTCCTTCTCCCACTCCAGTTTCCAGCCCTTCACTAGCCCTGCCCCCCCATGCTCCTCCCCCTTCTAGGACCTAAAGGCACTCCAAAGACAAGCACAGCTGCACCTATTTGCGCCTGGACCGCATGCAGCATCACGTACCCTGGTCCACTCAACCACCAGTGCTATACCTCTGCCGACTTACTAGCGTGCAACACGAGATGCTGACATGACTGCTGCTCCTGCACCACACCGTTTCGCATGGTAGGACTCTTCTCAAGGGCTCATTGCAGTTTCTCCTGCAGCATCTCCCCCATGCCACCCTCCACACACACCTCAACCCGCATCGGCTGTATGTTCCTCAACACCAGCTCTCTCTGCAAACACGCCACCTTGGTCTGGGACCTCATCGACTCACACTCCCCGGACATCCACTTTCTCACTGAAACCTGACTCAGCTCACCCACCATCCCGTCATCTCAGTGGCCACCCCCTTGCTACAAGATCATCCACAGTGACAGGCTTCACAAACCTGGAGGAGCCCTTGCAATCAACCACAAAGACACCACTACCGCAACAGACATACCAACCATGCTCATGGAACATTTGCACTTCCAACTGCATCTTAGCCACTCCACGACCATCTCAGGCACCCTCGCTTATTGACTGCCTGGACACCACACCACCTTCAGCAACCTCCTCACCGACTTTATCACTTCCATGACTATTAGATCCAATGACTTCCTCCTGTTTGGTGACCTCAACATTCATCTCGATGACCCAACGGGCTGCAACACCACTGACCTCCTAGAGAGCCTCGACAACATCTGACTCACCCAGCTAGTACACGGCCCAACTCACATCACCGGACACACATTCAACCCTATCTTCACAGCCAGCAACAAGAGTATCTTCAGCCACCTTTCCCGGCTCACAAGGACAGACCACTCCATCGTACACCTCTACATCACTGCACACCACCCCACCCCAGCAACCCAACACCAACCATCCATTTCAGTCGCAACTGGAGCAACATAACAGAAGCAGATTGGACCCACACCCTCAGAACCAACCAGCCTACATTCACAGGCAACCTATAGAACGATCTACCCACCTTCAACAATTGAATTGCAGACTATGCCAACAACCTGGCCCGCATGAAGAAGATCAGACATGCAAGAACTCACGCTCAAGCATGCTGGTACATGGAAAACCAAAGAGACTCCAAGCACTGTTGCAAACAACTGGAAAGAAGATGGCGATCCAGCCAAGACATTACCTCCAGAGGCTCCTAGAATCTACACTCTGAAGGTACTATGCACAGATCAAAGAAGCCAGGAAAGAAACCCTCGCACTCAGACTAGATTCCTGCTCCAAATCCAGCAAAGAACTCTTCAACATCATCAAGAACTCAACCAAAAGCAGCCTCCAACACCATCATCCCCTCACAGACCCCTGCGACAACCTTTCTGGATTTTTCCACAATAAAATACTCAAGATCTACACCAATTTCACACCCCAACCTACAGTAGAGGACATCATCAATCAACCCCCTCACCACCAGGAGCATCCACCACCTAACTCACTGGAGCCTCCTCACCACAGAAGACACCACCAGAATCATGCAGACCACCCACTCAGGATCCCCCACAGACCACTGCCCTCACCACATCTACAACCTGGGAAGCACACCGATCAGCGCCAACCTCACCACCATCATTAACTCATCCATCCTCAGCAGAAAGTTCCGGGACAGCAGGAAACACGCAGAGGTCACAGCTCTCCTGAAGATACCCTTGGCAAATCCAAAAGATCTCAACAACTACAGGCCCATATCGCTCCTGCCCTTCCCGGCCAAAGTCCTGGAGAAAGAGATCAACAAGCAGCTCTCCACCCATCCAGAATAGCACCACCTCCTGGACCCCACCCAGTCAAGTTTCCACAGCAGCTACAGCACGGAAATCGCCCTCTTGGCAGCAACAGACAACATCCAGTCAATCATTGACAAAGGTAAAATCGCCGCTCTCATCCTGCTTGACCTCTCAGCAGATTTGACACCGTCTCTCCTGGAAGCCTCATTGCCATACTACAGGACTCGGGTATCCAAGGGCCTGCCCTGAACTGGATTGCCTACTTCCTCTACAACAGGACATGAGTCAGACTCTCCACTTTTACCTCCGAACACAAGAAGCTCATCTGCTGAGTCCTCCAGGGATCCTCTCTCAGCCCAACCCTGTTCAACATGTACATGACACCTCTCGCCTGCATCATTACAACCTACGGCATCAACATTGTCTCATACGTCAATGACACTCAACTCATCCTCTCCCTCACTGACATGAATAACACCACCAGGACCAGCCTCACCACCTTGTCCAATGTGGCCAACTGAATGTGAGAGAACTGCCACAAACTTAAAACAGAGATCCTGATCTTCAGAAGCATGAACTCCCCCTGGGACTCCTCCTGGTAGCCACCCAACCTGGGTACCATGGCCACACACAGAGATCGTGCCAGAAACCTCGGCATCATCCTTGATGACACATTTACGATGAACAGACAGGTCAACGCTGTGATTGCATCCTGCTGCCACATCCTCAGAATGCTACACCTCATCTTCAAATGGCTCCCAACGCACATAAGATGCACAGTCAACCAGGCCCTCATCACCAACAGGCTCGACTATGGCAACGCACTCTATGTCGGCATCTCCAACCAACTCATGCAAAGACTACAGGCAATCCAAAACACTACCACCAGGCTCATCCTAGAGATCCCCAGAAGTGCCTACATAACTCCCTACCTCAATGAACTACACTAGCTACCCATCCGGAAATGTTGCAAATTTAAGATCATCCATGCTTTCAAAGACCTCCACAACACAGGTCCAGCATACCTCTACAACCCTCCAGACAGCTATGCTCCACCTCTCTCTCTTGCACGGATCCCGCAATCACAGAAGCAAGGCAGAAATGCACACTTTCTCTTTCATCGCCGCTAAAACCTGGAACGAATTCCCTCTACACATCAGAAATGTCACCCCACTCCTCAACTTTCGCAAGTAATTGAAGAACTGGCGGTTCATCTAGGAGCACTGCCGGGCCTGAGCTCCTGCTCCGGCACCTGGATACCCTCACAGGTGATAAACTGCACCATACAAATCTTCATAACATAACATAACAGCATTTCTTTTCTGAATTCGAATTTAACTCTAATTTAACAATAGAAGCACAATAGATATGAACATTAAATCTTAATGCCCTGAAATCTCAAAATGTATTCTTAAATTTCCTGACATTAAACCTCCTTGTACTTTCTCAAGAGTCCACTTGTTTCATGGATCTTTCTCCCCCAGATCTCTTGAAAACCCTCAGCTAGAGACATTGATTCTACCTTCTGTATCCAGCTCACACCAAGCTGTACAGGAACAATCATCTACAACTCCACAAGCATTCGCGCTTCACCTTGTGATTCAACTAAACTGTAAATATCCTTTATCCCTCCATCACTTTTCCAACTCTGATGAAACACTGAAACATTTGAAGCAGTTATACCTACTCGCATATCTATGTCAAAGCTTACCCCCGCTTCACCTCTCATACCCATATCCCATATCTGTCTTATTCCTTTGGCCTCATAGACATCAAATACCGCTCTAGTATTCTAAATGAAACAGGGATGCACTGTAAACAAGGTCACACATAAAAACAATCGGACCAGAAGGCTTGTGAGCCCCCAGCTAGTGCTCTTCAGGACTCTGATAACATCAAGTGTAACATTCAAGAAACCTGCAGACTCCATTTCCTCATTCTTTGAGCGTCTTCCTATTAAAATGATTGGCAAACAAAAATTACCCATTAATTTGCTTTTACTAGATAATGACATCTTGTGAATGGAAGGCCACTCTTTCGCATAAGTCTGTAAAGTTTGTACCATCTTTGAAAACATTAGGTATTGGAACTTCTCACATTTGTTGATGCTCTCTTAGTATTACTAACTGATTTCCCATTGTGGATGGATCAACCACAACATCTTATATTACACCTTGTTAGTCATATTTCTCTAACCACCATCCACACACACAAAAGAACTGAGCATTTGCTCTCTCTGTTGTTCTGCGTCATTAAAATAAACACACATAAATCCTAGATGACACCTACAAAACCCTCCTATATCTTTATATTCACCCACCTCAAGTTCGGCAATTTCCAAAATAGACAGACACTGCCTTTTTTGAATAGTTGACATAGTAATAGTAATAGTGAAAATAAACAGTGCAACAGGAAGCAGAAAATATATGGCTCCACAATGAGTCAGCCCGATCGCAGAAGAAAAGAAAGGCTGAGATGTGGAAAGATGTTGAATTAAAATTGCCAAAATAATGGACATAAACTTTGAACTGGGTACAAGGTTATAAAAAAGCAAAACATCCACTGTAGAAAATTATGATTAAAGTGAGCAAAATAATTTAATAGAATATATTTAGATCCTGAACTGCCACAAAAAAATGACCTCCCTTTAAATCCTCATGCAATGACCTAAGTGATTTTTCTCCAAAATACCCAGAATCATTATAAGTATTGACATTCCTTAAATTCTGGTTGGGCGCCTCTAACAATGCACCTGCCTACCATTCAAAAGGTTTATTTTGTGCTTTCCAGATGATTTATATACAACTAATCACCTAAACTACAGAACTTCTAACCACAATGCTTGACCAATGATTCTTGCAAAACCATGAACCTTGACATTCGTTCAAGACATCATCATGACAAGCACTTATCTTTTCACTCAGAAAAAAGATTACACCACCATTTAAAAAGTTTAGAACCATACTCTTAATTGATAGCATGTGGCACATTCATGAGACATAAAATCACTCT
The DNA here is from genome assembly GCA_963921515.1 of Calotriton arnoldi. Classification (NCBI taxonomy): domain Eukaryota; kingdom Metazoa; phylum Chordata; class Amphibia; order Caudata; family Salamandridae; genus Calotriton; species Calotriton arnoldi. Next base: position 138,081 of record CAWUFW010016252.1, on the reverse strand, counting down.
GTCAACTTTCAGCTTCCAGTGAAAGCCCAAGGTCATGGAATGCATCGATATGCTAACATGAGAGGAGAAATTGAAATAAAAAATCAATTTGAAGCGTACCACACACTCTGCAGTTCAGAGATTCATTATTAGAAGGCTAAAAGGAACTCAACATTTCTCTTGCCAATAACTTCCAAACAATCCTTATTCTTCATCTCGTGAGACCTTTGATACTAAAGTTCAGGCCAGGATTCTCCTTTGGGTCAAGAAAGTCATGGAAATCCCAGGTATTGACTTTGCCAGGTTAGGATCATTTTCAACAAATCTTACACAACTTGTCGAAATGGTAGACAGCTAATTACAAATTGTCAAGATTCCTCAAGAAGGACTTAAGGATCCTTTTTTCAGGATCCTGGAAAGGATCCTTTTTCATCGCCCTTCCCTTTCGGTGCATGCTTGGTCTCTATCACTTCCGCTATACATCCTAGGAATCGTGTCTCTTCCCCTAGTGCTTACTTTTTTGTGCCATTGTAGTGTCACTGAAATTTAGGTCTTAATATAACCAGGATTCTGCCCTTCCTTTTCAACAGGTTGAGTTCATCAAAGAACTAACCATTGTTAATGCAGTATTTTATTTTTGGCATATTGTACCATCATAGTGTTATTCTGCAAGTTGGCCTGGATTTTTAAAAAATTTTATTGAGTGGATTCAAGCATTACAATTGATGCAAATAAATAAACAATTTCATTAAACAAATCTGACCTATAGAGCAATCAAAACATTGATAAAGTGCTTGTGCAATAAAGATAAGGTGCTAAGATTACAACAAGAGATACAGTATAAGTATCACAGAAAAAAGGAAGGAACAGCAGCCATTATAAATTACATCGATAGCAGCATCTTAAGCTTAGATCACACTTGAGTCAAGTAACAATAAAGTTCATATTAATACAAAAGATTAGTTCCCATCTAAAAGAGATAAGACATTCATTGTGGAAAAGATTAAGAACATTAGGGGTGGAGGCGCCACCAAGGGATCCTAGTAATCATTGTTGAAAAACCCTGACCATGTCGCTGCAAATCTACGAAAGGACCCTATACGTTTAGAGTATGCTTCTTCCCAGATATATGTCCTAGCCATCTTCTCATGCCAATGAGGAATCGAAGGTATATTATCGGACTTCCAATTCTGAAGAATTAACGACCTAGCCACTGCTATAGCTATGGAAAAGAAATATTGCTGGTACTTTGACGAGTGAAGGACCTCCATTGAAGAATCAAATAAGACCAATTTAAGAGAAGGGGTAATGTGAACCGATAGTGCTAACAATTGATTTATCATTTGAAATACATCGGCCCAAAATTGTTGTTGATAACGACAATTAAAGAAAAAAATGGTTCCAAGACCCTATCTCTAGGTCCCGGCACCTAAAACAATACTCTGAGGAAGCCGGGAACATCTTGTGGAGTCTTTTCGGCGTATAGTAGGTTAGCCATCTTGACAAAAAAGCCATTCTTTTATAGTTGGCAGCTCGCAGCGCTCTATGCCCTACTTCACATAAGGTCTGCCATTCTTTTTTGCTGACACTGCTCCCAGTTTCTTTTGATAGTTTAGAGAAAAAGTTACCTATCTCTTTCTGCTCCCCCAGCTGCGATAAACAAGAATACCAATTGCCGACTCCGGTTAAGCCCTGAGCATATAGTTGACTTAAGATCCTAGAAGCCGAGTTATTGGGCATAGGATAATTTGTTCTTAAAAAACTTGGGGGCATATTATCAACGGCCAGCGATAATTATCGCTGGCCGTGCTTAGCGATAATTTTGTTATCACAGGCTATCTCTGGAATTTATCGCCCTGGTAGCGCGTTATTAACAACGCGTTTCTCCAGGGCGATAAAAATTCCAGAGATAGCGAGCTGGTTTTCCAGCGATGTTCCCTGCAAAACGGCGATAACCTTGCTGATACGATCCACAGGGTCGTATCAGCATAATCCACCCCAATGTTAGGGATAGGTAAGTCTGCATTTTAGCAGACGTTAGTTTTTGGAGAAAACAGCGGTTTTCTCCAAAAACTAACGTGTGCTAAACTGCTGGGGCAGCCTTGTAAATATCGCGATGTGAACATCAGCGATATTTGCAAGGTAGTCCATCCGGGGTACGCCCACTTTGCATCTCATTAGAGATGCAAACGGAGGCGTTGGGAAAAAGGGTGCTAACATGCATAATCGCAAATTGTAAATAGGGCGATAGTTTTATCTCCGCTTTTTTGGCTTTTTAAGCCAAAAAAGTGGAGATAAAGCCCTTGTAAATATGCCCCAAAATATTTGATTAAAGCTAAAAGAAACGGGCTAAAAACCTAGGGCCCAGCTGCTGAGACAGCGACTCGCAAGTGATTAAGTTTGATGATTGAAAAAATCCCCCAAACGTTCAAAGCCCGCCTCCTTCCATAATTGCAGGGTCCCCTGAGAGAACTGTAAGCCAGAAGCCTGGCAATAGTCAATTTTTACATATGGATGATATCCAGGAATATTATGTAATTTTCAAATTACATAAGTGGGCCCGGATTTTGATAGGGAGGGATAACAGCAGGTCATCTATGTTAAACAAAGAATGGGCAAGAGAATTAGCATGGACTTTAGACCAGTACCCATTTAGTAGACCTGGCACTGGGACTTGGGATCTCTATTCTTCAGGCATAGTACCAGAATACAAAGCTTTAAATGTTGTGCTACAAAAATACTGAAATATTGTGAAGAAAAGTGCACATAGGTAAGTATTGGTTTACTATTCTTAAATGCTTAATATTTTCAAGGTATGAAGATGTGAGGTAAGAATAGTAAAACAATCCTTGTATTTACTTAGCTTCTTAATGCAATATTTTGGTAGTTGATATTCTGGCGATGATGTTTTGACATACAACCATCCTTCAATGATGACGTTGATCAAGGAATGGTCACACAAGGAGATGATCAGATATTTGTGATCTGGCTCTTAAGGGTTAATGAGTGAAGTAGATGTAGACTGTGGTCCCTGTAGTTGGTAGGTTGGCTTGTTGACCAGTTGGTGTAAGCCCAAGTGCTTTATGATGACTTAGCCGAGAGGATCTTGATTTACTTTAGTGTTTAGGAATCTGTGAATATTGTGTGTGAATATTGTGTGGGTGTGGGCATGGTAGTAAGGGAAATCATGTGCTTTCTGGTCATAGATGTAGTGAATATTTTGTGCTGCAATCTGGCTTTGAAGAGGGCTCCTGTGGCCCAGTACTAATATAGTCCAGGACATTTTGGGTGGTGAAACTTGACAAGTTGTGAGATTTAGTTTCCGTCAATGCCCTAGTCAACCATGAATTAAGGACCCTAAATGTGGACCGAGCATAGTGGCTTTCACTTGGTTGACAGGATGGCTGTGCATGGGTGGATGGAAAGCCTTGAGCAGGATCAATGTCCTGAGCAGATGGAGTGAAATTATTTTTTAGTTTAGCTGTGTAAGTATACTGCTTGCATTTTCATTTTACTATTTATGTAAATGTAACAGTAAGAATGGATTGGCAGGCAGTAATGACATGATTGCCAGCTTGTGGGCTCATATAACCTCCTTTTTGAGTGAGATTGGTTAGCTTTCTTAAATGGCATGTATACTAGGACATCAAGGTTGGTAAAGCTGAAGATGTGCTCATATATATTATTGTAGTGTATTTCCCTGATGATTGTCCAACACTTTTAGACCTAGCATCATTAGGATGGTCTTCCCCTGAACTTTCTGCCTTTTTACCCCATGTTTTGCTTATTCTTTTTGTTGGCCTTAGGACTCTGAGTGCTTTACCACTGCTAACCAGTGCTAATGTACATGTGCTTTTCCTCTAAACTTGATGACATTGGTGTATACCTGATTGGCATATTTGCTGTACTGGTAAGTCCCTTGTAAAGTAGTATATCATATACCTGGGACCTGTACTTCAACTGCTACTAGTGGACTGCAGCACTGATTGTGCTACCCACAGAAGTAGCTTTTCAAACCTGTCTCAGGCCTGCCACTGCAGTGCCTGTGATGGAAGTTTACTGCCACTCCAGCTTGGCATTTAAAACTACTTGCCAAGCCTTAAACTCCCCTTTTTTTTGCTCATGTCACCTCTAAGGTAGGCCCCAAGTAACCTTAAGGGCAGGGTATCATGCAAGTAAAAGGTAGGACATGTACGTGTATGTTTGGCATGTCCTGGTAGTGGTAAACAGCCTATTTCATTTTTTACTACTGTGAGGCCTATCCCTCTCATAGGCCAGCATTTGGGAATTCATTAAATCACTTTTAAGCTGTAATTCCTGATCAGAGAGGAGTAGTTTTTTCATGTTTCATATGTTTGGGATGGTAATGATATATCTTCTTTACTGGTGAAGTTGGATTTAACATTACTGTTCTAGAATTGCAACTTTTAGAAAGTGGGCATTCTTTGTATTTACTGCTCTTTGTGCCTTACAGCCTGCCTTCAATACACGTCTGGGTTGGGTGACAGCTACACTTTGTGCATGCTACTTTAGACAGCCACAAACAAACGAAAGTGAGGCTCATCAGCATTCTGAGCACTCATCTGCATTCTGATAGGTTTTCCTGGGCAGGGAGGAATGGGAAGGGCTGGCATTTACACCTCAATAGGTAGTGTCCTGTCTACAAAACTGATGCACTGTCGCCTCTGCGCCAACCGGAACCGACGCGTCGCCATTCAAGGCCGACGCAGAGGCTGTTTGATAACAGCAGTTCTACAGCCTGCGTGGCCCGATGATGACGCTCCACACGGCTTGATGACGACGCATTTCTTTCACCTCAGCGAAGCCCGACAACAACACAGCGACTTAACTGCATGGAAAAGATCGATGTATGGTGCCCTCAGCGTCGTCGCTTGGCTCCATCCAAGGAACTTTCTCTGCCTGCCCTGCGTGGGTCCTGTAGCCAGCCTGTCCTCCATCATGGTAGGCCTGAAGTTTGGATTGGTACCTGTCCCTCATGACCCCAAGTAACCTTTTTACCATTAGTGTCTTCTAAGCACTGTTTTTGCATTTAATCTTTAAAAAACCATATATCGACTTCTACTGATTGGATTTTTGCCGTTTTGGTCTCATTTTGCTCAGATACATATTCTCAATTGTTCTAAATCTGAGTGGAATCTTTTTGTGGTGTATTTATTGTGTTACTGTGTGTGTGTGTGTGTTGCACAAATGCTTTACTCATTGCCTCTTTAGATAAGTCTGACTGCTCTTTGCCAATCTACCAGAGGGTGAGTGCAGGTTATCTTTTAATGTGTCTAGTTTACTCTGACTAGAGCGGTGGTTCCTGCCTGGCCTGGGTGCATACCTCAGCCAAACAGGCATCCCATTTCTAACAAACACAAAGTAATTAAAGTAATTATTATAACTTTTCCCAAGTTTGAGTACTCTACCAGCACAGCTGGAAGCAATAAGATGATGATATTATTAGCTTATTTTCATCCACACATTTGACATTTCGAATTGCTGTAAATAATAGGTGTTACTGCTCTAAATTGGAATAATTTTTAATTTACAAACCCAAGAGAGGCGGAAGGCTGGGTTGATCTTTCTGCACCAGGGGCAAGCATTCGTCTAATTGAGCTATCTTACCAGCTTATGTCTGCATTATTACAACATTTCTAAACATGCTCAGTTGAGAAGCAAGGTCAGTGTCAATGTGGGTTTGTTCAAACTGCAATTCACTTGTAATTTAGAGACTCAGAATGCACACAAGATGCATTACAAGCAGAAATTGGTTGCAAGATAACCACTGAGTATCGTGTTTTATATTCCACAAGAATTTTAATAATAATAATTGTAATTGCCATTTAAATAGTTCATGCACACACTGAAGTATTGGCTGATGCTTAATAACTTTTCTTAAAAACAAATCAGCAACGCTCATTTGATCTACATGAATATTATGAAAAGATGTCATACCCTGACAGTATTCTAACCTGTGACATGTATGCTTCACACAGACCTCTACAACGGGTGCTCATCCCCTGAGATATTGTGCTTAATGTAGTTACTTTCCATCAATACCCAGTTAAAAGACTTGATCAGGTTTTAATACTGGAATTGAAAAGAATCGAAGGCCTACTTGATTTTGTTTTATTGTATTGTGTATTCACGTTTTATACTTTTATGGCAAAATATGGCGAATAAAGATGGTTTGATGATGATAATGACTTGATGTGGTATGTTATAAAGTAGGTGCAATCCATTGGAAGTGTCAGATGATATGCCTGTCATACGTGTGCACCAGGAAGATGTTGTACAGATTAAAATAATTTCTAGACCTTTCTTCTCACACCCAACTGAGGAGACTATTTGAAATATGGCTACAATCATAAAATACCATTCAAAATCATACAACAGGGGATATCCAAATAATTCCTGGATATCACCAATTTGCAAGAAAGTATTTGTAGTAGCCTATTCAATCTAATTTTGAAAATCATTCTTTCATCACTGACTTAATTTATTTGCACTGAGGGACAACTGAGTTAGCGTGATTATTAGCAGATGGAATGGCAAAGCTACCACTTCCAAAGGTTTTAAATAGCATGCCGATTTCCACACTTTTAGCTGTTTTGTACTCGTGATCTGGGATTTAAACTGACAGAGCTGGTGAGTAAGAGCAATCCAGGAACTATGAGCTAGTCAGCAGAAAGGGCATTTGCCAATATGTACTTTGCTACATCTAAGGTGAGTTGTCTTTTTTTTTATAGTGGAAGTAGTAAGTGCTCTGTAGAGTAGGCCTGCCTGCGACTTGTTATATATTTAATTTTAGTCAGATTTTTTTTTAACTGTTGTGTGCTTGTAGCGTACTTTAATTTTATTGCCGTTTTCAGGCCTATTTGCAAACATTATCACAGGGAAATATGGTTACCCTACCTTTAAATTAAACCTGAATTAGATTGCATATACTTTTATTAGTATGCTGAGAAAGGTTGACACATGCCATCTCCATTTTGCACAGTTTCATATCCACAAGTGCACCACCAGCATTATCTCACTCAGGGACACAACACTCCGAATCACACGGTTGGTGACCTCCTTAGATAGACATAGTAAGCAACAGACAAATGCCACTGGGTTGTTGTTGTGAAGTAAGCAACCTACAATTGTCATATACAGTATTGAAATGCATACAAATGTGGTACTGCATGAGCAATATCTAATTGCTGTGGGTTTATACTGACATTCTCACTGTTAAAATGGCAGAAATATTTGAACTGTCAATCCTTCCAAAGTACATCTTGTATTGCATCCCTGGCTAAAATGTGAGAAAGTCTGCAGCAAGCAGAGACAAGCTGGCATTCACTGAAAAAATGTGTAATCACAAGACTAAGAAAATGTGTAAGACAATGGATATAAAATATATTTCTCAGCCTATGGCCAGAAAAGACATTTGAACTATTTTCTGCTGACTCAAAGAGTTTCCTCATTGGTGTTATCCCCTGTGCCTTCTGCCAAAGGTCAGTTGAAGAGTAGGCATTGCCGTCAAAATCTTGTATGCACAAAGTGGCTTGTTGTCTAACAGCCTGGGGGTCTGCAACTGCTCCGTCTATCTGGCACTGGATAGTAAGGTGGCCCTCTACACAGCCTTGCCACTTTAATCTATGCTCTGACCACTGGTCCACATGTCCATTGTGTAAATAAACTTTCATTATGTCCAACCTGACCATACCTTTCCTACTGCAAAAAGGACTTGCACGCACAACTTCAGTACATCCTAGTATTTGAAGTGACATTGCCACAAACATTTTAGATGTGACTGAGTGCATGGCATTAGCTTCTTAAAACCAGAAAAAGTCTACTGACAACATTGCTGAGATTTTAACAATGAGCATATGTATATATTCAGGCATCCTGTAAAACTTCTTTGAGGTGTGGCTGGCCCATGGGTGAATCACTGCTGACTCACTGCTGCTGACCAATATGGTGTTGCTAGGAATCCCACTTACCATTGATACACCAAGTAAATTCCCTTGTTCCAAGGTACTTACATCCATTGTTTGAATGCCTAATCTGCTTTTAGGCATTGTCTGTGTTGATTCCTTGCACTTCCTACATCCCTAGCAGATGTAACTCTTACTGCTTCTGTCTTCTCCTTCCCACTCTATGTTTTACTGCTGTTGTCATTTTAATGGTTAATATGTGCAAGAGCGAATTTTATTTGCAAACAAAAACACTTTTATTAAAATGTGCAAAAGCCTACGTTTAAATAGCACATATACGAAACACAAAAATGTGTAGTAGGCAATCATACTTAAATGTTATAGGCCTATATCACTTATAGGCCTATAACATTTGCTGATTTAAGTTAGACTAACTGTCAATGCCATATTAACTGAAAATAATGCATTACCACTGAAAGTCCTGGTTTCCCATCAAATTGTTGTTTGCACAAGATGTTTTTCTTTATCTTGCTGCAGGTGTTGTAACTTTCCAGAAGCCTTCTGTTAGCTAGTGAATATGCATTTGTTTTGTATTAGACAACTGATAGTGAGGTTCTCATCATTAGGAGAGGAGGCAACAGGAAGAATGATTCACAAGAAGAAAAGACTGGACCACAGAATGTGAACAATGTAACTTTTCAAGGTCTAATATCTAAAGACTATTGTATTAGTGTGAGAAGATGGGGAGTTTGCCTATTCCCAGGAGAATACTGAAACCGTATTGGACAATACAGGAGACGAATAGATAGTTGTTGCCATTTAGAATATTGTGTGTTTATATATGTGTGTGTTCCCAGAGTAGCAGCCTAATTCCTTCCCTGACTCTCTGATAGGAGACTCATGTAGGAAGCTGGCTCTGTATAAGCTATTCCAAAGTGAGGTATTGCGTGCACAGAGTCCTGTGGATCCCTAGAGGCTTGACAGAGGCAAAAGTAGATAATACCTTACTCGCTTTTGTGGTAGTGTGGTTGAGCAGTTAGGCTTATCAGAGGGTAGTGTTTAGCATTTTTGTACACACACAGTCAAGAAATGAGGCACACACTGACTAACTCCAAGTCCAATGTTTGTATAAAAATATTACTTTGTTATTTTCATTTTAGAACCAAGAAGAACTCAGTTGCAGGTCAGTACCAGTTTAGAAATAGCAATACCTTCAGGTACAGTGGGAATGATTTGCAAATAGCAATAGGAATACTTTACAGTAGTATTAGAAATACTTTGTGGTGTCAATCAACATTAGCAATACTCAGCAATGTAGAAAATTGACACTTAGTAAGAATTACGATGTCATCCTATGGAAGGAAAACAGTTATGCACATTAACAGGTAAGTACACGACTTACAATCCTAGTCTTTGGGGGTTTGGACCAACACAGGGCAAGGCTCAAGTGGGCACCAAATCTGCATGACCAGCAGCACAGGGGTGGCCGGGTTCAGAGGTCAAAGGTGGTGCCCGGAGCCCAATGTTAGTGTATGGAGACTGTTGGTGATCGCAGTTGCAACGTTGGCTGGTAAATACCCGCAGTTTCTGGGCACAGGCCTATAGGGTTTAAGGAAGCACAGGGGGGGGGGCACAAGGCAGCACCAATCATACATCACCAGCGGCACAGGGGCGGCCAGGTTCACGGTGCAAAGACAGCGTTGGGAACCCAATTCAAGCAGATGGAGGAACTCAGTTTCACAAAGAGGCTGCAGGCTCGTACCAGGAGGCTGGACGAAGGTGACCAATGGCTGGGCAGGTAAGTTGGGATGTCAGTGTACACCCGGGCACCGTCGGCTGGGCTCCCCAAAGTTGGGGGGCTGAGGATGCAGGGGTGCCGTAAGAAGTCGGAAGAGCCAGTCGCGGTCAGGGGGATGCTTCGTAATGAGGCTGCAGGCTTCTTCATGGAGTCCAGAAGAGGTCAGCCACCAATGGTTTCGAGTTCAGGATTGCTTGGGAGACTTCACTGGACCATTGGGCTACTCAGACTTGGGCCGTGGGCGTCAGGTGCAGAGTGGGCAGGACTCGTGGATTCAGAAGTCAAGGGAGCTCTTGGTGTTGGAATCTTTGTGGACAGGGCTGCTGTCCTCAGAAGTTCTTAGTCTTTAGGGAAGGCAAGCAGTCCTCCCAGGGTTGTGGATGTCACTGGGTGTGCAGGCTGAGTCGATTCTTGGAGCAGGTTTCTCCAAGGGCTGCAGACAGGCATGTAGGGCTTGAGCCAAATCAGTTATCACCAGGAGTCTCCACTGCTGCACGCCTCCTCGGTCCTTCTTCTTCTTTAGGTCGCCAGGAATCCGAGGATCCAGATTCAGGGGTGCCCTTAAATACTCAATTATGGGGTGTTACAGGTACTGGCAGGTAGTAGCCAATGGGCTACTTACCTTTAGGGTAACTACACCCTTTGTATGTCCCTTCCCTTTGGGGAGTGGGCATTCCCTAATCCTATTGGCTAAAATCCTTCCACCCAACATGGAGGATTTCCTAAGGAGAGGATCACTTCAGCTCGGAACACCTTAGGGTGGTCCTGGCTGAGAGGGGACACACCTCTCCTGACTACTAATTTTCCTGCCAACCTTGCCGCTAAAAATGGGGCTTGGTCAGGGGAGCGGGCATCTCCACTAGCTGGAGAGGCCCTGGCTAGCATAACAAATGGCAGGAAGCTTTTGAGGCTCGCCGCCCTTGAATGCTGTTTTTGCTTGGCGGTAGGTGTGAAGCACCTCCACCCAGAGCAGGCTTTGTTTCTGACCCACAAGAGCACAAGGCTCCCACCTCAGGGGGTCAGAAACATGTCTGAAAATGGAAGGCTGGTACACACCAGTCAGCTGCATACCAGAGAGTTGGTCGTTTTTCAAGGGGCATCTCTAAGAACCCCTCTATGTGCATTTTACAATAAATCCAACACTGCCATTAGTGTTGGTTTATTCTGCTGAGAAGTTTGATATCAAACTTCCTAGCATTCAGTAAAGCAATCATGGATCTGTGGTGTTTGTAATGACAAACTCCCAGCACATGTACTCAATATGGCTTCACTGCACTTACAATGTCTAAGAATGGACTTAGACACTGTGGGACTAATTGCTCGTGCAGCTATGCCCTCCCCTGTGGTATAACGCACCCTGCCTTAGGGATGTGAGGTCTGCTAGAGAGGTGACTTACCTATGCCACAGGCAGTGTTTTGTAGGCATGGCACATTTTGGTGTGTACCATGTCGACTCTTTCGTTTTAGCTGCACCAAAACACACAGTCTGCAATGGCCGTGTGTATATGTTTGGTGAGGGTACTCTGAGGATGGCACATTGCATGCTGAAGCCCTTAGAGACCCTCTCTGGTCACAAGACCCTTGGTGTCAGTGGTACCTTTTACAAGTGACTTATATGTTTGCCAGAGGCGTGCCAACTGTGGAAACAAAGGTCCAGTTTTGGGAAACTGATTAGCAGGGACCCAGTGCACATTCAGTCAAACTGCATCAGAAATCATGCAATTAGTGGTGGGTAACCATGCAAAAAGGGGCACTTTTCTACAACTCATTTTTGAGTTTCAAAATACTTCTCTACATGAGAGGTTGCCTAGATTATCTTTTATTGATTGTCTGCTAATTTATAGCTGAGAATACGTTTCAGTTTATTATGCAAAGTTTTTATGCTTCTCCATCGATTCTCTCATCAATACTCTTTATTAAGTAATTGAACTGACACCTTACTCTATATTTGTTTTCCAAATTATTTAGATTAGGAAATTCCTTTATGGAACACACTTGCTGTATTATTACAATTTGTAGTGTTATCTTGACTAATATTTTATTTTACCTTATATTGAAATATGATTATTATTGGATTATGTTCATTATTAATGCTGATGCATAAGAGATTCATTCTTATCAAATAAAAAGATTAAAACTAAAGGACTGAAAATAAAATTCTTTACCTCATTCAAAAATCTATTTATTGACTATACTAAAAGCCATTAATGACTCAACATGCCATTGGATTGAAGTAGATGTTGATGAACAAAAGTACATACGTGAAGTGGTGGGTTGCTTCATGATTGCACCAGAAGATCAAGGTATAGAAAACCCCACTCTCTCATTTGTCTTTTTGCCTCACAGAACCCACAAGATGGCAATAGCTGCACGGTCTGTTTGCCACATATAGTTTTGTACTAGCGAGCACCTGGCACCAAAGTGTTTTATGCTATGTTTATGCATTGGCCAGACTGAGATGCTCCTTGCACTGTCCACTATGAAAATTCCATTGTTCTGCGACCCTGCATGCGCTGCTGTCTTATGCAAGATGTGACCATTGCAATTCAGCAGTTTGAGATGGCACCATGAGGAATTGAATAAATAAGCTATCTTCCTCAGTTTGTTGGTTGCATTACTTCAAATTTGGCAACAAGTTGGCCGTACACCTCACTGCTCTCCTCACGGATGTTGGTGGTGTGCCTTACCTGCATGTGTTTTGTCTTCTTTTCGGACGCCATCATTCCGCTCCAAAGTCCTGAGGCCGTGCTGCATGCTGGTCTAATTAGGAATGACACCGACAAGCTGTACGTCCGGCTATTCCTAGGCACAGTGATCCAGTCTCTTTCCTGTTAGGATCATTTCATCTAACAACACCGGCTGGTTGCATTGTGGCAATTACTATTTGGTAATTTCTGCATCTGATCCAGGAAGTAAATAAAGCATGCCTGTTAGACCTGGCTTTTTCGGCGGGCTTATCCGCAGACTTTTTGCTTTTTGGCCTCCTGTTTTTGACCCTGTTTTTGTTGGTTTTAGGACTCTGGGCACTTTACCACTACTGATCAGTGCTAAAGTGCATATGCTCTCTGTGTAAATTGTTATTATGGATAGGTGTTTCCATGATTGTCTTGTATGACTTACTACTAAGTCCCTAGTACAGTGCACCGTGTGTGCCCAGGGCCTGTAAGTCAAATGCTGCTAGTGGGCCTGCAGCACTGATAGTACCACCCACACATGCAGCCTTGCAAAAGGTTCTCAGACCTGCCATTGCAGTGTCTGTGTGCAGTCTGGTACTGCCATGCCGACCTGGCAAGTGCACCCACTTGCCAGGCCCTAACCTTCCCTTTTCTTACATATTAGTCCCCCCTAAGGTAGGCCAAAGGTACCCCTGTGGGCAGGGTATAGTGTATGTGAAAGGTAGGACATGTCCTGATGTGTGTAACATGTCCTGATAGTGAACTACAGTGAACTTCGTTTTTCATTATTGAAAGGCTATCTGTCCCATAGGATAGAATGGGAGTTTATTTATAACATCTTATAAATATAACTTTCCATTGGGACAAGATGCGAAGGTAAAGTTTAATTTTCAAGAACTCAGAATATAAAGATGCATCTTTTAGTAAGGATGATTTTTACATTCTGTGTTTGATAATACCATTTTTTGAAAGTAGGTATTTTCTTGCTTAGCCATCCATTGTGCCTCTGCTGGTTTGTGTATTGACCGTCTGGCTTTGGAGTGACAGGGGCTGGGGATGTGCATTCACTGTATACAGCCACTGGGGGGGTTGAGGTGTGTCCTGCCTTTCCTGGATGAGTCAGGGCTGGGCTGAATAGACCTGGGCTGCATTTAGAGTAGGGGTGGGAGATTTGCTTTGACCTGAATGGGCCTTGTCTGCCTTATACAATGCTGTCTCCACCTCCTGCCGGGAAGTTGCACCAGAGAGGACAGAACTAGTTTGGACTGAGCACAGAGCCTCTCTGACACCAGAGAACAAAGAGAAATGGACTAAAAATGTTGGGGCCCAGACCCCTGAACTTTAGATTACTTCTGGAATTCAAGAGGAACCTTTGCCAAGGAGAAGAGCTACAGAAAATGAAGGAGAAGTACTGACCCTTTGCTGTGTGCTGTTTGGGGTTGGCATGAAGTGGCTGTTTCTACCAAGGAAAGGATAAAGACTTTACTGTGTGCTGTGTCTCCTGCTTGAGGAAGATCTCCAAGGGCTTGAAGTAGAGCTTGCCTTCTGTTTTGAAGTCTCAGGGATACAAAGACTTCACCACCAGCTCCCCTGAACTTCATTGCTGGGAGTTCTGACCTGCCAGGAGGTGCCTGTTGCTGAAATGGGCCTCTGGAGGTTATTCCTGCTGTTGGGAGCTGGAAAAGAGACACAACTACGAGAAGCACTACGCATCCGCATCTGTTTCCGATGCATCGCTGAAGAAACCGATGCAGCGCCTGCCCGCGGCTGGAGAAATTGTCGCACGCCACAATGAGTGCACGATCTACGAAGTCTGAGATCACCGCACCGATTCCGACACAGACCCTGCTGTGCGGCTGCAAGAACCAACCCATCATGGGACCGCGGCTGGAGAGACCAATGCAGCGCCATTGCCGCTGCCGCATCGAGAACTGACCCATCCCCGATCCCCACGCAGGGCACTGGGGAGCAAAGTCTACAAGGACACCGGGGCCGCAGTAAGAAACTGACGCATCACCTCCCCGCACAGTAAGAAACAGATTCATCACCTCCCCTTCAGTAAGGAACTGACGCATCACCTCCCCTGCATGGCAGTAAGGAACCGAAGCATCACCTACCCTGCAGTAAGGAACTAACGCATTCCCTTCCCTGTGCCTAAGAAAAACCGATGCATCAACTTCCCTGCAGCTGTTTTTGTTTATGATTTTGACGCATCCAAGGTACTGTGTGTTGAAAGTGTCGCATCTATAGATTGCTATGGACAGAACTGTTTTTACCTTCTAAGAAGTACATTTTGATTATTGTATTGTGGATTTTTGTCATTTTGGTCTTGTTTGGTTTAGATAAAGATTACGTATTTTTCTAAACTGGTTTGGTGTCCATTTGTAGTGTTTTCAATATATTACTGTATGTGTGCACAAATGCTTTACACACTGCCTCGGAGATAAGCCTGTCTGCTCGTGCCAAGCTACTAAGCGGGTGAGCAGGGGTTATTTTAGAAGTGTATCCCCCCTTACCCTGGTCCCTATTTGGACAATGGTGCAAACCATTGCCAACTAGAGACCCCCATTTCTAACAATGCCCATTACAGTTTCCTCCTGAGGAAAATACTGTGTCCATTCTACGATTCAGGAAATAATTTCTGCTTCAGTATTTTTGGGTCATTTCACCATTCTCAGCAACATTGGTAACTTACAAGTTTATTTGTGTAATTCTGTGATACACACACATTGTTACATTAATCTAGAATTTCTGTGATATGCACACTATACTCATACTTCTCTTTTAGGTATCTGCAGCAAACTTTTCACAATTTTACTTCAGCATCTCAGTGATATGCACATATAGTTAAGGTGAGCTTGTCACATCTGTGTATCCATGCCACAACAAATATATATAGTAAATACACACACAAGCTCCATAAACTCATCTCATCTGCATATCCATTCTACAACAAAGTGTATATATTGAAACTGTGCTACTTCCATACGTTTGTCGCTGGCAGACTTTGGAACTAAGCCATTACATTTATATATGCAGACTTGTCTCTTTGATAATTCATCATATGTTAATTTATATTCTTTTTAATTATAACACTATGTTATATTTGTAAACTTGTTAAGGTAACACTACTTTCACTCTTTTGATTTATCTGCCAATTTATTTACAAAATGTATATTTTCTGAATTCAACGTGCAGTTTTTGTCCGCCTCCAGGATAAAGGTAAACTACCTCCTCCATGAAGAAGATGGAAAGAGGATATTTTTACGTACATGAAACTGTTAAAGGAATTAAAATGTCGGTTGAAAGATGCAAGCACACCTTACAACATGGTTTAGGATCTGAAGGGCAAGCTGTTTTAGAACTTTGCCACCAATTATTGTTCAAGAGAGACAGGGTGAGGTCAGTGAGTATGATGATGCCTATTTGCATTTAGAAGGCAGGTTTAAGAAAAGTTCTATATTAGCATTAGATAGGTATAAATTTATACTAGGTCTCAAAGTGAGAATAAGAGTTTTGACGAGTTTTTACCTGCTTTACGCAATCTATCTTTCAGTTGCAATTTTAGGCTTATGGAAGATGAAATGATCAAAGATCAGATCATAGTAAACTTTAAAAGAAAATTGTGAAAAATCGGGTTGTTGAATGAGTTGGGTGGAAATCCTGCTCAAGCAACAGCCACAATCCCTGTCAGGGTGAACCACTAAAGTCACTAAGTTAACCTGTACTTAACCTTCTGGTAGCTAGCCACAAAAGTAGTCAGGCTTAACATAGAGGCAATGTGTAAAGTAATTATGCTTCAAGCACTGCAAACAACAATAGATTGGTCCAAATAATTTTGAATACCACATACTTTCTCTGGATAAATGTATCCAGTTACTTACAGTAACTTTGAATTACTTTCCAACACACCCACCAGGGGCCTCTTTTTATCTTAATGGTGAGAAAAGACTGAGGAATAATGCACTATGTGTAATGCCTTGTTAATATATTATTTAAAACAAACATTTGCTATAAAAAAGTAGAAATACTCAAATCTTAAAGAAATTAAATTAACATCACAATATCCCAAGAATATATACATTCACAAGTGTCCATTACGTGCTTTATATTATCAAAGAACATAAAAAATGCCCAACAAACATTAGTCTATTACTTTACTACCTACCCACTTATTCCCTTAATGGTCTGAAAAAGACTGAGGAATAATGCACTATGTGTAATACCATGTTACTATATGATTTCAAAACAAACATTTGCACACAAACAGTAATAAAGTGAAAACACAACACAAGAAAAATCCCACTACAATTTAGAAAAGAAGAGTAAGTTTTAATAAAATATTTCATGCCAAAATGACAAAAATCCAATCAGAACAGGAGTAATGAATTTTTACATTTTAAGATAAAAATTAGCACCTAAAAGATCAAAGCGCCAAGTGTGGACATCTAGTCGTGCCAGACCGCGTCAAAGTCCCGAAATATGGCTGACCTCGATGGAGCACGGGTTGGATACAAAACGTGGTTTGGGCCTGGGTAGGATATACCTTCGCACTTAGAAGACATTTTGTGGAAAAATGTCCTAGAAGTTAAAGTTCAGCATGGCAAGGCTGCATGCAGTGTCGTCGAGGAGATGCTGGACTGAGTCACGTGAAGATTTCCGCATTCAAACGTAGTCTCTTTTTGGGATTTTTGAAACCTCCAGTGGGATGAAGCTGCAAGCTGCAGCCAACGAGGGCTCTACAAGGGTGAATACCCCTTCTGCAAAGGACCGCTGAACAGGATTTGCTGCTGTGGAGAAGAACGTAAAAGGAGCTGCTGCGTAGTCAGCCCAATCGGTATTTCACCTTTGGCGGATCGACGAGCAGGTAGGTCGGGTATCCTCTAGGTGCTCAGAGCACTTTTTAGGCAAAACATTTTTAAGTTCAAAGTTTTGGATTTTGGCTATCTGGACGGTTTTAGCACGTCTTCCAAGGGTCCAGGACTGGAGAGGCACTATTTGGGGGGTCAGGACTCACACCGTCTGGGTCCAGGTGCTGGTTCAAGATGGTTGGAGTCTTTCCTGTCCCTGAGGCTCTGATCAAGAGGCCAGCCAACTAGCCCTTGGAGTGACTCTGGTAGTCTTAGGTTCAAGCAGTGGAACAGGGCTCAAGGAGTAGGGCAGGCATCTGAGGGTTCAAGGCAGGCTTCGGGCAGCAGAGCAGACCTTCCATGTGCAGCAACTCAGCAACTCAGTCTTTAGAAGTGCACAGCAGGACACAGCAGCAGACAGTGCTCTGAGAGTCCTTCCACAGGTCCAGAAAGTGAACTGAAAAGTGGATCTGTGGGTTCTCCTATTTTTATACATGGTGCCTTATTTGAAGTATGGAGAAATTTCTAGAAATTCTCTTTGAAGTTCTTGGAATTTCCTGCCTCCCCTGCCCTGGCTCCAGCCTCGCTGCAGGCACAGTGCACTAGTGTGAAGTTCTTTGTGTGAAGGCAAGGCACATCCTATTGATTTGCAAGTGAGGCTGTGCTCAGCCTGTGATGGCCCATCCAGGCACATCTAATCCCTCTATTGTGTGGCTGTCTGGGAGGAAAGTCCAAAGTCCAACTGCCAACTGTACCCAGTCATGTGACCCAGGAACAGGCTGCAGGCACCAAATAGCTAGGGCAGGAAAATGCCAACTTTCTAAAAGTGACATTTTCAAAATAGAAACTTAAAATTGGACCATTAAAGAGGATTTTAAATTACAATTTTTCAGAAATCCCTACCTGGTCCCAATCAAAAGTTAGTACTTATTAAATGTAATAAGGCAACCCAATGTTATCCTACGGGAGAGGTAGACCTCACAGTAGTGAAAGACAAATGTGTTGGTTTTTCACTACCAGGACATGTAAAACTTAAAAGTACATGTCCAACCTTTTAATTACAATTCACCCATCCCGTTGGGATACCTAGGCCTACCTTAGGGGTGACATATATGTAATGAAAGGTGAGTTTAAGGCTTGGCAAGGGGTTTATTTTGCCAAGTCGAATTGGCAGTTCAAAACTGCATTCAGGCTGCAATGGCAGACCTGAGATACGTTTTAAAAAGCTACTTAAGTGGGTTGCACAATAAGTGCTGTAGGCCTACTAGTAGCATTTAATTTACAGGCCCTGGGTACATGGTATACCACTTTACTAGGTACTTATAAGTAAATTAAATATGCCAATCAGGTGTAAACCAATTTTACCATGTTTTTAGAGAGTGAGCACAAGCACTATAGCACTGGTCCTAAGGCCAGCAAAAATGAAGTCAGATAAATAGGAGGGTTCAGATACAAAGTTTGGGAGAAGACAGGTCTAACATCAGGCCCGGTTCTAGCGGGTGGGCCGGGTGGGCCAGGCCCACCCAAACATGAGCCTGGCCCACCCAAACAGGAGCCTTGGCCCTCGCAGTGAGGGCTTGAAGGCAGGCGCGCAAAGCACACGTCGTGTGTGTCAGCCCGGCCGAGACAGCTTCCCGGGCGCGCACACACACACAGACAGTTTTAGAGATTATTGCAGCCGCACCAGAGTACTTCACAGGTCTTTAAAAGACCATTTACATGTTAACGAGGCTTTGTTTATTTTTTCACCCCTTCATCTCCACATGGCAAAGGCGACAATATTCTGCTGCGTGGGTATTTCTTTTTCTATGCAGCGCAGGAGAAAAGAAGTTTGTTTATTCCTATTCACCTTTCCTGACCCCTGCAGCTGCTTATCACATCAGGCTCTGACACAAAGTTTGACTATTGGAGTAGGTAAGAGAATGTGTTACTATTTGTTTTTCTTTTTAAAATATGCACAGACCCAGCAGGACACATACTTCGTGAGTGCTTCATTTAAACAGTTTTTATCATTATCATGGCAGATGCAGGGCAACAATAAGACAATACAAAATGCCCAGATAACGCTGGTGATAAATGATCCTGCTGGAGAGCAATCGTTTCTGTTAGTAGTTTTTAAATGCAGATGAACTGTATTTTATGTGGAAGCTCAGTGGGTTACTGCCTTTGTCACAGAGATCCTTGTGCTACTTGCAGTTCAGAAGTTACAATCCTAACATAGGACAGTGACCAATGAACTGCATCAAAGAGCTGCATACAAACATGAATGGTATAGTTAGAACTTCGCTTTCTTTTTTGTGATATAGTTAGAACTTCCCCAGTCTTTCATTATTCTAATGTTGCTAAAATGAGTATGTTTGGGCAGATATACATTTTTATCAGTAAAGCTGACCCCCATGGAATACTCTTTAAATCCTAAAGTTGTGTTTCCCAGACCAAACCCTCTTAAAATATACTGCCCACCAGTATGGATGACATGTGATTCATACACCTTGTAATCCTCATTGGCTTATGTGACATACCCTGTAGACTGATTTACATACTTGTATGATTCATTGTCTCTGTATAATGTGTGCGTGGTGTAAAATACTGACACACACTACACTGACATGAGTAGCGCTGTACAACAAATGAAATGCATATGAGAGAGGGGTTACGTAAAGATGAGGGGCACTGTTGGAGGGTGGCAGTGAGGGAATCCGAGGAGGAGGTCAATAGGGGGAGGGGCTATGGAGCGATGTGGGGCACTGTTGGAGGGTGGCAGTGAGGGAATCCGAGGAAGAGGTCATGGGGTGGAGGGGGGAGCTAGGGAGAGATATGGGGCACTGCTGGAGGGTGGCAGTGAGGGAGTCTGAGGAGGAGGTCATGAGGGGGATGGGCTACAAAGAGATGAGGGGCACTAGTGGAGGGTGGCAGTGAGGGAATCCGAGGAGGAGGTCAATAGGGGGGGCCATGGAGGGATGAGGGGCACTGTTGGAAGGTGGTAGTAAAGGTTATTTACGGAGAAAGAGGTTATTGGTGCGGCGCCAAAAAAGACTTTCGCATTAGCGCTGAGGCCGGCCCTGTCATGGCCTTTCTGTTTTTCTTTATTTAATTAGCAGTCGGGTCATAAGGGCGACTGTGGAACATACTTTAAAGTGTGTGCTAATTATATTTACCGCTATATTCAATGTTTTAAGTTTGAAGGTGATTTTACTAATGTTTTACCGGGAAAAATTAAAGTGGAGCCCAATGGTGCCTGATATGGGGCTGGGGCCCAAGGTCAGCTGTGAGATAAGGTGCTCTGGAGAGGAGTAGTGGATAATCAAGCCTGTAAGGGAGTGCGTTGCAGAGTCCGGGGTCAGGTGGAGGCAGTAATGAAGAGGGATTCTCCCTGAAGACTCGCACAGAAGGAGCCTGAGTAGTGTCACTTGCCTGATACTCCCACCTCAGAAACCTTCTCTTCCCATCAAAGGAACATTACATGGAAAAAACACTTTTTCAGAGTGATAATATTTAGAAAGAGATTTGGAAAAGAGTGCGTTTTACTGGACCTTGTAAGACTAAGAAGAGATAAAGGAGGGCCCTGAATCAGGCCTGCCTAGACATATATGTGACAAATCGAGCCCGCAGTGGCCCACCCAAATGCACCCTTGGCCCACCCAAATAAAAATTCCTGGAGCCGGGCCTGTCTAACATAAAGAAATACAGAAATAGTTATGGGTGTTAGGTGATCCAAACCTAAATGATATTATTTATACAGCCAAAGCTATCTGAAAGGTGGATGTTATCAGTTAGTAATAAGAAAAGCTGTGATGTATGCGCTGGGAGTGATCGTCTGAAGAAAGATAATCAAAAAGAGGGGAAATCTAATTTCTAGCTATAGGTGTGGCAGTCAGTTTCATGTTTTGTCTTTCAAAAAGTGTCCAGCTGTAGGAAGGAATGTATGAATTGTGCAAAGTCTGGACATTTTGCTCGAATATGCTAAAGTGGAAAGAGGTTTGTTTAAAATAAAGAAAACAAAACCTTAATGCTGTCCAGAATAGTAGTGATTTCAAGTAGGAGGAAGGATCAGAGGATGATGAGAGTTGTGGCATGGGTTTGACCCTCCAACAGTTCTGGCCAGAGCGAAGCCAGAAAAGCACCTGTGTCAGAAATACAGGTCTGAGGGAGGAAGTTTAACCTCATTGTGGATTCTGGATCACCATGAGCTATAATCACAAGGGAATTTTTAAAAAACATTTGAGAATGTTTGGAGTGAGTCAGATCTAGAACAAACTGAAATTGTGGCCAAATCTTTTTATGGCAGTAGGATAGATTTCTTGGGTTTTGTCAGAGTGAGTTTGACTTTCAAAGATCGCATAGCAAAAATAAACTCAGGGTCATATGTACAAGGGGATTGCACCACTGGAACATCACTTTTACCGACATTCTGGTGGTGCAATGCCCCTCTCCATATTTGCAAAGTGGAGTTAACCCTCTTTTTGTGGCTTAACGCCACTTTGTAAACATGGTACTCTTTCATGCAGATATCTGCATGAAAGGGGCGTGCAATGGGTGTTGCGGCTTTTTGACGCTGCCCCAGATTTACAAGGATCTGTAAATCTGAGGCAGCGCCAAAAACTAATGCCATGCTAAAGCAGGTGTTAGATTGGTGCAACGAGGAGAAATGCTTTTATTTCTCCTCGTTTTTGCTTTTTCTATGTGTGCTGCATTCTGCAGCACACATAGAAAGAGCAAATCACCATTATTGATTGTTTATGTGCAGGAAGAGTCACCTTCCTGCACATAAACAATCATCCCTTCAATGTAGGCACCATTGCACTATGGCGCAAGGGTATCTGTGTTAGCACTAGGCAACTATTTTTAGCACCAGAGCTAGGGAAAACACAGGAGTGAACCTTATTCTTGTAAAATGCCCCTCTATGTTGCACATGATGAAGTGAATTTGCAGTTCCGGAGACATCAGTGGGAGCTTGGTATCATCCTAAAATTGGGTAATTGAGAATGGGTTGCCAAACATTTTCCAAAATTCTTTTCTCAAAAATTAGGCAAACTACAAGGCTTCATGCACCTCATCAAGCTCGAAAAGGAATAGCAATCCGCGAAACAGAAATTAAGGAACATTCCTTTAAATATTAGTCAGGAATTAAGTGATATTATTGATAATCTGGCCAAGGATGATATTATTGACGAGGTTAAATCCTCTGATTGGGTTTCTCCAATAGTTTTAGCATGAAAAGCGTATAACAAATTACATCTCTGTGCTGGTCTATGTGCTTTAAACACAAATATTTTGTAGATTGCCACCCGTTACTAAACATCAATAGGTTATTTTCTAGTCTGAATGGTGCAAACGTTTTCACTACTCTACATCTCCCCTCTGTGTACCACCAGGTAGTTTTGACAAAGGATTCTCATAATTTAACAACCTTTCTTACCCCTCAAGGTCTATTCCAATTCAAAAGGATACCCTTTGGTTTAGCCTCGGCTGCTTGAATTTCCAAAGAGGTATGTTTTACATGTTTAACAATATGGAAGCGATTGTTAAATGTTTCTAAGCTGACATTCTGATATTCTCTAAAAATGAGCCTGATCACATGAAACATTTAGAAGCTGACTGTGACAAACTTCAAGAAAAGGGCCTCACCTTAAAAGATGAGAAGTTCAAGTTGTTCTGTGATAAAATTGACTATTTGGGTGATGGTGTTGTACCTAAGAAAAACTTGGTGGATGTCCTTTTAAAACCCACTTCTCCCCAAAAACTACTTTCTTTAGCTGGTTTGTGTGAATATAGTGTAAATTTCTAGGTAGCTTTGCGAAAAAATTGAACCTTTTCGAAAGCTTATGTGTAAGGGGCGTACGGTTTCTGAGTATTTGTGGTCTGATAAACAACATAATGCCTTTGAAACCATCAAAGGAGACACTGTCAACACCTCAACTTTGAAATCGTACAGTATGGGTAAACTTTGTCTACCACGAAATGCGATATTCTGTTATCGAAAGGGAGTTATTAGGGTATGTTATTAGGGTATGTGGGCTACCAAGCACTTTTGAAATTATATCTGGGGAACTAGCTTTATTGTGACCACAAGCCCCTTGTCAATATCGTATCTCCTGGCAGAGGGTGGAATGTCACTGCACATATATCCAGATTGACCTTATGTTTGCTGGAGTACAATTTTAATATCACAATATGTACCAGGAAAAAGTAATAGCATTGCTGATTTTCCTTCCAGATTTCTCTCCTAAGCAAGTGAGAATCTAGATATTATTGAGAAACAGGATCGAAATTCCACTGTTGTTGTTGTGGTATGTGCTATTTTCCTAGTATTTCTGAATCTGAATGGTCTGAAGGAGTTGAGCTTGATAAAGCTCTCAAATCTATAAGTGAATGGGTTGTCAAAGGTTGGCCAAAACGTTAAGAAAAATCTTGTTGAATGCCTTCTTTTTTACTCCGTTGCAGATACTTTATCTACAGAAGGGAGTTTGCTATTCAAGGAAGGGAAATGTATTCCACCTTTCGGTCTCAGGGATAAACTCCTTAAAGTTGCTCAGGAGAGTCATCCTGGTATATAATCTATGAAAATATTATTATGACTACATTTTTGGTGGGCTTGTTTAGACAAAATGATAAATAGGTGGGTGCCCGAATATCCTCAGTGCAGCACAGGGGAGAAAATGTGCAAAGTCAAGTGTGACCCTTCAGTTCCAGTTCCCTGGCCTGAAAATCCCTTGGAGAAGGTGGCATTTGACATTTCATTGTTTATACTACACACAAAAATGAAAGGGACCAGAGATTGAGCCTTCACTCACTCTCCCAATCAAACACAGAATCTCACTCTACGAGAAGGACAATGTGAAATCCCTTGAATTAAGGGAAAACACGACAGGGAGAAAAAAACTTACTGGGAAACCATTTAGGTTGTTAAAATTGCCCTCACCCACTGAATAGTGGTGTGTTTCATCATAGGGCCGCTGACACACCCTGGCGCAGACCAACCCTCAGGGTGGAGCACATATTTTGTAAAATATTTTTACAGGCATCCCTATTGCAGAAAGAAAAATGAGTTAGAACTGTCTAAGGGGGTGCCCCCGTACTTTTATTCTGGGCCACCTTGGCAGGATTAAAATGAATCGGGTATATTAGAGAAACCACATCTCCATTACCCTGACTGCTTGTACCGACATGTTTCAGCCTTAATCAAGTGCCCAACTGGGTCAATGGTCTTCCTCAGGATACAGATCCCTTTTTATTAAAATCCCTCCTAGTTACTGACTATATGGTAGGGATTGATTTTTGGCAATACTTGCCCTTTGTAGACACATTCCAAAGGAATACCCGAGTCTCATTGTTTGCTTTCCAAACCGGGGGTGAGAGTGGGGATGTCGCCCTGTAGTCACACTTGCATCAAGGTGCAACTCCTTTTTCACTTGCCACTCTGCACCTACCGACGGTCATTTGACATTTCATTGTTTACCACAGGCTTGCCAAATTGCATTGGTTTTCGTTGATTCTCTTTCCAAGCGGCCAGAAGTCAAATTTGTGCCCAAGGCCATTAAATCTGCTATAATTTAGTTTCTTAAGGTAGTGTTTACGAGTGAAGGTGCTCCTCATATTTTTGTCACTTACAATCACCTACAGTTCAGTTCTTTATTGTTTGTGGAGTTTTTGTCCACCTATGACATTAAGTATGTAACCACAGCCATATATGATCTTCCATGCAATGACTGAGGATAGTGTGACATGGGCGAAGATGGATAGCCTTGATTGGAAGGAATTCGTTAGATCCAGATAGTGGATGCATCGCATCACTTGCCATTGTACAACAGAGAGCAATCCTTTCAAGTTACTCAAAGATTGGATTCCCATTTCCAGGCTGAATCCGTGGTGGTTTAGCAAGAAGGTCAAAATCATGGGAGGAAAGTGTCTTGAACACAAACCAATAACGGATCAGGTGGCTTCCAAATATTAGGATCAAAAAGCCTGGCTTCATAAAGAAAAGGCATTCTAGATATGGAAAACCATGAAAAGTTGTAAAAGTGAACATATGGGGTGTGGTCGGTCACACAAGATGGGTTGACCTGGAATTTGAGAAGAGTGGCTAAGATTGTTAATGTGCATTCTTGTGTTGAAAAAAAGAATTGTGTAGATTCTCATGCAAAATATTTGATCAAAATGGGCAATAAAGACAAAACTAATGTTGGAAATTCACTTGCACAAACAGAAATGCGAAATAATCTTCAAAATGTTTTTCCTGCTGTACCTACCTCTACTGTTATGATGAACTTAGCGGATGAACCTGTTGCTTCCAGAGTCAGGGGTAATGCTCGTATTCATATGCCATCTGTCAAGCTGAGAGAATTTGTATAATGTAGTTATTCCTTGTATATTTCCAAATGCACTGTTATTCATTTCTACTATTTTTTTTCTTTCGTTTCTTATTTTGAAGAAAAGAGATGTGTTATATGCTACTTTTATGCATGGGTGAGTGCAAGAAACCCCTCGCGCTGGCCACTATAAAAATGCAATTTTTAATGCACCTGCACGCGCTGCTATCTTATAAAAAATATGACTGTTGTGATTCTGAAGTTGTACATAGCACCCTGAGGAATAGAATAAAGAAATGATCCTCCTCAGTTTGTCTACCACAGTGCTTCCTGCATGGTCTGTTAGCCACATATAGTTCTGTGCAAGCCGGCGCCTGGACACCAAAGGCTCAAGCAACCTACTGTACATTACAAGAAGGCCTGCCTAACACATGGGCCAAGCATTCAAATATTGTTGCCAGGAGTAATGGTAATACAAGAATATGTCTTTCCCATGGCACTTCATCTCTTGTTTCTAAACTCTGTAAATAACAGTTTCCACTGTTACCCATCTCGGAAAGATGGAAGCCTGAGTCAGCCCTGCAGTGATCTGAACTCATGAACTGAAATTGCAAGTGTATATATTTTTATGTGTTTTATTGCTTGTCTTGTTTTTCTATAAATGTACTTTTATGGCCCTAGTGGCCGAAATAAAGTTATTGAATGGAATGGAAATTCACTTCAAGTTTCATCAGTGTGCCTTCAGGTCATTCAGAGAGTTTGCTGACGACAGTGTGATGTTTTGAAATATATGCAGCATTATCAACGCCAGGTCCAAACAAAGGTTTATTTCTAGAATGTTACTTCAAATTCCTAGTTACAATGTGCATATTTTTGTTGCTGAGGTTCTGCCTTTATGTGGTAGAGCATATATCTCCCATGTCCTACTGCTTCCCCGCACAACTAGGGCCCAGTTTGCCTCCATCCTCATTCCTTTTCCTTACCCATCGCAGTCCATTTCGTGTCACTGATCTTCTCTCCTCTTCTTCTCTTCCACCTCTGTCCCTGCTCACAGCTTTGCAGTCATAGCCTCCTCTTATGCATTTCCACCTCTTCCCTTCTGCACCAGCCTCCATCCACTACCATTTCCCTTAGCAGCTCTTGCTTCTGCCTAGACCCTCCTGACCTGCACCCCCCCTCTAACCAATCCCTAGCTTATTAACCTGTGTCCCTTGCACCGGCTCCCATGACTTCTGACACACATGTAAGCTTCTAAGTCAAACCTACCATCAGCCAAAACGCTGAATTCAATAGAAACAAGCATTTACAGTGCAATAGGTCTCGCATTTGTTAAAGCTGGAGCTATTGGCATTGAAAATGACAATATTTTTTACTTGTGCTTTTTTATTTGCAGTAGAGTAATTATATTTGCATAGTGCTATTGGTATTGGTATGAGCTTTCGACGCTGGACAACGAGTCAATGGGCAATAAAAAGAGAGAGCCTAAAGGAGGGACAGTGCGACAAGTAGAGCGCAGAGACAGCTATGAAGTACTGGTGGGAGAGCCGTGTAGAGAGACCGAATGGATGAGATGGAGAGACTAAAAGGCTGGGATGAAAAGAGGGACTGGCTGAGAAACCGAGAGCCTCTGGTGAAAGGAGGGACAGAATGACGAGGGCAGAGATAGCCAGTGAAGTACCGGAGGGTAATGGCATTAGAAGACAGTTAAAGGCTGAGGTGAAAGAAGGAGTCCACTAAGAAGCCGAGAGGCTCTGGTGTAAGGAGGGACAGTCTAAGGTGAAAGGAGGAACAAAATGACACGGAGAGACAGCCCGTGGAGAGTTTCTGGTGAAAGGAGGGACAGGATGACGAGGGGAGAGATAGCCTGTGAAGTGCCAGAGGGGAGTGCTATTAGAAGACAGTGAAAGGAGGAGTCCATTAAGAAACTGAGAGCCTCTGGTAAAGAGGAGGGACAGCGTGATGATGTGAAAGAAGACTTAACACAAGCATAACAATGAAATTGTGCAAACTATACTGGTGTGATTTATTTTTCACTCAGGCCTCGCAACTTGTCCAAATTCCTGCCAAGATATGCAACAGGAATTCTGTCCAGTAGGCTACAGACTCCCTTTGTATCCAAAGGTTTTCAAGTTTCAGGAAATTCAGCCATGGTGCACAGGCCCCAGCAGCAGGCTTTCACAACAACAGAACACCATAGACACCACTGGGCAGGTATATTATGT
Source organism: Calotriton arnoldi (assembly GCA_963921515.1). Lineage (NCBI taxonomy): Eukaryota > Metazoa > Chordata > Amphibia > Caudata > Salamandridae > Calotriton > Calotriton arnoldi. Next base: position 110,322 of record CAWUFW010016252.1, on the reverse strand, counting down.
AGAAAACAATCTGAACTAATCTTAATAACGAGTCTTTAATCCAGCAGGCACCCCAGCAGATGTCAGGTCACAAAACCTGGCAACTCCCCATGCTTTATTTCCAAATCAGGAGAACAAATTGTAAAATTAAAAACATGGGTGGACAGCCTCAAGGTGTATTTGTTAAAATGCTTGGGGCCAGACTTTCGAATTCAAGGGGAAAAAACCTATTGTGTAGTTTTTGTGGACAAAGCACTTAAAGGTTTTCAAAAGTCTCGCAGAAACTGAATGATTTGATGCAGCAGAAAAGCAAAGTTTATGCCATAGGTCTCGAAGCAACTGAAGGAGCACTGGACAGTGGTTGGCAGCCCTTCATGTTTAAAGTGCCCAACCTAGGCACTATTGATGTTTTGCCAAAAAAGATTGCTAAGGCATGGAGAGAGAACCTTTGACAAAAAAGGAGATTTGTTGGCAAATCTACAATGGCATAGCAGACTCGTTAGCAATTTGTCTTCTTTTCTCTTTATTTGAAGACAGACTCTCAAAGCAGGGAATTGTCTTTTAAAAATACAACAGCTATGATGCTGAGGAGGTTTCTCCCAAAGTGTGAGGGACATTCAGAGAACATATTTACACCCAAGGGCAGGATGGTTAGATGGTTAGGATGGTTAGGATGGTTATTAAATGTAGCGGCCAGGTTGGTCCCTGGCACAAGACAATTTCATCATATCTCTCTAATCCTAATCACTCTCAACTGGCTGACCATTGATGTGTGATGTTTTAGTCTCCGTGTTTTTGCTTTTTTACTCTCAAGGTATATATGTACTTTCTTAAAATCTATAAATGTTCATTTGAACTATGTCACGAGTAGTGTGCTCTCTTGTAATGTTCTCAGTCAGCCACTGGCTCTAATCCACCTGCTAATAAATAAATACATCATCATATGATGGTTATTGAACTTTTTGACCATGTGTTTAAGTAAGAAGGTTTGTCTATGGAGTTAGTCACCAACTTTGGGGTACAATGGAGAAATGAAAGTGTTTAGTGTAAAACTGTGATTGGCCACTACTGCAGAACATTATATTATGCTTGGGCAAACAGACAAACAGGTCAATATATTAAGCAATTGGCCTGTGAAAGCAAATTAGCTAGCAGAAAGACAATAGAAGAAATGTTGTAGGCATATGGTACAACTGCACAATCAACCAATGGGGTCCAACTAATCATGATAATGAGAGGTTTGCCACTGAGGTCATAGCTAAAACATTGTTGGGTGGGGAGGGATGGAGTACTTACTGTGGATCTGGAAAAGGTTATGGGTGTGAAGGAAAAGCAACAAATTTACAAAGAGCACTACAGAGGATCATGTGCCTGATGGTTTTGAATTACAATGTGGAGGATAATGTGTTGTGAATGTTCGTAAGCCAATTAAGATGCAGTCGCATGGCAGTGGGTGTTGTATGTTAGCATTATGTGTTGAAGGGCTTGGTATGTAGTTCTGGAAGATGGTTTGTGCTTAGTGATGTAACCAATGGGGCTGTTGCTCTTGGTCTGTGTGGAAAGAGAGAGAGAGAGAGAGTGTGTGATGGAAAATGTTGGTGCACCGTTCGGATGATGCAGGAAATCTCTCATTAGATTTGCCTACTCTGTGAAGATGTTTTAAGAATATGGTATGTGAGGTATTGTGCTTTTTTCCAGGGTGCTATTTTCATATTGGGTATTCACTCTTGCAGACAATTCTGTCCTCCAAATTGCTACGTGGGTATATATTGACATTGCAGGAGGAGTGACATCATAGAATGGTGATATCAGGGCATTCTGCCTATTGCTGGGAGTTAGATGTGGGTTTAGGACTACCTAGGAATGGTGCCAGATTGCTGAAGACCTTGCATGTTGGAATATAGAGTACACTAGCTGCTCCTATGGGTTTCTTTAGGGTAACCTCCCATAGCAACATAGCCTGGTGTTTTAAAATTACTCCCCGTGTTGATCCCATTCTCCTTGTACATTCCTTGAGGAGAGAAGATGGATTTCCCGCTTCAGTGTAAGAAAGAGAACTAGCAAATCTGACTTGACATTTGCTGGGGTCCCTGCTGGATTAAAGACTCGTTATTAAGATTAGTTCAGATAGTTTTCTAAATGATATACCTGCCCAGTGGTGTCTATGGTGTTCTGTGGTTGTGGAAGCTGCTGGGGCATGTGCACCATGGCTGAATTTCCTGAAACTTGAAAAGTTTTGGATACAAAGGGAGTCTGTAGCCTAATGGATAGAATTCCTGTTGCATATCTTGGCAGGAATTTGGACAAGTTGCGAGGCCTGAGTGAAAAATAAATCACAACATTATAGTTTGCTCAATTTCATTGTTATGCTTGTTACACAACGTTCCTAAAATCACACCACTTTACATAATTATTGCTGTATTGCTGTATTAACTGCAAAACACTTCATTCACAGTCAAAATTTACCATAAACAAACCCAAACAAGAGAACACGAGCAGCTGTTGCGCGTGGTGCTTTGTTTTTGCCAAACACTGACACAAGGATGCATTTTTCACTAAACTATAGCATAAAATGTCAAATTTCCATTACATACAAGTAATTCCGCCTAATTTTGTGCAATTTTGTAGATATTTTGCGTAATGACGCAAAGGCAAAATAAGCGAATGAATTTCAATTCCATGGTCTGTCCATGACCCCAACCTGCCAACTCTTGGCTATGTTCCAAGTTTATTAGCTGACAGCTTTCTGGACAGAGCAGTCTACAACCTGAAGATCAGAGCTATTGTTTCCCTGGCCTTCTGGAGAATATGAGAGGTATTTGGGCCATAGTTCACCATCCCGGTTTTCGGCGGCAGGGTAGGTCGCAGGCGGAATGCGCTTGAACGCTGGACCCACATTGGTGTCCTAGTTGACCGCCGGACGCTGTTGCAAGGAATTATTAGACAACAGTTTAGGTTATTGAACTGAGTACATGGTATGTAAGTTTTTCTTTACCACGCTGTGTAGATAGCATTTGTTTTGATCCTGAGGAAGTGCCCAGATCCTCCTGACACTGTTGGCACGAAACATGTCGATCCATCAAGAGTAAGACACAGATAGCTAGATACATTGCTTCATATTTACTGTCACTCTCTATATATATATTTTTCATCAGGCAGTTTACCTTCCGAATAAATGACTGCTAGGACTGACTGACCTGTTTTAACTCACCTCCTTCCCCCTCACATCTACACACACTAGGCCTCTCACCCCCACTGCACCCACCGGCAGGAACAGAAGATCCCCGCCAAAGAGCCCCGTACTGGGTGCCCGTCAGGTATTGCAGCGCCGACCTGACGAGGGGCAGGCTCATATGATGAAGCATGACACCTAGCTTGCTAGGTGTGTGAGAGCCCTAGTTCCGTTTAGGGGATTCCCCCTTCCTTTCTTTTCAGAGTGGGGCCACACTTGACCAACCCCCTCCGGAGTATCTCCTCGCCCCTTCTCTTTATAATTAGAGGAACTTTGTACCCTTCTTGTACACAGCTTTCTGGACAGAGCAGTCTACAACCTGAAGATCAGAGCTATTGTTTCCCTGGCCTTCTGGAGAATATGAGAGGTATTTGGGCCATAGTTCACATTTAAAAGTCTGCAATATTACCACTGAGAAATAATTTGCATCTACCAACGTAATTCATTTCACCATGATGTGCCGATCTCTTTAAACGCTCTAGGATGTTGAGGCACTTCTAGTGAATAATCCAAGTGAGTTACAGAAATCTAGTGAACTCTTTCAAATGTTCCTGTCCTTTCCATTCAAACGCTACATACATGTCTAAGGAGCCTTAAGTCCAGAAATATTTTATTTATTGTTGCTGCAGGCCAGTTTAACTTTATACTTAATCCATACGCTTTAAACGTAATCTATATGTAATTAAATGGGTTGGAGCATCATACCTCCAAACTATTTTCCTCTATTTCCCTACATCCTTATTATTCAGTCTTTTGTAGCATTTACAATGTACATATTTACCAGTTTTATGCATTTATTCCATGCATATTGATTAGTTTTATTAAAACTTGATTTGGATGAGTTAGAAATGGGGGTCTCTAGTTGGCAATGGTTTGCACCTTTGTCCAAGTAGGGACCCTTCTTCCTAATCAGGGTAAGGGGGATACACTCCTAAAATAACTCCTGCTCACCCCTTGGTAGCTTGGCACAAGCAGACAGGCTTATCTCAGAGGCAGTGTATAAAGCATTTGTGCATGCATACAGTAACACAGTGAAAACACTACAAATGGACACCACACCAGTTTAGAAAAATAAGCAAAACTTTATCTAAACCAACAAGACCAAATACGACAAAAATCCAACATACACTAATGCGTTGACATACTTGTGAACAGTACCTTTCTCATTGCGGCCGACACGTTGGTGCGAGGCGGTTGGGGCAACCGTTGTGGTTGCGTTGCAAAACGGAAGCGGTGCAGGGTGCGGTGCCCTCACGGCGCGGTGCAGGCAGCCGCTCGGTGACGATCGTCTAGACGGCGTCGGTGAGACCAAGGCTTACAGTGCGGGGTAAGGCGGTGCTCAATGCGGTGCTGGCAGGTTGCAGTGCAGGCGACGGAGCCGGTCAATGTTTGGGTCATGCAGCGATGGTGTTGGTGATGTCCAGGCAAGGTGAGGCAAGGCAGTGTGGACTGCGGTGCCCACAGGACGCGGTTCAAGCAACGGCTCGGTGACGATCATCCAGACAGCGTCGGTTAGACCAAGGATGCAGTGTGAAGTGCAGCGGGGCCTTCTGCAGTGCCTTCACGACACGGAACCCTGCGACGGACTCGGTGACAAAGTCGGCTGCTCCTTTCTTCTGCGGCGGCTGAAACCAGCGGTACCAGAGACGGTGCCCAGAAGGACGGTGAGGTCTTTGCTGTTCCTGAGACCTCTTGAACAGGGGCAAGCTCCACTTCCAAGCCCTTGTAGATATTTTCGCAAGCAGGATGCACACACAGTTTCTCCCCATGGCGCAAACAGCTACTGCAGGCCAACCCCAGACAGCACACAGCAAAGGGGTAGTACTAATCCAGTTTCCACCAGCTCTTCTCCGTGGCAGAGGTTCCTCCTTGAAGTCCAAAAGTGATCCAAAATTCTGAGGTCTGGGCCCCACTTTTTATAGTACAAAATCCTTTGTTCTCTGGAGGCAGAGAGTGTCTTTTCCCAGTCAAAACCAGTTCTGTCCTCTCTGGTACAGCTGCCCGGCAGGAGGTGGAGACAGCATTGTCCAAGGCAGACCAGGCCCATTCAGGTGTGAAAGAAATCTCCTCCCCCTACTCTGAATGCAGGCCAGGTCTATTCAGCCCAACCCTGACTCACCCTGGAAAGGCAGGACACACCTCACCCCCCCAAGTGGCTGTCTGAACAGAATGCACATCCCCAGCCCCTGCCACTCCAAAGCCAGACAGTCAATACACAAACCTAGCAGAGGCACACTGGATGGCTAAGCAAGAAAACACCTTCTTTCCAAAAGTGGTATTTTCAAACCCAGAATATAAAAATACACCTTACTAAAAGATGCATCTTTATGTTCTGAGTTCAGGCATACTAAACTCCATTTTCCTATCTTGTCCCGATGGGAAGGTATATTTATAAGATGTTATCAATAAACTCCCATTCTATCCTATGGGACAGATAGCCTTTCAATAGTGAAAAACAAAATTGTCTGTATTTAACTATCAGGACATGCCACACACATCAGGGCATGTCCTACCTTTCACATACACCGCACCCTGGGCCTACCTTAGGGGTGACTCACATGTAAGAAAAGGGAAGGTTAGGGCCTGGCAAGTGGGTGCACTAGACATGGCAGTACCAAACTGCGCACAGACACTGCAGTGACAGGTCTGAGTTACATTTACAAGCTGCTCATGTGGGTGGCACAATCGGTGCTGCAGGCCCACAGGCAGCATTTGATTTACAGGCCCTGGGCACACACAGTGCACTGTACTAGGGACTTACCAGTAAATCAAATATGACAATCATGGAATCACCAATCCATAACAACAATTTACAGAGGGAGCACTTGCACTTTGGCACTGTACAGAGGTGGCAAAGTGCCCAAAGCATCTAGACCAGCAAAAACGAAGTTCAGCACACAGCAAAATAACAGGAGGCAAAGGCATAAATACAGGGGAAGCCCACGCCAAGGATGCCAGGTCTAACACGATGTTTAAGTTTTTTATATCTTACCGAAGTAGGTATAGTATTTTAGGTTGTACCACACTCCTATCACATCTGTCCGGGCAGGCTTTGTGCTTAAAATGTAAACCGAAGGACTTGTTTGACTTTGTGAGTTCCTCTGACCAAGTTAAGTGAGAGTTCACTCACAAGTAACATAAAGTCAGTGATCTGTTTTCCACTTAGACCTTCATTATGCATGCTCTTACAATTACTATGAAGCTGGTAACTGGAGCTGATGGAACAATACATATCCGTTTTATTTAATCTGTTGGAAACTCTCGGATAGAATGAGGCTGCTAGATCTCTGAGAGAAAGTGAGGAATTTTAGAAGGAATTGTATCTGAAATTATTATCAAAAACCCCGTTAAGTCCTTATTTCTTAGGCGAATCTTAGGATCTGTATAAACATAGGGCTATGGGGAAGTGACCCCTAATGCCCAGAGGGTTGAGAGGATTCCATACTGGAGTATAACCTCCCAAGTCAAGATATTTTATCACAAAAAATACTCCTATAGATTAACTGATGGTTAACATAAAAACTGTGTTACCTAAATACGATAGGGAGGTGTCTATGTGAAGATCTAGAACTGCAGACACCCAAGGGTGCGCAAGGAAGCAATTCCTTTTTGTTTAGTTACCCTCACACACCCTAGTGGTGTCATGCTTCATCATCGGGTCACCCCAACGCCTATAAGTTGGGGTGGGCTCAACCACAGTGTTGGGAAGCTCTTTGGAAAGTGAAGACCAGGGGGATTATAGATAAAAATCCTCCGACAGGCCCCGGTTTCCCTTTATTATTGGGTCTGTCAGGGATATTAAAAATAATTAAAAAGAAATGGGTCAATGGGAGTGATAATGGTCCTATGACCCTATTGCCAACATGTTTCAGTCCTGGGATGGCCGTAAAGGTCCTGGACTTTCTTCAGGGCAGAGGTCGTCCTCCCTGGGAACAACAGTGAAAGGGGAGTCCCTATCCTGTGAACGAAAAAAGGGCAGAGTAGCTGCTCCTTTTGTATAAATAACAGATGATTAATCTGTTATACGCAGTCCTTCATCTCTGAAAAACACAAGAAACAAAACAAACACCATATCGTTTCCATTGCATAAACATCATTTGTGTAGTTATTAACACCCCTAATTAGGTGCGTCAACTGTGACCCAACATTTAAATAAATGCCAGGTGAGTGTGCAAATGGAAATTCTCATTTACATCATACTCATGCCATACACAATTATATCTGTAACATAATAGTGCTATGTGGCAGATAAATGTGCGGTGGCGATTTTACTCGCATACTGACATTATCAGCATGCCAGTGTGTGTACTTATTCCAAAGTGAAAATATCGCGTGACAGTCTATAAGAACAGCACTAGGCTGCTATCAAGCAGTGTACTATTGTGCAGGTATATACTCGCATCTTTGCTTTAAAAATACTAATCATAATAAAAGCATCCATTTTCTTACCCATTTTGCGGAGAAAAACTGTGTCACAGGGGCCCGCTAGGCGTGATGGAATAGCCCTGTAGTCACACTCTGTTGTATTGTTTGGGGGTGGGGAGAAGATGAAGTATACCGGAAGTTTTTTAGTCAGGGCAAACAGTCTGTGTTTAGCAAAGTAACACGACTAAACCTGTTGTAACCACCTGTCACCCCCTACTTACTTCTTCAAGGGTCCTATCCCGCCTGTGTACCTACTTGGTCCGAGTCCCCGGCTTTCGCTCTTCACTGCCGTTGAACAGGGATATAAATACCTTTATTTTAGCGGGAAAACCTCAATTGAGTGTCACGCCCATGGTATACTCAAGTGCCGTTAGGCACGTAGATGCGTGTGTGATGTGCCATAGAGGATCATGGGATTTGAAGTCTTTTTACAAAATGATGTCTCGATCCGAAAAATTGGTTCGCATTGGTGTTAGATTTACCGAAGAAGCCTCGATGTAGGGCTGACTCAACAACGTAATTCTAATATCGTGACACACTTAAATTTACATATGTGTCATACAATATCTACATACGGGTGGGAGTTTGTTGGCAGATTAAAGAAAACAAATTCTCATGCTCGGAAATCAGTGTATAATTAAGATGACAAGCAAGATGTCAGTGTCATGATGGAAGGGGATAATGGGAACAATAGTTCCTTTGCATTTAGATGGAACTCGAGCAGTAAAGTTTTAGTCTATTATACTAGTGTGTATAAATGAGTATTTAGAAATGGTCACTTTATACATTTTAATCAGAAAGGAAAAACCAAAAGACTATCCAAAGATACTGTTCATATAGCATCTCCATTGTCATAACAAGAGAGATAGCAGAGATGATATGTAGCTCAGTAATGTTTATTTATTTAGCTGATTCCAAGGTATAGAATCATTCAGACCAATTTCATATGTCTTCAGACGATACACCCATCGTTGTTCTCGTTCTAGAAGTCTATTCGTCAGATTGCCTGAGCCTTTCACTTTCTCTATAACTGTCCACCGTATGTCAGTGTCTTTATGTTGTTTTTCTTTATAGTGTGCTGTTAATTTAGTTGCGGTCACTGCTCGCCTTATTGTGCTTCTATGTTCACTAATGCGAACTTTGACCTTGCGACTAGTCATACCGATATAGCTCAAATTGCATGGGCACTTGATGAGGTAGACTACTGATTCTGAATTACAATTAGTATGGGATCTTTGTTCCCATGGAAAGTGTAGGCCTAAATCAAGGCTTTTAGTATGTTCTGTAAGGGGCACACTACACATGAACCACATGGAAAATGACCTAACACAGGTGGGTTATTCCACAATGTAAGTTGAACATTGTTTACATTTTTGAACGTGTCAGTGTGAACTAGAGTGTCTCTCAAGCTTTTATTCTTTTTGAATGAGAACATGGGTTTTTCATAAGGAGTCTATTTGAAGTGAGAATGGGCCATTTCTTGTTGATGATTTTCTTCACCTCATTGGAAGAGGAATTAAACGTGGTTACACAAATTATTTGATCAAGTGGGGTCTTTTGATGGGACTCTAGAAGTGCAGCTCTTGGAGTGTTACGAGCTCTTTTACTAGCTTTTTCTATAATCTTGTTCGGATATTTTCTCTGTCTAAGTTTGGTGGTGAGAATTGCAGCTTCTTTTTTATAGTCTTTCAAATCTGAGCAATTTCTCCGTACTCTCAAGAACTGGCCTACCGGACTATCGTATTTAGGTAACACAGTTTTTATGTTAACCATCAGTTAATCTATAGGAATCTTAGGATCTACCTGTTATTCCCAATGACTCTGCACTCTCAGAGTTAATGGTCACATTGGTATTGGTACCTTCAGAAGTGTGGCATTATCACCACCAAATTCGGGGCAGTTGTGATGAGGCCTACATCTGCAAAGTGGAGTTCTTACTCTATGGAATTAGATATGTTGTTTATGTTTTATTTGTTTAGCGCTTTTATTTTAATGGAATGCAGTGCAAATATAGTAAAGTATGATAGTGCAAATGCCGAAAGAATTTCATTGATTAAAAATATAATTTCTACCATGGTATAAGAAATAGTGTACTATTTTATTAATACTCCTATACCAGGGTGCTCTCACCCTAAAGGAAGGTTGGTATTATACAAAATACACTGAGGATATCAAAACTAAATCAGATTTGACAAATTTTCATAAGCCTGAGTACAAATATATGAGTAGTAGCGGAGAGTCAAATCAAATCAAAATCTAAAATAACTTTATTCTGAATCATTTTTATCGATCCATAAAAGTACATAGAATAAAAACGTCATACAATAAGAAGATATTTTTTGTCTCTTCCATATTACCATACATTACAGCTAAAAACTCATTTCATAGGTTATTAAAACTCCATCATTAAAAATCATCTTACTTTCTCATAATAAAAAATATAATCAACCTAAGATCATCATTCAGTCGTCTTCATAGACTAGATTATCCAGTAGGTACAAGAGATTTCCTTCTTTTAATATCCCAGGTTACATATCCTGCAGCAGGTCGACATGCTAATTCGTTATCAAGGGTGCATATGAAATTCATGGCATCCTTATAAAAGAAGAGTTTCTTTGACATAAATATTGGTCATAAAAATGTTCGCCTGATATCTCAATAAAACTTGCAGAACAACATAAAGTGCATCGTTGACTGAGTGGTTTTCCCATCACATGGGCATCTGTGGATTATTTTCTGCCATTTTTCGTGTTTTGGGAATGCCACCAGTTCATGAATTGTGCCCAGTCGTAACCTAGTCAAGTAAAATCTATCTTGGCTATTAGTGACTTTGACTAGGTATTCGGGTAGACCAGACAATGTTATAATAGTCTTGTATCTTGACACACTTAATTTTTTCTCTTCTGTACTGGCTCTATCTTGACTTAGTTTCTCCATATAAATCTTTCTGATTTCATTTTTACAGTATTGCAGTATTCCAACAGGTTTTGTCACTGATAGATCTTTATCAATTTCTTTCAGTTGCTTATCCATATACGCAAGCCATGGGATTTTATTGAAATGTTCCAATGCTAAACAGTCCTTAATTATATCCCTAGTAAAGTTTGTTACCTCCTTGCACCAGATATTATGCCAGGAACATAAAGCACTGACTTGTATTAAATCAGTGACATATGGTACATCCAATTCCTTGTGTAGGAGATATACAGAGGTAGACCTTGGTACAGCCAGCATGCGGCAAAAAAAGGAGTTTTCACAAGTTTGTAATGTATTAGCGTTAGCATTGCCCCACACTACATAGCCATAGGTTGCATTTGCTGCCATATAGTTTAAGCATATCACATATGGGTCTGCTATCTATCTTATCACAGAATCTGAAAATGGCATCCATGGTTCGGATTAATTTAAATCTTGTCTGGTCTATATGAGGGCCCCAATTACTATTATAGGAGAATAGAATGCCTAAATAGGAGAAGCTTTGGACTTCAGTCAGCTTATGTTCCCTCACCCGATGGATCTTTTTCTTGGCCCTACCCTGTTCACAGACCATTACAAACGTCTTAGTCAGGTTTAGTTTTAGGTCTCTTTGCTCCATGCATGAGGCAAAAGCATTGGTCAATTGTTGTAAGCCATTTGCAGTTCTAGATATTTACTGCATCATCTGCATACAGGAATAAAGGGTTTGGGCGGGAGCCTACTTTCGGGGCGTCAGTGTTCCAAATTGGTCAATCCCGTTAATATATAATGAAAAAAGGAGGGGTGCAATGACACAACCTTGTCTAATTCCCCTGGACACCCTGAAACTTGAGGTGCACTCACCCTCTCTCTCATACCTTACTCTAGATGTCAATCTTGCATATATTTGTGACGAGAATGAAACAGTGTCAACTGGGGCTGCCATATCAGTCATCATTTCCCACAGTTTAGCATGGTTTACGCAATCGGAAACAGAACCCAGGTCTGCAAAGCATAGATGGATATGTTCTTCCTTGGCCAGCGTGTATTTACCAATAAGTAGATTCAGGTTAATGCACTGTTCCACCGTCCCCATCTCCCCCCTAAAGCCATACTGAGATTCTGTCAGGATGTTATTATCAGTGGCCCAGGCCTCCAATCTCCCAAGTACTATTCGCCCCCTAATCTTTACTGATGAATCTAGAAGGGATATGGGGCAGTAGCATTTCACGTCCCCCTTATGGCCTTTTTTAAATATTGGGACGATTATGCTATCTGTCCATGTGTTAGGTATGCAGCCTTTACCGGTTGCGTTACAGACCTGAGTAGCGGAGAGTCATTTTCGTGCCATGAAAAACACAGTGATTACCTTATGTGAGCCAAAACCTCTCCACTCCCTTCTCTGAGGGCTGAACCAGTTAGGCCAGATTACAAATGGACCGGTTCTTTCCAATGTGTGACCGGTTCTCAATTTGTAAAAAAATAAGTGATTGGGTCCTTGTCAGGAGGCCACTGCAGCTTGCACCACCCATTAACCCTGCCTGCACTGCCAATGACAGTACCAGCACAACAACTAACCATCACACTGTGACTATTCAGACTATCCCAGGCCCTCAAAGCTATAAGAATAGCTTGGACAGCAGGTATTAACCATTTTTATTGTATATTGAATTAATAAACAACTGTTCTTTCTAAATTAGACAAAGAGCACCACCATATGACGGACTATCATAAGTGACGGTGTTCACAATTATGTGCTGGAGCCCAACACCGGAAGCCACCAAATCAAATTAAGCATTGCTGTTAACCCCTGTTATGGAGCATATTGGAATTTAGAGAGGAGTTTAGACAAAATATTGGAAACAAAAATATTGTGTGACAAAATATTGTGTCAAGAATATCAAGGACAAAAATATTGTGAAGGTAAATTCCTATAGATAAGCAAAGTTTTACTATTTATATCTCCACATATATGTACTTTGACTATATATTCACAGAAAAAACCATAGGTTTTAGGGACAGTTATAGTTAGTTGGACATTTCACTCGTACAAAACCATAGAAATGCCCCCGTTATAGTTAGTTCAGCTAACTATAACTCGCGCCCCCGCAATGCACTGCTGATGACGTCACATATTACATCACTCATGACATGGTCAGTGACATCACTGATGACATCACTGATGACATCTCAAATGACATCACTGATGACATCACTGATGACATCATCCAGTGACTGTGTGTTTCTGTAAAGTTTAAATATGTTTAATATATATAGGGAAAGGCGTATTGAAGAATGAGTGGGTGTATAAGTGTCTGAATGGATGATTTAGTACGTGAGTGACTAACTCTACAAGTGAGTGATTAAATGTATCTTACTGAATGCATGGGTTAGTGACTAAACTGTGTGAATGTCTGTATCCGTCTGTCTGTTGGTTTGTAAGCGGCTGCATGGCTTTCTGAATAGCTACATGAGTGTCTACATGGGTTATTGATTGATTGTCTGAGTATCTGTATGGGTGCCTGAGTGTTTGTGTGGGTGGGGTGTGTGTGACTCTGTGCATAGATGTGTGAGTTGGTGATTCACTGGGTGCATGGTTTCAAGAGTGCATCTGTGATGGACTGTATGGGTGGGTGAGTGTGTGTATGGGTGTGTTAGTGATTGAATGTATATCTCAGTGGTACATGTGTGAGTAACTACATATGTGAAAGGCAGTATATATGTGTGTTGGAGTATATAAATGGCTATAAGTGAGAGTGTGTGATTGTGAGAGTGGCTGTATGGATGAGTGTGTACTTGTATCAGTGATTGTATAAGAGCGTAAGAATGTGCTAGTATTTGTATGAGTAAGTGAGCTGGTGTGTGTATAACTGTATAGGTGAGTAAATGGGTGTGTGATTAAGTTTTTGCATGACTGACTAGGTGTGTGAGTACCTTTATGGATGAGTGGCGGTGTGTGAGTGTTTATATAGGTGTATGAGTGCATATGATAGTCCTGTACTGAGTGACTAAGTATGAGTGACTGTACGGGTGAGTGAGTGGATGTGTGTGTAGACCTAAGAATCAGTGAGTGGGTATGTAGTTTTTGGTGTTGGAGTGTCTATGGTTTTGAGAATGGCAGTCTGTAATTTAGAGTGGGTGTATCAAAAGTTATATTAGGGTGTGAGAAGATGCATGAAATTATCACATGGATGATGTCATCAGTGATGTCATTTGAGATGTCATCAGTGATGTCATCAGTGATGTCACTGACCATGTCATGAGTGATGTAATATGTGTCGTCATCAGCAGTGCATTGCGGGGCGCGAGTTATAGTTAGCTGAACTAACTATAACGGGGAATTTCTATGGTTTTGTACGAGTGAAATGTCCAACTAACTATAACTGTCCCTAAAACCTATGGTTTTTTCAGTGAATTTCAAAGGTTTTTTAAATGCTAATTTCTAACTATAACGTGTCTGAAACCTATGGTTTTTTCAGTGAATTTCAAAGGTTTTTTAAATGCTAATTTCTAACTATAATGTGCCTGAAACCTATGATTTTTTAAGTGAATTTCAAAGGTTTTTTAAATGCTAGTTTCTAACTATGCCTACAGAGGTAGGACATGTGAAGAAAGAAGAAAAACGCACAGAAAGAAGCAAAAGATGTGCAGAAAGAACCAACAGAGGAGCAGAAAGAGGCCTTGTTGCAAAATCATCCTGTGCCCACAACTTTTTCAGACGGGTACTGGTGGTAACTGACTCTGACTAACCAGAGCCAGTGCTATGCTAAAAGACACTTAGAATACAGTGAAAACACCTACATACACTAGGGAACACTATGCGTTGGGGTACCCCTGTGATTAGCATGACCTCCTCTGCAAGTCCCTAGTACATAATAGGGCAGGGGGATTAAAACTACCTCTTAAAACGCGCTACAGGGCACGTTTTAAGTTGCGGGATTAAGTCCCCTTGAATCCTGAGGGTCCCTGGGGCCCAACTAGCCCACTAGGTACTTCCAGTAAGCACCACAGGCCTGCGTTGCAACGCCTGTAACAAATTGTGCAGTTGTGTTTAGGTAGTGAAGAGGGTCGTGCTGGGGGTAGTGTTTTAGGGTTTAGGGTAGTGCAGTGGTGTTTGTGTAGTGTAGGGGTCATGCTGGGGGTAGATTTAGGGTTTAGGGTAGTGCAGTGGTGTTTGGGTAGTGTAGGGAGTCGTGCTGGGGGAGTGTTTTAGGGTTTAGGGTAGTGCAGTGGTGTTTGGGTAGTGTAGGGGGTCGTGCTGGGGGTAGTGTTTTAAGGTTTAGGGTAGTGCAGTGGTGTTTGGGTAGTGTAGGGGTTGTGCTGGGGGTAGTGATTTAGGGTAGTGCAGTGGTGTTTGGGTAGTGTAGGGGTACTGCTGGGGGTAGTGTTTTAGAGTTTAGGTTAGTGCAGTGGTGTTTGGGTAGTGTAGGGGTACTGCTGGGGGTAGTGTTTTAGGGTTTATGGTAGTGCAGTGGTGTTTGTGTAGTGTAGGGGGTAGTGTTTTAGGGTTTAGGGTAGTGCAGTGGTGTTTGTGTAGTGTAGGAGGTCGTGTTTTAGGGTTTAGGGTAGTGCAGTGGTCTTTGGGTAGTGTAGGGAGTCGTGCGGGGTAGTGTTTTAGGGTTTAGCGTAGTGTAGGGGGTCATGCGGGGGGTAGTGTTTTAGGGATTAGGGTAGTGCATTGGTGTTTGGGTAGTATAGGGGGTCATGCGGGGGTAGTGTTTTAGGGTTTAGGGCAGTGCAGTGGTGTTTGGGTAGTGTAGGGGTCGTGCTGGGGGAGTGTTTTAGGGTTTAGGGCAGTGCAGTGGTGTTCGGGTAGTGTAGGGGGTCGTGCTGGGGGAGTGTTTTAGGGTTTAGGGCAGTGCAGTGGTGTTCGGGTAGTGTAGGGGGTCGTGCTGGGGGAGTGTTTGAGGGTTTAGGGCAGTGAAGTCGTGTTCGGGTAGTGTAGGGGGTTGTGCTGGGGGTAGTATTTTAGGGTTTAGGGTAGTGCAGTGGTGTTCGGGTAGTGTAGGGGGTCGTGCTGGGGGTAGTGTTCTAGGGTTTAGGGCAGTGCAGTGGTGTTTGGGCAGTGTTGGGGTAATGCTGGGGGTGGTGTTTTAGGGTTTAGGGCAGTGCAGTGGTGTTCGGGCAGTGTAGGGGGTCGTGCTGGGGGTGGTGTTTCAGGGTTTAGGGCAGTGCAGTGGTGTTCGGGCAGTGTAGGGGGTGGTGTTTCAGGGTTTAGGGCAGTGCAGTGGTGTTTGGGCAGTGTAGGGGGTCGTGCAGGGGTGGTGTTTCAGGGTTTAGGGCAGTGGTGTTCGGGCAGTGTAGGGGTCGTGCTGGGGGTGGTGTTTCAGGGTTTGGGGCAGTGCAGTGGTGTTCAAGCAGTAAAGGGGGTCGTGCTGGGGTTGGTGTTTCAGGGTTTAGGGCAGTGCAGTGGTGTTCGGGCAGTGTAGGGGGCGGTGCAGGGGTGGTGTTTCAGGGTTTAGGGCAGTGCAGTGGTGTTCGGGCAGTGTAGGGGGTCATGCAGGGGGTGGTGTTTCAGGGTTTAGGGCAGTGCAGTGGTGTTCGGGCAGTGTAGGGGGTCGTGCTGGGGCTGGTGTTTCAGGGTTTAGGGCAGTACAGTGGTGTTCGGGCAGTGTAGGGGGTAGTGCTGGGGCTGGTGTTTCAGGGTTTAGGGCAGTGCAGTGGTGTTCGGGCAGTGTAGGGGGTTGTGCTGGGGCTGATGTTTCAGGGTTTAGGGCAGTGCAGTGGTGTTCGGGCAGTGTAGGTGGTCGTGCTGGGGCTGGTGTTTCAGGGTTTAGGGCAGTGCAGTGGTGTTCGGGCAGTGTAGGGGGTCATGCTGGGGCTGATGTTTCAGGGTTTAGGGCAGTGCAGTGGTGTTCGGGCAGTGTAGGGGGTCTTGCTGGGGCTGGTGTTTCAGAGTCTAGGGCAGTGCAGTGGTGTTCGGGCAGTGTAGGGGGTCTTGCTGGGACTGGTGTTTCAGGGTTTAGGGCAGTGCAGTGGTGTTCGTGCAGTGTAGGGGGTCGTGCTGGGGATGGTGTTTTAGGGTTTAGGGCAGTGCAGTGGTGTTCGGGCAGTGTAGGGGGTCGTGCAGGGGGTGGTGTTTCAGGGTTTAGGGCAGTGCAGTGGTGTTCGGGCAGTGTAGGGGGTCGTGCTGGGGGTGGTGTTTCAGGGTTTAGGGCAGTGCAGTGGTGTTCGGGCAGTGTAGGGGGTCGTGCTGGGGGTGGTGTTTCAGGGTTTAGGGCAGTGGTGTTCGGGCAGTGTAGGGGGTCTTGCTGGGGGTGATGTTTCAGGGTTTAGGGCAGTGCAGTGGTGTTCGGGCAGTGTAGGAGGTCTTGCTGGGGGTAGTGTTTCAGGGTTTAGGGCAGTGCAGTGGTGTTCGGGCAGTGTAGGGGTCATGCTGGGGGTGGTGTTTCAAGGTTTAGGGCAGTGGTGTTCGGGCAGTGTGGGGGGTCATGCTGGGGGTGGTGTTTCAGGGTTTAGGGCAGTGCAGTGGTGTTCGGGCAGAGTAGGGGGTCGTGCTAGGGTATGTGTTTCAGGGTTTAGGGCAGTGCAGTGGTGTTCGGGCAGTGTAGGGGGTCGTGCAGTGGCTGGTGTTTCAGGGTTTAGGGCAGTGCAGTGGTGTTCGGGCAGTGTAGGGGGTCATGCTGGGGGTAGTGTTTTAGGGTAGTGCAGTGGTGCTTGTGTAGTGTAGGGGGTCGTGCTGGGGGTAGTGTTTTAGGGTTTAGGGTAGTGCAGTGGTGTTTGGGTAGTGTAGGGGGTCGTGCTGGGGGTAGTGTTTTAGGGTTTAGGGTAGTGCAGTGGTGTTTGTGTAGTGTAGGGGTCATGTTTTAGGGTAGTGCAGTGGTGTTTGGGTAGTGTAGGGGGTCGTGCTGGGGGTAGTGTTTTAGGATTTAGGTTAGTGCAGTGGTGTTGGGGTAGTGTTTTAGGGTTTAGGGTAGTGCAGTGGTGTTTGTGTAGTGTAGGGGGTCATGCTGGGGGTAGTGTTTTAGGATAGTGCAGTGGTGCTTGTGTAGTGTAGGGGGTCGTGCTGGGGTAGTGTTTTAGGGTTTAGGGTAGTGCAGTGGTGTTTTTGTAGTGTAGGGGGTCATGTTTTAAGATGCAACGCTCCAATACCTGACCAGTCTGCACTACATAAAACTGCAAAAAAACTAAAAATAAAAAGTGTTTTGCACACTTTTGTCATTGGGCTATATGTGGGCTACATCTGGGTAATATTTGTGCTACATTTGGGCTCTTTTTCACTGGTGGCCATCTTGGAAGACTTCTTTGTTATGAAGTTTCCTAATTACCTCATTTACTGCAGTCTCCTCAGTAGAAAATGCTTTCAGTTTTTTACTTTGATTCCATCAAGAAGGCATTCAGATGTGTCACACATTTGCCATAAATTCAGAATGTTATTACTCTAGTTGTTCATTAGATCACTGTAGTAAAGCTACTGCTCACCAAGGAGTTAACTGGAAGTCTACTGCTGGTATTGAAAGTGATTGTTTCAGTCTGCATGTCAGAATTTTCTAATGAAATAGAAGAGGATTTGAGATCTCACTTAAAACATGCACTAAATTTTCTTTTTGCAGCACTAACCATAATTTCTATGGCAAAATGAACCCCCTCATTTTGTTCCTTTTTAAATTAAATGTTTTAAGTGTTACCAGTTTATTCCAATCAAGATGGCTTCAGGTGTGCCATACTTTTGTCATAAGTAAGGATGTTAGCACTCTAGTTGTTCTTTAGAACACTCTGGGAAGCTGCAGTAGAACACAAAGGCATCAACTGACAGGCTGCTCCTGTTGAAATATAACAGGAAGATATTTGAGATCTCACTTAAAACATGTCCTAATTTTTCTTTCTACAGCACTAACCATAATTTCTATGGCAAAGTGAACCCCCTCATTTTGTTCCTTTTTAAATTAAATGTTTTAAGTGTTACCAGTTTATTCCAATCAAGATGGCTTCAGGTGTGCCATACCTTTGTCATAAGTAAGACTGTTAGCGCTCTAGTTGTTCTTTAGAACACTCTGGGAAGCTGCAGTAGAACACAAAGGCATCAACTGACAAGCTGCTCCTGTTGAAATATAACAGGAAGATATTTGAGATCACACTTGAAACATGTCCTAATTTTTCTTTCTACAGCACTAACCATAATTTCTATGACAAAATGAACCCCATCATTTTGTTCCTTTTTAAATTAAATGTTTTAAGTGTTACCAGTTTATTCCAATCAAGATGGCTTCAGGTGTGCCATACTTTTGTCATAAGTAAGACTGTTAGCGCTCTAGTTGTTCTTTAGAACACTCTGGGAAGCTGCAGTAGAACACAAAGGCATCAACTGACAGGCTGCTCCTGTTGAAATATAACAGGAAGATATTTGAGATCACACTTGAAACATGTCCTAATTTTTCTTTCCAGAGCACTAACCATAATTTCTATGACAAGATGAACCCCATCATTTTGTTCCTTTTTAAATTAAACGTTTTAAGTGTTACCAGTTTATTCCAATCAAGATGGCTTCAGGTGTGCCATACTTTTGTCATAAGTAAGGCTGTTAGCACTCTAGTTGTTCGTTAGAACACTCTGGGAAGCTGCAGTAGAACACAAAGGAATCAACTGACAGTCTCTGCCCTTGTTGGATGTACATGTTTTACTGAGAATGTCAGACTTCATTCTCACATGACTGAGAAAGATAATGTGAATTTACAGAAAATATGCTCTCATTTTAGCTTCTGGGGCACCTTCCAAAACTGTATGGGACAAGCATGTGAAAATAGTTTTCTCTCAAACATGATTCATGATATCCCAGCAGAAGGTTTTTCACAGGGTAAAATCACCTTAGAACACACCACAATTCCTGAAATTAGTATGGTACCATCAACAAATGAATTCTAATGTAACTAAAGTCTGTTATCACCCTTTATAGTTCTCCTTTTGGTAACCCTCAAAATCTTCGATTCACTACAATGCATTTCAAAGGGGTACTATCATTTATATTGGTCCCAAGATGGCTGCCAGCAATTCCAGGATGAAGTGCTGACAGCCAATCAGATCTCACGATGACATGTGTGGTTAGGCTCCACCCAGATATATATGTGTTTTTACTTTTGATTTTCTCAGCAACTACTGAACGGATTTACACCATTTAACAAAAGGGGTCTTTTTGAACCAAGAACTACCTCTTTGCCAAATTTGGTCTAATTACGTTCAGCAGTTCAGGCTGTAGCCTTGCATAAAGTTTCCTATGGGAAATTGATTTTTGACTCTTATTTTTTTAATTTCTCCGCAACTACTGAACGGATTTACACCATTTAACAAAAGGGTTCTTTCTGAACCAAGAACTACCTCTTTGCCAAATTTGGTGTTATTCCGTTCAGCAGTTCGGGCTGTAGCCATGTCTAAAGTTTCCTATGGGAAAATGAATGGGGAAAACACGTTTTGGGACCCCCTTTTTCTCGGCCCCCGCTTGACGAATCACCCTGAGACTTTCAGGGTAGGAGCGGACCGGAGCGGGCCATAAAGTTTGAAAATTTCGCGAAGATTCGTCAACCGACGCAAGAGTTATTTCAAATAGAATGTCGCGGATTTCCTATGGAAAATAGGTCCTAACTATAACTATCTACTGGCGACCGCCAGTAGATATATATATATATATATATATATATATATATATATATATATATATATATATATATATATATATATATATATATATATATATATATATATATATATATATATATATATATATATATATATCATCAAGGTATGTAGATTTAAGAATACTAAATCTATACTTAACTATTTGCACTTACCTTCTTGATATTTTTGACACAGTATTCTGTTCACACAATATTTTTGTTTCTGATGTTCCGTCAGTGATTCATTAAGAGACGTTCAGTAAGCACCTGTATTTCCCAAAATTTGCCTGGGGAGGAATGCCTGGTAAATAACAAGAAATTAAGATTCTGGTGCAGAAAGTACAAAAATTCACATATTATATCCAATTTTCGCATAATAACCGTAATTGGTGCTTTTTATCCCACACAATAAATTCTGAGACTCGCAGTGTCAAAATATTTTAAGTTCTATAAATGTTACATCCTTCCCCAGGCCAATCGTAATCGGATGTTACTGTTAAAAATATAACTTAAAGAACTTGTTAGGAAAATGAATGCCCAGATATGGATCTAACTAATTAGGCAAATCAAACTCCGTGTTGATAGAGTGTCTTCTAAAAATTGATAGAAGCAATATATTTAGAATCCACAAGGTGTTGCTATGGTCTGACATTAAAAGAAGGAAGTTTCCTCACTAGGTACTAAGTTCTGGAACTAGGTCATAAATGTGCACCCTATCTTGAAAGATGGTTTGCCTCCCATAGGTCATGTTTTACTGTGGCAACTTGAAACTGGTCACCAGACCACACTTTGTAGTTTGTATAAAGTGCTGATGGAGTTCTGCACCTAGCTACCTAGAAGAGACACATTTTCTCTACATATTAGGACATGTGCCTGTGTCACAGAAGCCCTCCATTGAAGAAACAGACTCATAACATCATCATATTAGTTCAGAGAGGGATAGATATGTCTGCACATTGTGGTTTAAGTCTAAAGAAATTATTCTTTTGGAAGTTGAGCTGTTCATTCAGGAGAGTCCTTAACGTGTTCCACCCAGTGGAAGGTGTGCTTGGGTAAAATAGAATCTTTAGTGAACCTTTCACAGACGTGCCAGAGAATCCCATAACCCTTTTTATGCACGGCTGTCTCCAGCACACAAAAAAACCCTTCTTAAAATAAATGTCAGTGGGATTATTACTCATCAAAGAAAGTTGCACATGTGAAAATTATTAGAGAAGATGGACAAAATCATTTAACATTTCAAAGCAAAAATACCGGTTTATTTACAAGTAAGTTGCAATTATGTGTGAATATTTTGAGCAGCCAGAATTTCTGCTATAAGCATTCAAAAAGGCAAAGATTTTAAAACAACCCTTCTCTGGGAGTGACCCTGAGATCTGGAATTCGGTCCAACAGAACAGTTTTAGGTTACATTTAAGTTTCAGTGCCACCTCACAAACTAAAGGGATGAAAGTCGTCTTTCTGTAATTTTTATTTAACCTCACGGAATGTGGAATAACTGTGCATACCCAGATCAAATGGGTGGAACTATGTAAGGCATTCCCAGTTCCATGATGTTAACACTGACATTTTCTGTGCACTCTGAACAGGTAGTAAATATCTGTGAGGTTGCGGGTACAGAGTGCTGCAAAGGTGGGGGAGAGCACAGGAAAATGTAGCCAAGTGGGACGGAGCATTACATGCTCTCCCAAGCCTTCCTGGAGGATTGTGGGGGTGGTGTTGGGGACTAGAGCCAAGCTGCATGCACTACACCCGTTTCCCCAGACAATTTTAGTGGATGGCTTGTCCAGTCTGTAAAATCAGATCCTGTGCCCCGGCACCCAAAAGATCAATGTGAGGTGAGGCGAACACCACCACAAGGGCATTCTGCTCCGCTTCTCTCACCTCATAAGTGGGGCGTTACTCAGTAATTTGCAGACACTGTATTGAAAATATTCTTCAGAATTCAGCGATATTGGATACTATGGGAATGAGGCAAGAAAGGATGGGTAGTAAAAAATAATTATGATTAGGATGGTGCCAGTCACTCACAGTCCTGGATCCTTGTGCCACTGTACCTGCTGCACTATTCATAGTTACATCTTCATAGAAGAATTACTTTGAGCTGCGCACAGACCTCTTTAAAATGTATGTAAAGCCTACTGTAATAAAAACATATAAATTGGCTTCAGACAATGTCAATCACATTTTAAATCAGTCCACTGGAGTATATTAGTCTGACCTTCTTTCTGTTAGCTTCTTTGGGTGTGGCCTTTGCCCCTATTGGAATGTACAAGAGAATATTTTGCATCTTAAAAGTACATTCTAAAACTTCAAATGTAATTCTTTATCTCATACATGCGTTGTGTACACAAAGCAATCCTTTTTTTAATTATTTTACACTGTAGCGGGCATTTTTATCGCTTTTATCAGGACTCAAGCTGAAGTGCAAGCATCAAATCTGGTGGCTTTGCCACTGCTTGTTTATTTTCCTCTGACTGACTTACAGCTTAGCGAAATGTGCAGTTATCTGATCAGGCCTCCAAAGTATGTCGTTTCTCCTATGAACTCTGAGTTGTACAGGGAAGTGTACTCAAGATGTAGATGGAATTGGGGGTGGTGGGACAACCCTAAAATTGCTGAAGTTATAGATGAGGACATTTTCTGCAGGAAAAATATTTTCTATTTGGAAAAAAATTAAATAAAAAACATTAGCAATTGCCCTCAGGTGGCACCTTAAAACATGCATAATTGTACACCCCTTACATTAACCCATGTTAAATTACTCTAACATTTATTTAGATTGAAATTCCCAAAAGAATTCCAGAACTACTACTGGTGAATTGCAACTGCTGCAGCTTTCAAGAAGTACTCAAGAAGTACGGGGGTTTGGGAGGCAGCCGACCACCGGGAGGTCTGCCCCCCCCCCCCCGGCAGATTGGGAAGGTGGTGCAGTCCATCGACTGTCATTTTGTTTTGGGCTACATATATGCAGCACAATATAGCCCAATCATTATTTAGGGGGTGTTTTGGGGCTTCCTGCCACCATTTTAGGATCAGGTGACCAGGTGGCTGATGGCAGGGAGATTTTGGTGCAGTTTTTCTAGTGATATATTGCTAGTGTTAGTCAGACTCGCTATTAAGATGTATAGCTTTCTATAAATTCACCTTACTTTTGAGTGATGTCTTCTGATGCCTGCATGTTAGATGCGATGCTGCTTCTTAAGGAGGCCGGGAGGTTTGACTTCATGGTCGGCTGGGAAGTCCTCGGTGTTGGCGGCCTACCCAGTATGGCAGGTGCCAGCCGGCTGCCCTTGCCGCGCCGGTGGTTGCCTGTTCACTGCCGCGGAAATGGTGAGCTCCAGCGTTAGATGACGTTGGGGTAAGTGGGAGGGGCTGCACTGTATCCAGGCAAGCAGCCCCTTGACGCTGTGGCAGGTGTGGAGCAGGGCCATCTGGTGTGGGCCTGGCCTCAGCTCTGGCGAACATTCAGGGGCCTTCAGGGGGCGGGGTTGGGGGCGGGCGTAACTGTAATGGGAATGGTGATGCGGCCATGACCGCAGTGTCACTCGGGCCCAGTGGTGTAGTACGGCGGCCCCTTCACACATGCAGCATGTTTATGGGGCCGCAAGAGCCAGAATGGGCAGAAGCGGTGGCGTCAACTGAGCCGCCCACTCGCTCAGAGGTGGGAGGAGGGAGGAGTCAGGAATGGTGAGGGGCATCAGCTGAGCTGTTCACCTTGTTCAAAGCAGGGATGAGGCAGCAGGAGGAGGGGTGGGAGAGGGACCTGGGTGGGGGGTGGTTGAATATCCTGTCAGCACCAGTGATTAGACAGCAGGTTGTGAGATTTTCACACCCGGCAGAGACACAGCCCTTGTCAGAGAAGAATGGCCAGGTAGATGATGTGCTACTCAGGAGCCCTGGCGTGGACAGGGATGCTGCAGACTGGGGGGGTTTAGACATATTCAGTTACTGGGAGGAGGAGGTGAGGGGAGGGTGGAGGGGTAGAGTGAAGCAGCTTGATGAATACTTGGGAAAGGTGGGTCCCTGCAGTGGTCCAATCAGGGGCCCTCGGCCCATAGTGCTGCAGCAGCCTGTGGGGGGCTGGAGTCAGACCCCGTGGGGGCAGGAGTGGATATCTCTTGTGCAGGTGCGGGCCCCCGTTCGCCATTGTAGTGGCCGTGTTAGAATGGAGTGGGAAGGAGGATGATGGGGATGGCGAGCTCCTGGAGGGGGACTTTTTCCAGATGCGGCCAGACAGCATCCCCGGGGGGGGCGCTGGAGGTTATGAGGGAGGGCAGAAGGCCTGCCGTGGGGAAGAGGTCAATTTGATTTGTCGGGGACTTCTGGGGTTCGGAGGAGCTGCTAGGGCAAGTGCAGGGTGCCAGCACACCAGTCCTGTCGTCTTTCTTGCAGGTCCAGGAGCAATGCAGATATCCGGACGAGCTGGGAGAGGCTCATTAATGCCAAGGGGAAGAGAGGACTGGGCCCAATGTGGTTCACCTGAAGTCAGTGGGTGACCTCTAGGCGGCTGACATAAGAAGGTCCAGCACAACCTCGTTGGTCCCATGAGCTGGTAGGTCAAGGACAGCCTCCAGTGCACATACTGCGGAGGGCAGGAGAGTGGCGTCAGCAGAGTGGCAGGGACAGGTTAATTCAGCACCCCGGACTCTGCACATCGCACCATGGTTGCTGCTTCTAGGTTGGTTACTTGTCCGGATGTGTTTGCGGGCCCAGGTTGGGGTGATATGATGGACCCGCTAGGTGTCACAGTCATAGATTATGATGAGGACAGACTAGAAGAAGGCAAAGTGAGGGACTCGTAGAGGCTGCCTCCGTTGTCAGAAACTGAGAGGCCCCTGGCGAGACGGACTGCAACAGCACGGGCACCGACCTTGATGCCAGGTAAGGCCGAAGATATAACAGAGGCACCAAAGAAAGATGGTTTCCACAGGTGTGGATGCAGGGGATATGCCGGGAGGGAGGAGGGAATGTTTATGTAAAGGAAAGTACATGCTGGATGTGGGTGTGGGCACAGACGAACAAGACAGGGCAAACAAAATAAAGGCTGGTGCAGGTACAGGGACAGGTAGTGGGGTTGCAGAAAAAGTAGGGGGCAAGAAAGATGGTCCAAAAAGTGAAGAGCTAAAGATAAAAAAGTTGCCACACATAGGTGTCACTAAGCCATTGGGGGCTCACCTCATGTTAGCTATGAAGGAGCGGATTTGGAAGGGGAATATATGGAGATGCTTAAATTCCTTCACAGAGAGGTATGCTCCAAGGAAGGCTCGAAGGAAGAGGAATATGCCCTGGCAATGCCGCCCACTCACAATAGAGACTTGGACCAAGGCATTTTTAATTTATGCTAGCGTATATTGCAAAAATTATCCAGAGTCCTGCGTGGCCATGTTCAAGTATATGGACACCATTCGGAAGGTTCAAATTACGGGGGGTGGATATGCCTGAGTCCAATATGATGAGGAATTTAGGGCGCGTTTGGCCAGGGATCCTGAGGCAAAATGGGGGGAACTGGATTCCGATGTATAGCAGCATACCATGGGGGCCGCAAAACTGGGCAAAACTATTTTTACAGCTAGCAGGCTGCCTATGGTATATCACCCCTTTCAGGGCCGTCCCACCCGGGGAGGGGTTGGGTTGGCAGCAAAGGCAGGGACAGGGGGCACCTGCTGGGATTTTAATAAAGGATTGTGCACTCTGGAATATTGTAAATTCCGCCACGAGTGCTCAAAGTGTGTGAGCCAGCAGTGCTTGACAATTGCTTTGGAGCAGGTAATGGCTACCAGCAGGGGCCAGGGCAGTGGCAACAGCAAGGGGGAGGCAAGGGGTACATCAGCAACATCAATTCTTGGGTTCCTGAGGTGGGAGGCGAGCTTTAGGATCTGGGGCAAAAGGCTCATACTCCGGTTAACCGCGACAGGTTGGAGTATTGGCTGGGGTTTTACGGGCATCCCGAAGAGGCGGCGATGTTACGCGAGGGGTTTTGTTGGGGTTTTCGTTTGGAGTACAAGGGCCCTCGGGTGCGGCGGTAGGTAGACAATTTGTGCTCAGCAAAAGAGCACAGACAGGTGGTTCAAGAAAAAATTGAGAAAGAGACCTCAGAAGGCCGGATGAAGGGACCCTTTCATGATTGGCCGATGGAGTACCTGATCATTTCACCTATTAGGGTGGTGCCCAAAAGGAAGAAAGGCCGATTTCGTTTGATTAAGCATTTGTCCTGGCCAGAAGTAGGGTCAGTGTCCGATTTAATTTCAGAGGAAGTAGCATCGGTGACGTACTCCTCGGTTGACGTGGCCATGTCACTGATTGTGATGGCGGGCCCAAGAGCATTGATGGCAAAGTGTGATGTGAAGTCAGCTTTTCAGCTGCTTCCTGTGCACCCTGAGGACTTTCAGCTCTTAGGCATACAATTTGAAGGCAAGTGGTATGCGGACAAAGCCTTGCCAATGGGAAGCTCCATATCATGCACCCTGTTTGAATGTTTCAGCTTTTTTTTGCAGTCGTTATTTACATGGCAATCGGGCCATTTGGTAGTAACCCACTACTTGGATGATTTATTTTTTGTGGAGGCACCTGGTTCTATAGACTGCCAGGTCCCCATGGTAATATTCAAAGAGCTCAAGGGTGACCTAGCGGTACCTTTGGCACCTGAAAAAACAGTGGGTCTGCAAACAGAGGTATCATTCTTGAGCACTGAAATTGATTCGAAAAGAATGGAGGCCAGGTTGACGCAGGAGCAAAAAGAGAAGATTCTCTCACTGCTGACTAGTATGCTAGCAAGAGAGAAGGTGAAAGTGAGGGAAGTGCAGGTACTGTTGGGTTACTTGAACTTCGTGTGCAGGGAGGTAAGGGCAGGTACGACTTTCTGCAGGCTGCTGGGGCTTGCGCTCTCCGGCTTTTCTCTACCTCATCACCATGTTAGGTTTTCATCAGGGGTCAAGAAGGACCTTAGAATGTGGTGTTTCTTCTTGCAGTCATTCAGCGGCATTCCTCTTGCACAGCAGGATGCCTTGAACTGGGATGTTCAGATCTTCTCGGATGCAGCCGGGGGGATAGGTCTCAGTCTATATTGGCAGGGCAGATGGTGTGCAGAGCCATTGGCAGAACAATGGCATCATGGGGCAGAAGCATTGGCCAAAAGGTTCACTCCAGAAAATTATCCACATTAAAGATGGAAGTATACCATCTTTTAGAAAGAGCGAAAACAGAAAATTGGATCTGTGAGGAGGAATTTAAGTTCCTGAACAATACTAATCCCATTATTCCACCCATATATGGACTTCCTAAAATTCATAAAGACCAGATGAATCCCACCCTCAGACCCATAGTGAGCAGTTTTGGTTTCGCTGCTAGAGCCCTTGAGTAAATATGCCGACTGTTTTTTAAAACCTGTAGTCTATAAACAGTGATCTTATATAAGGGACTCAGCGCATGTTATATCCATCCTAGAAGGTAGAGGTTTCAATGAGAGGACACAATTGTTGGTGACCCTCGACATTGAAGCCCTTTACACAAATATTCCCCAAGATGACACCATCCGAGTTGTAGCAGACATTTTGGAACAAGAGGATCTAGGAGGTGGTAATAAGGATTTCATCTTGCAATGTGTCTCTATGGTACTTAAGAATAACATATTTTTATTTAGAGAGGACCTTTCCCAGCAGATCAAAGGGACCAGCATGGGGGCCACCTGTGCCCCCAGTCTGGCTTGCCTATATGTGAGCAACTTTGAGGCTCGCAATATTTTTAATGAAATGACCCCATTCTTCGAAAATATAAAACACTAGTGTTGTTTTATTGACAATATAATTTTTATTTGGGAAGGGACGAGTGATACCCTGACTGAATTTTTAGAATGGTTAAACCTAGGAGATCCAAACCTTAGATTTACAGCCCAGTGGAGCAACACTAAGATTAATTTTTTAGACATCTCTATAAAGAATAATGAGGGCAGTTTAGGAGTAGAGTTGTATAAAAAATCAACCGATAAAAACACCCTCCTCTACTACGACAGCTATCACCCCAGAGCCCAGCGGGATAATATCCCCTTTGGGCAATTTCTTAGACTTCATAGGAATTGCTCCACATTAGATGATTTTCACAAACACTCTGAGGTGTTGAAATGGAAACTTAAAGATAGGGGATATCATAAAAAATTAATTAGCCATTCTTTTAAACATGCAAGGTTTTATGACCGAGACTATATGTTGGACATGGATCTAAAAAGGTCCAAAAATTACAATAATAATAGAATAGTATTTGTTAGTCAGTTTTCAGGTGCTAGTAACCAAATCAGGAACATTGTTAACAGAAATTGGAACATTCTGAATGAGGGCGAGGAAACACGTTTGGTGAAACCACTTTTTGCCTTCAGACAGAATAAAAATGTACGTAATACCCTAGTTAAGACATATAGGGGAGTAGAACCGACTGTACAAACTACGTTGGACAAGAGTAGAGCTGTGGGAAACCACAAATGTGGTAATTGTTGTATCTGTGACCACTGCATTGTGGGGAAAACACTTGAGTTCAATGATACTGTGATAAAGGCCAAGACTTTGAACAATTTTCGAAGCAAAAACATTATATATCTCCTCATATGCCCTTGTGGGCTTGGTTATGTGCGTGAGACGGGCCGCAAACTAAGATTGAGATTATTGGAACACAAGTCAGCACTAAAAACAGGAAAAGAGAACGT
Source organism: Calotriton arnoldi (assembly GCA_963921515.1). NCBI lineage: Eukaryota > Metazoa > Chordata > Amphibia > Caudata > Salamandridae > Calotriton > Calotriton arnoldi. The sequence continues at coordinate 81,428 of CAWUFW010016252.1, read as the reverse complement.
CACCCTTATAGATCATTTCACACAGGCAAGACATACTTTCCTTGATTTTCGTTGGTTCATCTTAGAAAAGATCACTGGGGACATGCGAGTTGGGTGTTTAGACAAAAAGAGAAAAACAAGAGAACAGTGGTACATCTCGAAATTAGGTACTGTAATTAAGGGACTGAACACGAGAGAGGATTGGATGGCGTTAATTTCTTGACGTCCACCAACCCATTAGAAGTATTTTTGGTGAGTTAATATTAAGACAAATGAGGCATTTAGGGGAGATGATAAGGAATTCTTATCTCCTTTGTTTTAAAATGCAACAAAGTATGTCTTTCCATCTGCATACAGCGTGAGCCCTCAGTGGCTGAGATGATATGAGAGCGCATTCTCGATTAGAATAGTCTGATAACACTGTAGTGTATAATTAGATTATATAGACGAGATTTATGTTATATGGCGCTAGGAGGACTAAACTCTGGGGGGACTTAAGATCCTTTTTTTCAATATTTAGCCGTCACATTTAATAACAATTTTAAGATTAGTATTAATTGTTATGATATATTTTCATCTTTTACATATTTTCATCTTTTATATATGGCCCGTTAGTTTTAGTTGATGAATGATTTCTTATAAAAATATCTGTAGAAACAACATAATTGTTTTTTGGGATGCAAGGTTGTGGGTCCTAGTTAGAGATGTTACCTACTCCAAGATGGCGGGACTGTTCCGATAGCAAACCGGACAGCCGCTTTTGTTAATGTGGGTACCACTCCAAGATGGCGGCCGTTAAGTGCAAGGGAGTGACCATGCACGCATGCTCCACTGAATACTCCGGAAGCAGGTAGGATGCCCCGGAAATTATAAATAGCGAACTATTGGGTAGCCGTTACACTCGGCACGAAGTTCAGCAGAATTGGAATGCACACCGGCACCAACTCAAAACATAGAGGTAACTTGGAGGGGTGATACTAATTGTGTTTTTAACTAATGGGGCTCTGTGCTAATCTGTAGTGCTGACTGCATAAGAATTAGGCAGATATAGATACAATCTATGGGTGGCACGATACGGGGTCTTAGATGATTTTAATGAAGGAGCAACATGTAGCAGTTTAAACCCGGGCCGTGCATGAACAGGCTTATCCTGCTTCAAGCATAAAGTCCTTTAAATTGTCTCTTTCCCTTGTACATGGAATAGTAGAGCACCTTGATACATCCACATACAATTTAGCTGGAGTTAAGGAGCATACTATTTAATAAGTCCCCTAATTGCCCCAGTAGAGGGAATGGGATTCTTAAGTGTCATTTTTCAAATCAATAGTTAAAACTATATATTAGTTCTTGGTTTGTTTCAAGCCTCAACACTGTAGGTGTTTCCACAGTCAATGGATTAAATATTGAAACATTGTGCAATATTCCGGAAGGCGCGGCTGTGACTAGGAAGTCCGTCTGTGAGGTATGTTTGTGATGTCCCCTAATATATTGAATGGTATTAAATAAATAATAATTGGGGCGTTTTGGAAATGCAATAAGTAAAAAATAAATTATGCTTTTGCATAAAACATTTTTTTTTTAAAGTTCCTATATCTTCCTCATTCTTTAGGTGCACATATTTTTAAGGGTTAGCCCAAACTTGGGACAAGATATTTTTAAGGACTATTGTATTCTTCAGTAGATCCTCATTAATGAAAAAACACGAGGACTACTGGTACCATTTAAGGGGTTGACCCGATAGGTAAGTCCTTAAAAATCTTTTAATAACTATAATCTTAGATTGACCCTTGATGAAGTAGATTTTACATGGGCCATTTCTATATAGAGAAGAAATACAATGGTGCTTCTCAAAGGATTAGAATGGATTGGGGTGGTTATGAGTGTATGTATGTGATTAGTATGGTTTTAGGACTATGCCACTGCGCAAAATAGCGACTTTTTCTACATCCTGTGTATTATCAATATTCTTGATTCATTGTTTCTTAGTATGCTATTTCGTTAAAGTTTTTTAATAGCATTTTATTGTTTTGTTTGTATACCAAGGAAAGTCTTTTTTAGTGATTTCCAGTAATTGTGTCTTTTCTATATGCAGGTGTTTGATATTGATGTTTTATATAAAACGTAGAATGAGAGTTTAACTGATGGTCTTGATAAAGATGGTGAAGACCAGGACGATACCATCGAAATGCGTCGACGCTCATGGTACCTAATCTGTGACGTGGGCTGGCACAACAGATGAAATACTGATTTATCATCGTGTTCCAACCTTTACTTAACTTTGTTACAGATAGGTTTTGTGAATGACAAAGTGTACTGTCTAATATATACTCCCTACTATTCTTTATTTCCTTTCTTATCTTTTTCTCCTAGTTAGGATTGGTGTATTCATATACCTTTTCAATGTACTGTATAGATCCTTATGCAATATCTGGGTGATTGATTTATACCTGTATTTGGATTTTAATGCTGTAAATTGAGAACTTTTTTATGACTGTTTTTAATTAAACATTTTGTATGATTGCAAGTCTATATTTGCGTAGTGGCATACTATTTTTGAAAGTATATTCCTCTCTTTGTCTGCAGTTGAGTGAGTGTGACTGTTGGGTGTGATCAGTGAGAATGGTGTGATAACATAGTGACTATTGGTTACCAAATGAAAAACTCACATTTTGTTTCTTAGAATTGTTTCCTTTGGTGGTAGCAGTAACACTGTGGGGCGAAGAATGAGCACACAGGAAGGTGCTCTTTCAATTCAACAATATGTCAGTGTTGGGGGTGGTGAATCGACAATCTGCCAAGGACCCCCAGGTACTGAAGCTTCTGTGACTTTTTGTGTTGGGATGCTTGGGGTATGACATCTCTTTCATGGTGCAGCATGTTGGTGTGGATAATGACACTGCGGATGCTTTGTCTCGTTCACAGTGGGAGAGATTTTGTGGGCTGGCCAAGGATGCTGACAGAGACCCAATGCCCATGCCAGAAAAGTTGTGGTCTGTAGGCAACGCCGGATGGTACAGCTGGTGGTAGTGTCCCTCGCTGAATCGACACGGTTAGCGTACTCGCAGACATGGAAGGAGTTTCTGGGTTCAGGGGCGAGGCGTCAAGAGGAAGCTTAGTTGCGGGCTGAAGACGTGATTCAGTACATCCTGGACTTAATAGAGAAGGGTCTCACATGGGTTACCATTACAGGAAAATTGGCAGGAATTGCTTTCATGGGCAAATTGCTATGGGGTTACCCACATCTGCGGGCGAAGTGGGCTGCAGGATGTTGGAGGGTTGGGCGCTGGAGCAGGGGCAGGGGGAGGCGGGTTAGGAAGCTGATATCTTGGAGCTTGCTTTGAAGGGTGCTGCTTCAGTTGGTGAAAGTGTACAGTGATGCATCGGAGACTTGCTTGTGTTCCACACTTATGACGTGGATGTTCTTTGGGGACTTTCGAGTGTCGGAGTTGCTGGGAGGGAGGGGTGCAGGGGGAATCAAGTGGGAAGATGTTTCCAGGAGGGAAGGTCGATTGGAGATCTGGCTTAGCTGCTCCAAAGCAGATCAAAGAGAGCAGGGGAAGAGTGTCACATAGCATGCTGTAGGTTTGACAGGCTTCTGTCCGGTTGCGTGAGTAGAGCACTGGGCGAGGTGATGTGGGATGGCCCCCGGGTTCGTTTTTTGAACCAGGTCTGGGGAGAAAGTGATTACGTATCAGCTGCTGTTGTTGCTACGGAAGGCTTTGATTCAGCTGGGAGTGCATGCAGGAGATTATGCCATCACTCCTTTCGCATTGGTGCAGCATTGGTGGCAGGAAATAGATGTTGGGTGCATGAGGATATTATGCAGCTGGGCCACTGGTCGCCTGAGTGTTACATGCGGTACATGCAGGGTTTGAGGGTGAGGGGCGTGCAGGGGGTGCATCCATGTGGATCCTTACTGCTTGTTTTGTTTTTTACAAGGTTCGGTAGCGGGTCCCGAGGCAGAGGAGGTGGCCATTTGGGTGGTGGGCCACTCTTTCATCAAGTGGGTGGCCATTCAGGCACGCCAAAGGGACTTTGGGACCAATTTGGGTTTTAACCACCATCTTTTTCCTATTACATGGAAAGGAAAGGGGGGAATGTGTTGGAGAGAACTATTGCCTATTTTGAATGGTATGATGGTGGGCGGCAGGTGTCTGAATGTTTTGATCTTACACCTCAGGGAGAACGACCTGATTGAAGAGAAAGGGGTAGTTTTGATGAGGAACATGAAAGAGGGATTTGTCAATCATTAAGGAGAATTGGGCAAGAGGCTTTGTCTTGTGGACTGAGTTTGTGACGAAAAGGAATTGGAGACGAGTGGCTAAGCCTGCTGCTATTGATAGAGCAAGGAGAAAATTGAATAGGAGTTAGAAGGTGGTTCTGACACTATGGGCCGCCCGGATTTTTCGCTTTTTGAGCACCTGTGTGTTGAGCTTTTACTGTGGGAGAGCCTCATTAATTGGGACTCATCCACAGTGAACTCATGATGAAAGAGACTGCATGTGGATTTTACTGGTGTCCCCCTGGCTTGACTAGGCCGCTGCGCAGCAGCTGGAGTACGGGGCACCGGGCTGGTTACATGCAGACACCTGTGTACATGCGTGTGCACACGTGTAGGGGCTGCGCAGGGGAGATTCCTGGCGTGCGCAGTCCAGGAGCAGCTACAGAGTGAATGGTGTGACAGAACTTATGCAGAATTGGGTGGTGACATGGAATAGGCTTTATACACTGGGAAGAAACATGCCAGGGAAAGTCAGTGTGCTTTACTGTGTATTTCACTTTATTATTCCCCTATGGGGAAGTGGAGCCCATGGGCTAGTGTCACTTTCCTAAAGCCTACAGATTCCAGACACGCACTAAAGTCCACTGTAACGGGTGTGAGAAGAAGTATTCTGCAGAGTCCAAAGTCATATTTGTACTGCTTTTGGGTCATCCAGAAATGTCACATTTCTCTGAGTCAGTCATAACCAGGGCCAGGCTGAGGGCTGACCTCAGCTGGATGGATTGATAACCTTTTTTTCCACAAGCTAAGGCCTCCTCTCCATGAAGAAGAAGATGGGTGGGGCTACAGGCTCATCCATCAGCAGCTATCACTGGTGCCAGGCACCAGGCTGCACCAAGGAGGGAAGGGCTCGTATTTCAGAGACCATGTGGCCAGAGACCCTGGACGACGCCATTTAGAACCAGCCCAGAGGCTGGACAAGAAGGAGGGAGCAGGGGCAGGGAAGTGATGTGTCGCTGTTTGATAGGACCAACAGAGACTTCCTGCCAGCCCCCTACTCAACTTTTAAAAAGTGCTTGCACAGGAAGAGAAGCTCTCTCTGGGGTGTGGTCTGCTGAGGCGGAAGGTGCTGGAGCCTGGCAATGGGCAGTTGGAAGGAGGTACTCCCTGACTGCCCCCCAGGCCCCTAACAGCGCCAGAAGAAGAGCCCAGGACCGGTGCGCAGAAGCAGGGGCCTCTGTGCAGGGAGAAGAGAGGCCCAGGAGGAGAGCAGGCGAAAGGCTGCCGCAGGGAGCCAGTGAAAACCGCTCCCTGCAGAATGTACCCTCTTGGAGACCCGGAGGGCGAAGGAGAGTGCTCCCAGTGGCTGGGGAGCGCCACCCGGAGCATGAAGACGCGAAAATGGAGAAGATCGGACCCCTGGGGGCTGAGTTATGCCCCCCAGAAGGTACGCGACCTTTGACCTTTGAGGGGACCGACGACGAAGCACGTGGGGCTCCGCCGCCGGTCTGGAAACTGCCCCCGGGGTGGGTCAGGTCCCGGGGGCTGCCCCCCAAAGAAGGAAAGTCGGGGTGCGCCATCGCGCACCCCGTGAAAGTGCCCCCGCGGGGTGCCAGGAACCTACCCTGGCCCCCGCTGAAAACGAAGCCGGGGAGCGCCGTCGCTCTCCCCGTGAAGAGTGCAGGGGGGCGGGGAGTGCCGTCGCGCCCCCGCGAAGATGACCCAGGGGCCCGGGACCCCATCCCCGGGCCCCGAAGCAAAGGCGGGGAGCGCCGTCACGCTCCCCGTGAAGAAGATCCCCAGCGGGGTGCTAGGAGCCCACCCTGGACCCCGCGGATGTGGGATGGAGGGGAGCACCGTCACGACCCCCTCCGAAGAATCTTCGGGGGCCCGGGACCCCATCTCCGGGCCCCAGCGGGAGAAGTCAAGTCGGGGAGCGCCGTCGCGCTCCCCGTGAAGAAATGGTGGGGGGCCCAGGACCCCATCTCAGGGCCCCTAATGGAGATGGAAGAAGGGGGAGTGCCGTCGCACTCCCCCGTGGTGGCAGGAAGGCGGGGGGAGTGCCGCCGCACTCCCCCGAAGACCCGCGGCCAGGGAGGCCACCTCCGTGTCTGCCCGCTGGAGCGGGCAGACAAAAAGGAAGTCTCCGGCTCCCGCGGACGCACCAGAGGGTGCGGGCCGAGCGGGGAGCCGGCGGGAGCCACCGGGGGTGGGCTCCCCAGGTGGCTCTCCACCTCGTGAGCAGCCGGGGTCCGGGTGGTACCGGACCCCCAACAAGGTCGGGATGCGGCGATGCCGCCAGCGGGGCAATCGCGGCTCTCCCCGAAGCAGCAGGAGAGCCGCTGCTATAATATGCAGGAAAGAGGAGCACGAAGCGCCCCACAATGCCTTGCAAGGCATATGGTAATTGATCGTCTTTGTGCCTGGTGGCCCCCAGAGGAGGGGGGTCACCCTCATTTGGGAAAGGAGGGGCAGGGGGAGCTGCAGGAACAACGCAGCCTCCCCCAGCCCAAAGAAGAAAAGTCCCACCATAAGTGTCTTGGGGACTTAAAAAGGATAACCCCTCAAGGGCTCATCCAGCATCTAACACCTTTTAGGCTGGAACTTTTGTTCTACAGCTGAGGGTGTAAGGAGAAGTGCCTCACGGAGTGAAGGGCTGAGTGGGGGATGTCTGGAGAAGTGTATTCCCTGGAGGTGAAGAGGTGTAATTGCACCAGAAATGCATTTACTAACGGTTATTTCTTTTTAGAGGGACTGAAGGTCACATGTGTAATGTGCAGTACCTGTGTAAGGTGATGTCATAAGCAAAGTTGGGTTATGTTGCCAGACCTTCCTGCTAGGGTGTCTGGCTGTATATGCGTAATCCTGTGATTTCATCTGTGATGCCTTTAGGGGCTGTAATTGCAATGCATTCTAATGATCCACAAATGTGCTGAGTACTGTCATTCTAAAGTGTGCTTAAACATGTATTCTTGCTGCTGCGCTGAAGTGAGGAACAACCCAGACTGTTAGCCCTGAATATGTAGGGGTGCATACTGTATGGTCAATATAAGATGCTCAGTCAGGGTTATGTCTCACTAGGGCAGGTGAACCTATTTTTAATGCGTGTTGAGGTAATGGGGTTGGTCGCCACTGGGATGGTGCCAGTGTGCCGGGCCCTCGCTCCAGGTTATTTTCAACTACCAGCATTGGGGGGCAAGATGATGTGCATACATGGGAGTGGTGGTACTAGACCCCAGCCCCCCTGCGGGAGGGGTGGAGATGTTAAGCAATGTCACAAAGTAATTCCAACAGCTTATGTATATTTGTAAATTGGTGCATAGTATTGAGTAGTGTGTGTGTTTAATAAATGTACTCTTACTTTTATAAAGCAAAGTACAGACTGGACAATCAATTATTGAGTGTTATTTCTGCGCACCTGCAAATGGCGATTACTAGCCCACACCACCTCCCTTGAGTAAGCCTCAGACTGCTCTGCACCGCTACACTCTGAGAGTCAGGCGCTACAATTGGGTGTTTGGTTCCCAGTGAAGGACAAATGTAGTCATGTTATTTGTGCAGGCCTCACAGATACTGCCTCGTTTTCCAACATTGGTGTCTAGCGGCGGGAAACATAGTATCCCATTCTGGTGCGCATTTATAGCATTTGATAAGTCCAGTTTTGCCACACATTACCTATGCAGCAATGAGCAAATGGAAGAGCGCAAGGCTCTGAGAAGGGTTCAAAGTTTTGGTTATGTGAACTAAAAGTATGGGAAAGGAAAGCCCTGCGCACATATGTCATGTGAAGATATTATGGTTTAAATGTAAATTGTATTGATATGACTGAGTTAAGTTGATTATCATGTGCATGCGGGATGGTGCTTTCCAGGAAATGGTTGCATACAAATGTTCTAAGCCATATTGTACAACTTTGAACCCTAAGACTACACGCACTACACCTGCATGAGGAGGGTGTCTCCTCAAGAGATAGGGACAGCAACTGATACCGACATCACAGGTGGGGGTGTAGGGGTGGATGGACCTTTGTGGGGGACAGGAGAGAGAGGGGGTCCTGGGAGATTCCCGCGCTTTTTAAGGGCAGGGAGGGTTTCCACAGAAGGGGCCCCAGGTATCCTTCCCCCGCTGAAAGGTTACTTGCCATTGGCGCAGGCCAAAATCACTGGAAGGGTGGGGCAGGAGGTTTCTTTACCCCAGGTAGTAACGCACCAGGGGTTGCCATGGTGGGGGACCCCAAGGAACTTTTCTCACGGTGGGAGGAGGGTGTGGTAGTGTTGAGTGTCCGGCAGGCCCCCCAGGTTATCTGGTGGGGAGGTGAGCAACCCAGGGGTGGCCCCTGGTAGTGGGTGGCCCCAAAGGAGGGTAGTTCTTGAGTGATGGTGTGTAGTGGTAGCCCCTAGGTACACTAGGTGGGCTAGGTAACTGACCCAGTGGAGATCTGAGTGGGGGTGATGTACTCCCTGGTTTTCAGGTGAGGGGTTAGGGGCGGACCCTGAGGTTTCAGGGTCCGGTGAGTGGTTACCCCAGGGTGGCCCATGGTGATGGGTGGCCCCAAAGGTGGGGTAGTGCTCGAGCTAGGATGTCACCCTGGAGCTTGTGTGGTGAGCCTGAGGTGGTGGCTGGGGAGATGCCTAGCCAGGTGACCAGTCAGGTAGGTCCTAGGGGACTTGTATCCCAGGACCGGAAGCATGAGGGTGTTCCCCAGCTCGATGCAGGAGGGGGACGTCTGCAAGGTAGTACCACCCTGAACACAGGTGGGGCCCTTCTTAAGTGAAGGGACCCTGTGTTTCCCAAAGGGGTGGTGCAGGCCTAGCCGGGATCTTTAGGGTCCCTGGCTTGGTGTAGTAGTACTACCCTGAAGGCAGGTGGGGCCTATCTTAGGGAAGGGACCCTGCTCTTCATAAGGGGTGGTGCAGGCCATCCAGGGACCATGTAGGTCCCTGGACGGTCTCCCAAGGCGCTGCCGGGAGACCGGGGAGAGCCATGAGAGGTCGGCCTGGGTCTAGCTAACTCGGGGCCCACAGGCTCTCTAAGGGTACTCCGGGAGGAGAGCGCGCCTCTCGGAGGGAAGGGTGCATAGGCCCTGTTCTCGCAGCGGAGAACAAAGAAGGGGTCTAGGTTCCCGGGGTAGTTTCCGTGTGGAGCTACTGACGGGGGGAATGAGCTGTAGGATGTCTGACGAGGCACCCTCAGTGTTCCTCCCTGGCACTGCCAGTGTGGTGGTGAGGCCGGTCTGAGGTCCTATCAGGGAGCCAGGCCAGTGGCCAAAGGGTGCTTTTCTGTGTGGGGAAAGCACAAGTGGCTGTGCTTTCTTTAGGGAAGCCAGTCATCCCGAAAGGGTGGTGGCAGCAGAATGACCTCAGCGGCAGTCTGAGGGTGAGGGTCCAGAGAGGTTGCATCTTTGGGGTGCAAGGACCAAACGGAGAGAGGGTACTGGTTGGAACAAACTCCAGAAGGGAGACCAGCTAGTGACCCAGGGGATGGGATGTAGACCTATCCCAGAAGACCGCCTCGGTGCTGAGGCACTGGACCCTTGTCCAGAGAAGGGGTAGGCATAGTGTTGCATGCCCAAGGGCAAAGGTGGGCCTAGGGAGGCCAAGTCCATGTAGACCATGAGTGACCTAGAGGTATCTAACCTAGAGCCCGGAGGGTTCTTAGGGTAGTCTGGGATCCCTGTCATGGGTGGAGATTTCATGGATGGGAGGAGTAGGTGGTCTGAGCGGATAACTGGTGAGTAAGGGGGTCTGGTCAGAACCCCTTATAACTAGTTATCGCTGACTACGGGAAGAATACCCATGTAGAGTGGCTACTTCTTCCCTGTAGGAATCAGCTGGGCGCGGCGTGTGTTAGAAGGTGGTTCTGACACTATGGGCCGCCCGGATTTTTCGCTTTTGAGCACCTGTGTGTTGAGCTTTTACTGTGGGAGAGCCTCATAAATTGGGACTCATCCACAGTGAACTCATGATGAAAGAGACTGCATGTGGATTTTACTGGTGTCCCCCTGGCTTGACTAGGCCGCTGCGCAGCAGCTGGAGTACGGGGCACCGGGCTGGTTACATGCAGACACCTGTGTCCATGCGTGTGCACACGTGTAGGGGCTGCGCAGGGGAGATTCCTGGCGTGCGCAGTCCAGGAGCAGCTACAGAGTGAATGGTGTGGCAGGACTTATGCAGAATTGGGTGGTGACATGGAATAGGCTTTATACACTGGGAAGAAACATGCCAGGGAAAGTCAGTGTGCTTTACTGTGTTTTTCACTTCATTATTCCCCTATGGGGAAGTGAAGCCCATGGGCTAGTGTCACTTTCCTAAAGCCTACAGATTCCAGACACGCACTAAAGTCCACTGTAACGGGTGTGAGAAGAAGTATTCTGCAGAGTCCAAAGTCATATTTGTACTGCTTTTGGGTCATCCAGAAATGTCACATTTCTCTGAGTCAGTCATAACCAGGACCAGGCTGAGGGCTGACCTCAGCTGGATGGATTGAGAACCTTTTTTTCCACAAGCTAAGGCCTCCTCTCCACGAAGAAGAAGATGGGTGGGGCTACAGGCTCATCCATCAGCAGCTATCACTGGTGCCAGGCACCAGGCTGCACCAAGGAGGGAAGGGCTCGTGTTTCAGAGACCATGTGGCCAGAGACCCTGGACGACGCCATTTTGAACCAGCCCAGAGGCTGGACAAGAAGGAGGGAGCAGGGGCAGGGAAGTGATGTGTCGCTGTTTGATAGGACCAACAGAGACTTCCTGCCAGCCCCCTACTCAACTTTTTAAAAGTGCTTGCACAGGAAGAGAAGCTCTCTCTGGGGTGTGGTCTGCTGAGGCGGAAGGTGCTGGAGCCTGGCAATGGGCAGTTGGAAGAAGGTACCCCCTGACTGCCCCCCAGGCCCCTAACAGCGCCAGAAGAAGAGCCCAGGACCGGTGCGCAGAAGCAGGGGCCTCTGCGCAGGGAGAAGAGAGGCCCAGGAGGAGAGCAGGCGAAAGGCTGGCGCAGGGAGCCAGTGAAAACCGCTCCCTGCAGAATGTACCCTCTTGGAGACCCGGAGGGCGAAGGAGAGTGCTCCCAGTGGCTGGGGAGCGCCACCCGGAGCAAGAAGACGCGAAAATGGAGAAGATCGGACCCCTGGGGGCTGAGCTATGCCCCCCAGAAGGTACGCGACCTTTGACCTTTGAGGGGACCGACGACGAAGCACATGGGGCTCCGCCGCCAGTCTGGAAACTGCCCCCGGGGTGGGTCAGGTCCCGGGGGCTGCCCCCCAAAGAAGGAAAGTCGGGGTGCGCCGTCGCGCACCCCGTGAAAGTGCCCCCGCGTGATGCCAGGAGCCCACACAGGCCCCCCTGAAAGCGAAGCCGGGGAGCGCCGTCGCGCTCCCCGTGAAGAGTGCAGGGGGGCAGGGAGCGCCGTCGCACCCCCGCAAAGATGACCCAGGGGACCGGGACCCCATCCCCGGGCCCCGAAGCAAAGACGGGGAGCGCCGTCGCGCTCCCCGTGAAGAAGATCCCCAGCGGGGTGCCAGGAGCCCACCCTGGCCCCCACGGACGTGGGATGGAGGGGAGCGCCATCGCGCCCCCCCCCCAAAGAATCTTTGGGGGCCCGGGACCCCAACTCTGGGCCCCAGCGGGAGAAGTCAAGTCGGGGAGCGCCGTCGCGCTCCCCGTGAAGAAATGGTCGGGGGCCCAGGACCCCATCTCCGGGCCCCTAATGGAGATGGAAGAGGGGGGAGTGCCGTCGCACTCCCCCATGGTGGCAGGAAGGCGGGGGGAGTGCCGCCGCACTCCCCCCGAAGACCCGCGGCCAGGGAGGCCACCTCCGTGTCTGCCCGCTGGAGCGGGCAGACAAAAAGGAAGTCTCCGGCTCCCGCGGACGCACCAGAGGGTGCGGGCCGAGCGGGGAGCCGGCGGGAGCCACCGGGGGTGGGCTCCCCAGGTGGCTCTCCACCTCGTGAGCAGCCAGGGTCCGGGTGGTACCGGACCCCCAACGAGGTCGGGATGCGGCGATGCCGCCAGCGGGGCAATCGCGGCTCTCCCGAAGCAGCGGGAGAGCCGCTGCTATAATATGCAGGAAAGAGGAGCACGAAGCGCCCCACAATGGCTTGCAAGGCATATGGTAATTGATCGTCTTTGTGCCTGGTGGCCCCCAGAGGAGGGGGTCACCCTCATTTGGGAAAGGAGGGGCAGGGGGAGCTGCAGGAACAACGCAGCCTCCCCAGCCCAAAGAAGAAAAGTCCCACCATAAGTGTCTTGGGGACTTAAAAAGGATAACCCCTCAAGGGCTCATCCAGCATCTAATATCTTTTAGGCTGGAACTTTTGTTCTACAGCTGAGGGTGTAAGGAGAAGTTCCTCACGGAGTGAAGGGCTGAGTGGGGGATGTCTGGAGAAGGGTATTCCCTGTAGGTGAAGAGCTGTAATTGCACCAGAAATGCATTTACTAACGGTTATTTCTTTTTAGAGGGACTGAAGGTCACATGTGTAATGTGCAGTACCTGTGTAAGGTGATGTCATAAGCAAAGTGGGGTTATGTTGCCAGACCTTCCTGCTAGGGTGTCTGGCTGTATATGCGTAATCCTGTGATTTCATCTATGATGCCTTTAGGGGCTGTAATTGCAATGCATTCTAATGATCCACAAATGTGCTGAGTACTGTCATTCTAAAGTGTGCTTAAACATGTATTCTTGCTGTTGCGCTGAAGTGAGGAACAACCCAGACTGTTAGCCCTGAATATGTAGGGGTGCATACTGTATGGTCAATATAAGATGCTCAGTCAGGGTTATGTGTCACTAGGGCAGGTGAACCTATTTTTAATGCGTGTTGAGGTAATGGGGTGGGTCGTCACTGGGATGGTGCCAGTGTGCCGGGCCCTTGCTCCAGGTTATTTTCAACTACCGGCATTGGGGGGCAAGATGATGTGCATACATGGGAGTGGTGGTACTAGACCCCACCCCCCCTGCGGGAGGGGTGGAGATGTTATGCAATGTCACAAAGTAATTCCAACAGCTTATGTATATTTGTAAATTGGTGCATAGTATTGAGTAGTGTGTGTGTTTAATAAATGTACTCTTACTTTTATAAAGCAAAGTACAGACTGGACAATCAATTATTGAGTGTTATTTCTGCGCACCTGCAAATGGCGATTACTAGCCCACACCACCTCCCTTGCGTAAGCCTCAGACTGCTCTGCACCGCTACACTCTGAGAGTCAGGCACTACAATTGGGTGTTTGGTTCCCAGTGAAGGACAAATGTAGTCATGTTATTTGTGCAGGCCTCACAGATACTGCCTCGTTTTCCAACATTGGTGTCTAGCGGCGGGAAACATAGTATCCCATTCTGGTGCGCATTTATAGCATTTGATAAGTCCAGTTTTGCCACACATTACCTGTGCAGCAATGAGCAAATGGAAAAGCTCAAGGCTCTGAGAAGGGTTCAAAGTTTTGGTTATGTGAACTAAAAGTAAGGGAAAGGAAAGCCCTGCGCACATATGTCATGTGAAGATATTATGGTTTAAATGTAAATTTTATTGATATGACTGAGTTAAGTTGATTATCATGTGCTAGCGGGATGGTGCTTTCCAGGAAATGGTTGCATACAAATGTTCTAAGCCATATTGTACAACTTTGAACCCTAAGACTACACGCACTACACCTGCATGAGGAGGGTGTCTCCTCAAGAGATAGGGACAGCAACTGATACCGACATCACAGGTGGGGGTGTAGGGGTGGATGGACCTTTGTGGGGGACAGAAGAGAGAGGGGGTCCTGGGAGATTCCCGCGCTTTTTAAGGGCAGGGAGGGTTTCCACAGAAGGGGCCCCAGGTATCCTTCCCCCGCTGAAAGGTTACTTGCCATTGGCGCAGGCCAAAACCACTGGAAGGGTGGGGCAGGAGGTTTCTTTACCCCAGGTAGTAACACCCCAGGGGTTCCCATGGTGGGGGACCCCAAGGAACTTTTCTCACGGTGGGAGGAGGGTGTGGTAGTGTTGAGTGTCCGGCAGGCCCCCCAGGTTAACTGGTGGGAAGGTGAGCAACCCTGGGGTGGCCCCTGGTAGTGGGTGGCCCCAAAGGAGGGTAGTTCTTGAGTGATGGTGTGTAGTGGTAGCCCCTAGGTACACTAGGTGGGCTAGGTAACTGACCCAGTGGAGATCTGAGTGGGGGTGATGTACTCCCTGGTTTCCAGGTGAGGGGTTAGGGGTTAGGGGTGGACCCTGAGGTTTCAGGGTCCGGTGAGTGGTTACCCCAGGGTGGCCCATGGTGATGGGTGGCCCCAAAGGTGGGGTAGTGCTCGAGCTAGGATGTCACCCTGGAGCTTGTGTGGTGAGCCTGAGGTGGTGGCTGGGGAGATGCCTGGCCAGGTGACCAGTCAGGTAGGTCCTAGGGGACTTGTATCCCAGGACCGGAAGCATGAGGGTGTTACCCAGCTCGATCCAGGAGGGGGACTTCTGCAAGGTAGTACCACCCTGAACACAGGTGGGGCCCTTCTTAAGTGAAGGGACCCTGTGTTTCCCAAAGGGGTGGTGCAGGCCTAGCCGGGATCTTTAGGGTCCCTGGCTTGGTGTAGTAGTACTACCCTGAAGGCAGGTGGGGCCTATCTTAGGAAAGGGACCCTGCTCTTCATAAGGGGTGGTGCAGGCCATCCAGGGACCATGTAGGTCCCTGGACGGTCTCCCAAGGCGCTGCCGGGAGACCGGGGAGAGCCATGAGAGGTGGGCCTGGGTCTAGCTAACTCGGGGCCCACAGGCTCTCTAAGGGTACTCCGGGAGGAGAGCGCGCCTCTCGGAGGGAAGGGTGCATAGGCCCTGTTCTCGCAGCGGAGAACAAAGAAGGGGTCTAGGTTCCCGGGGTAGTTTCCGTGTGGAGCTACTGACGGGGGGAATGAGCTGTAGGATGTCTGACGAGGCACCCTCAGTGTTCCTCCCTGGCACTGCCAGTGTGGTGGTGAGGCCGGTCTGAGGTCCTATCAGGGAGCCAGGCCAGTGGCCAAAGGGTGCTTTTCTGTGTGGGGAAAGCACAAGTGGCTGTGCTTTCTTTAGGGAAGCCAGTCATCCCGAAAGGGTGGTGGCAGCAGAATGACCTCAGCGGCAGGCTGAGGGTGAGGGTCCAGAGAGGTTGCATCTTTGGGGTGCAAGGACCAAACGGAGAGATGGTACTGGTTGGAACAAACTCCAGAAGGGAGACCAGCTAGTGACCCAGGGGATGGGATGTAGACCTATCCCAGAAGACCGCCTCGGTGCTGAGGCACTGGACCCTTGTCCAGAGAAGGGGTAGGCATAGTGTTGCATGCCCAAGGGCAAAGGTGGGCCTAGGGAGGCCAAGTCCATGTAGACCATGAGTGACCTAGAGGTATCTAACCTAGAGCCCGGAGGGTTCTTAGGGTAGTCTGGGATCCCTGTCATGGGTGGAGATTTCATGGATGGGAGGAGTAGGTGGTCTGAGCGGATAACTGGTGAGTAAGGGGGTCTGGTCAGAACCCCTTATAACTAGTTATCGCTGACTACGGGAAGAATACCCATGTAGAGTGGCTACTTCTTCCCTGTAGGAATCAGCTGGGCGCGGCGTGTGTTAGAAGGTGGTTCTGACACTATGGGCCGCCCGGATTTTTCGCTTTTTGAGCACCTGTGTGTTGAGCTTTTACTGTGGGAGAGCCTCATAAATTGGGACTCATCCACAGTGAACTCATGATGAAAGAGACTGCATGTGAATTTTACTGGTGTCCCCCTGGCTTGACTAGGCCGCTGCGCAGCAGCTGGAGTACGGGGCACCGGGCTGGTTACATGCAGACACCTGTGTACATGCGTGTGCACACGTGTAGGGGCTGCGCAGGGAGATTCCTGGCGTGCGCAGTCCAGGAGCAGCTACAGAGTGAATGGTGTGGCAGGACTTATGCAGAATTGGGTGGTGACATGGAATAGGCTTTATACACTGGGAAGAAACATGCCAGGGAAAGTCAGTGTGCTTTACTGTGTTTTTCACTTCATTATTCCCCTATGGGGAAGTGGAGCCCATGGGCTAGTGTCACTTTCCTAAAGCCTACACATTCCAGACACGCACTAAAGTCCACTGTAACGGGTGTGAGAAGAAGTATTCTGCAGAGTCCAAAGTCATATTTGTACTGCTTTTGGGTCATCCAGAAATGTCACATTTTTCTGAGTCAGTCATAACCAGGCCCAGGCTGAGGGCTGACCTCAGCTGGATGGATTGATAACCTTTTTTTCCACAAGCTAAGGCCTCCTCTCCACGAAGAAGAAGATGGGTGGGGCTACAGGCTCATCCATCAGCAGCTATCACTGGTGCCAGGCACCAGGCTGCACCAAGGAGGGAAGGGCTCGTGTTTCAGAGACCATGTGGCCAGAGACCCTGGACGACGCCATTTTGAACCAGCCCAGAGGCTGGACAAGAAGGAGGGAGCAGGGGCAGGGAAGTGATGTGTCGCTGTTTGATAGGACCAACAGAGACTTCCTGCCAGCCCCCTACTCAACTTTTAAAAAGTGCTTGCACAGGAAGAGAAGCTCTCTCTGGGGTGTGGTCTGCTGAGGCGGAAGGTGCTGGAGCCTGGCAATGGGCAGTTGGAAGGAGGTACCCCCTGACTGCCCCCCAGGCCCCTAACAGCGCCAGAAGAAGAGCCCAGGACCGGTGCGCAGAAGCAGGGGCCTCTGCGCAGGGAGAAGAGAGGCCCAGGAGGAGAGCAGGCGAAAGGCTGGCTCAGGGAGCCAGTGAAAACCGCTCCCTGCAGAATGTACCCTTTTAGAGACCCGGAGGGTGAAGGAGAGTGCTCCCAGTGGCTGGGGAGCACCACCCGGAGCAAGAAGACGTGAAAATGGAGAAGATCGGACCCCTGGGGGCTGAGCTATGCCCCCCAGAAGGTACGCGACCTTTGACCTTTGAGGGGACCGACGACGAAGCACGTGGGGCTCCGCCGCCGGTCTGGAACTGCCCCCGGGGTGGGTCAGGTCCCGGGGGCTGCCCCCCAAAGAAGGAAAGTCGGGGTGCAAGTGCCCCCGTGGGGTGCCAGGAGCCCACCCAGGCCCCCCTGAAAACGAAGCTGGGGAGCGCCGTCGCGCTCCCCGTGAAGTGTGCAGGGGGGCAGGGAGCGCCGTCGCCCTCCCGCAAAGATGACCCAGGGGCCCGGGACCCCATCCCCGGGCCCCGAAGCAAAGACGGGGAGCGCCGTCGCGCTCCCCGTGAAGAAGATCCCCAGCGGGGTGCCAGGAGCCCACCCTGGCCCCCACGGACGTGGGATGGAAGGGAGCGCCGTCGCACCCACCCAAAGAATCTTCGGGGGCCCGGGACCCCATCTCCGGGCCCCAGCGGGAGAAGTCAAGTCGGGGAGCGCCGTCGCGCTCCCCGTGAAGAAATGGTCGGGGGCCCGGGACGCCATCTCCGGGCCCCTAATGGAGATGGAAGAGGGGGAGTGCCGTCGCACTCCCCGTGGTGGCAGGAAGGCGGGGGGAGTGCCGCCGCACTCCCCCGAAGACCCGCGGCCAGGGAGGCCACCTCCGTGTCTGCCCGCTGGAGCGGGCAGACGAAAAGGAAGTCTCCGGCTCCCGCGGACGCACCAGAGGGTGCGGGCCGAGCAGGGAGCCGGCGGGAGCCACCGGGGGTGGGCTCCCCATGTGGCTCTCCACCTCGTGAGCAGCCGGGGTCCGGGTGGGACCGGACCCCCAACAAGGTCGGGAAGCGGCGAAGCCGTCAGCGGGGCAATCGCGGCTCTCCCCGAAGCACCGGGAGAGCCGCTGCTATAATATCCAGGAAAGAGGAGCACGAAGCGCCCCACAATGCCTTGCAAGGCATATGGTAATTGATCGTCTTTGTGCCTCGTGGCCACCAGAGGAGGGGGGTCACCCTCATTTGGGAAAGGAGGGGCAGGGGGAGGTGCAAGAGCAACGCAGCCTCCCCCAGCCCAAAGAAGAAAAGTCCCACCATAAGTGTCTTGGGGACTTAAAAAGGATAACCCCTCAAGGGCTCAACCAGCATTTAACACCTTTTAGGCTGGAACTTTTGTTCTACAGCTGAGGGTGTAAGGAGAAGTGCCTCACGGAGTGAAGGGCTGAGTTGGGGATGTCTGGAGAAGGGCATCCCCTGGAGATGAAGAGGTGTAATTGCACCAGAAATGCATTTACAGCTGAGGGTGTAAGGAGAAGTGCCTCACGGAGTGAAGGGCTGAGTTGGGGCTGTCTGGAGAAGGGCATCCCCTGGAGGTGAAGAGGTGTAATTGCACCAGAAATGCATTTACTAACAGTTATTTCTTTTTAGAGGGACTGAAGGTCACATGTGTAATGTGCAGTACCTGTGTAAGGTGATGTCATAAGCAAAGTGGGGTTATGTTGCCAGACCTTCCTGCTAGGGTGTCTGGCTGTATATGTGTAATCCTGTGATTTCATCTGTGATGCCTTTAGGGGCTGTAATTGCAATGCATTCTAATGATCCACAAATGTGCTGAGTACTGTCATTCTAAAGTGTGCTTAAACATGTATTCTTGCTGCTGCGCTGAAGTGATGAATAACCCAGACTGTTAGCCCTGAATATGTAGGGGTGCATACTGTATGGTCAATATAAGATGCTCAGTCAGGGTTATGTGTCACTAGGGCAGGTGAACCTATTTTTAATGCGTGTTGAGGTAATGGGGTGGGTCGCCACTGGGATGGTGCCAGTGTGCCGGGCCCTCGCTCCAGGTTATTTTCAACTACCGGCATTGGGGGGCAAGATGATGTGCATACATGGGAGTGGTGGTACTAGACCCCATCCCCCCTGCGGGAGGGGTGGAGATGTTATGCAATGTCACAAAGTAATTCCAACAGCTTATGTATATTTGTAAATTGGTGCATAGTATTGAGTAGTGTGTGTGTTTAATAAATGTACTCTTACTTTTATAAAGCAAAGTACAGACTGGACAATCAATTATTGAGTGTTATTTCTGCGCACCTGTAATGGCGATTACTAGCCCACACCACCTCCCTTGAGTAAGCCTCAGACTGCTCTGCAACGCTACCCTCTGAGAGTCAAGCGCTACAATTGGGTGTTTGGTTCCCAGTGAAGGACAAATGTAGTCATGTTATTTGTGCAGGCCTCACAGATACTGCCTCGTTTTCCAACAATAGGGAACTGTCCCATTTTTGTAGGGAGCTTGGTTTGGGCCGGATTTGCCATTTAGATATTAAGTTTGAGGCCAGAGAGTTCTTTCGGGGAGACGGGGTCCACTTGTCCAGGATTGGTATAGACCTATATTTGTTGGAGATAAGAGAAGTCTTGGCCAGGACTTTAAATATTAGGCGTTAGGACATGGTGGGGGGGAGGGGCAGAAAAAGGTGGTAGTCCCTTCCACCTTTTTCTTGATGGCAGGGGCATGGAAAGGTTGCCAGGAGTTGGCAGAAGTTGGGTTGATGTTGCCAGTTGGTGAACCATGTGCAAGGGGAGGGTAGGCAGGCAGTTCAAGGTTCAGTTTAGGACATTTGGTTACTTACAGGTCCATACCAGCAGTCTTAGGATGTAGGGGTAATAGAAAGTTGGTAATGTTGAAATGCACTTCATTTAAAGGAGTTAGCTGTGGGGTGGGTATGTGGTGGGGACTATTGGGGTGGGGGTTGAGGACCTTGGCTAGTTCACTTCATGTATAGCGGGGTTATAGTTTTCTAAGGCGGTTTGTCAGAAGATGTTTGTGATGTGCACCTGTTTCAATAAAGTGGCCTTTTTCACACAATTTAAGTGGTCAGTTTTATGTGCTGCACCATTCCCTCCCAATTCTCCATGAAATCCAAAATGATCTAAATGTATTCCACTCAGGTGAATACATTTCTGACTGTTTTCTATAGTATGCGCACAACGGGACATTCCCTCCTCCCCAAATTCCTTCCCTTACCGCCCGCTACGCCCAATAACTCTCGGAATCAGGACATGTTGTCTATGGCGTAGCCTTTTATTCATATCAATCCAAGTGAATCATCATAGTTCATTACCAAATAAAAGTATCCTTCTTGGATATATAAGAACTATTCACAGCATCACATTTTATCTGCATCAACATGTCAACGGCAGTAAGGAAATTAGGTACGACATTACACTTTAACATTTATTTCGGCCGTACACTAGAACAACTTGGCCGTACATTTCAAACTTACACTTTAACTTTTAACTCGGCCGTACCCAAGAACTTGGCCGTACATTTGAACTTGGCCGTCTAGGCCGCCAATCTCCCACTCGGCTGCGCACATTGCGCCGGCAGGCCCCAACGCGCTACAGCCAACAGTTACATTACTTGATATCCTGGGCACCGCATACCGCACCGGTCCACCGGGGTACCTGAACACAGGCATCTTCCCCACAATCCCCAACTCGGCTGCGCACATTGCGCCGGCAGGCCCCAACGCGCTACAGCCAACAGTTACATTACTTGACATCCAGGGCACCGCATACCGCACTGGCCCACCGGGGCACCCGAACACAGGCATCCTTCCCAAGATTCTACTCAGTTCATACGTGATGGGTTAGGGCATTAGAGTCCAGGACTACCGGCAGGCCAGTCCCTCCTCCCCGCCTACCCACTGCACTCGCGGAATATACCCCTTCCAGGGGTCCATCGAATGGCTGCATCTCCATTGTTGTACATCACCCTTTGTTGTAAACTGTCAGCGCTCCGCCTCATAAAGCCTTGGCCTTCTGCCGGGTGGGTGGGTGGTCGACGACGCTCATGTAGCCAAGCTGTGGTCCGAGGAGACAAAGAGAACGAAACCCCTGGAGCACAGCCTTAAATACCTCTGCTAAGTTTCATTTCTGATAAGTTTTGTTTTTCCAAACCACCAGCCCTTCATTATCCAGCCAGCCCCACCTCCTTCTCTGATCCACGGAGGAGGCTCAGCCCTGTGGCGCAACTAAGGGCGCCCCTCACCTAGTCGCGGGGGGCGCCTGTTCAGAACCCAGCCCTAAATTCGCAAATAACAACTGCTCTTGCCAAAAACTGTCTTTGAAACATGTAATACACATTTTCAGATTCTATCATTCAGTAGCAGCAGCATGCTTGTGATCATCCAATAACGTTAATATATAGAGACTAGAGAACATCTTTTTTATATTGCTGATCACCCTTGTTCCTTTTGGAATCATACATGAGAGGAAAACAAACTTTTAAAGAGCGAATAGAGCTAAATATTAAATGTCATGGTATACCTCCTATATGAGAATCAGTTCAGCATAATCCTGACTGTTCTTCTGCATGCAAATGAATGCCAGAGGTTTCCCTGGGCTTACTGTCACATAGGCGGCCAATTTACAGACAGAGGCACGCTAGACGTGCTATGGGCTTTCTGCATCCACATTCCCAACCCCCTCATCCTAAGGCTTGGTCTCAGCTGCCCGACTTGCACTGAAAGAAACACAGAAAACCTAGGAAACATATCAGCGATAGCGCCCTGCAAATTAACTTGACATTTGATGCAAGAAAAAAAATCTACAAGCTTACAAAAGGCTTTGGAAACAAAAGCCCGTGTGGAGCCACAGTGCATATATTGTTGGCCTAAGAGCTCTGGAAAGTGCTTATTCTGTTGTAACCGGTGAACACACATGGCCTTCGCCATGGTTGCTGATGCAATTCGGTCATTCTTTGTCAAGGTGGAAGGGAGAGGCGAGGAAATGTAATGGTTAATGGAGGCAGAGGCCAGAAACGCTGATAGTATGGAAGGAAAGTGGACGAGAAAGGCCCTTTGGCTCTTTGAAAACGGTGCTTCGTGTTTTTCTTGCTACAAAAAGAATACGGCGCTGCGTCACGCTTTTCTTCCACGTTAAAATAACGAAAACTTTCAATGGTGACCAAGAGAAACCGCTCATTTCAGGCGGTTGGCACAGCTCAAATCCCAGTTTCTTTGGGGGAGTGTGGCACAGCTTACCTACGGCACATTACCCCCGCTCGAGCATATGTCTGTAACACAGAAACATCTTTTTTTGCAGCGTGTAGTCTTAACCATGGGTAAAAGACGAGCTCCGTCCTCGACGCCCCTTGCCCACACTCTGATAATGTGCGACGCAGCACATCCCAGCTATTAGGCATGCAGCAAGCCTAACATCATTATGCGTTATTGTGACTGACTGTGCCCCCTCCCGCTCCGCCGCCCTTCCTTTCTCTCTGCCTGTCTGCAGAGCTGGCACGGCCCCCTCTCTTACAAATGGCTGGCCTCGTGGGCCGGAGGCAGCGAGGAGTGCTGTTAAAACGCATAATTTCACTATCCCTGCTCGTGTATTTCACTCCGTTTCCAAAGTCCCCGTGTTCTAAATGGGTCTGTGTTGAACATAATTAACACCACGCTGAAGCGGCAGTCATTCACTCGAATTCAGTCTTTTTCAGAGCAAACGTTTTAGGAGTTGTGTTTGCTTTTGGAAATATTATGGCGTTGTTTCTCCTTTTTTGTCCTTCAACAGTTTTGCATTCACGTTTTCTAGCTTGCCTATAAAATATGGTCTTGTGTGCAAATGAGTACTTACTGGTACCCATACTGGTTTCTCCTGAAGGACGCTGTATTCATTGCTATGTTGTTTTCTCCCATCTTCAGTGCTCTTGTTCTATCTGTTGTGACTTCCTTACAGAAGCAACTCGAGAAAGCTCCATAAATATTTTCATGGTGTCCATTACAACTGGGCTTATCCTCCACATTACAGCAGTGTTTCCAACAATGTCTCTACACGGGCGCCATTATACTGCACGACCTTTTTATGAAGCTCATTTAATTTCCTTAAAGGTAAATCTTGTAATAGACGCCCCCCTCGCAAAATATTGAAATTATATTCAATATGGAAAATGTGTATTTACCCGAGGTATTTATTAGAGCACATTTCCGCATAAATATTCAGTTATCCTTTATAAATACAGCACATTTTGCTATCCAAGTACACATTATAGCACTATGCATATACGGTGATTCTGTGTGATCCAAACTCTTCTCAACACACATCACCACTGCTATGAGATGAGCGCCAGCTTTGCACACCATGGATCAAGGGAAGCCAACTTTACTGCTCACTCATTTGTACATAGACAATGCAATCAACATGGCTAACTCCCTCTCTGCTGTTTACTCTTTTTGCAGTGGAGATCATCATGGTAAATGATGTGTAATACCTGATTCTTGCAGAATATAATAATTGTATTGAATACAATAAATGCAGTGCAGGAAAATACATTTGCAATTCATACAGTTGTTGTGCTCCCATTGTGCTCATCCCTGGGAGAGTGCAGCAAGGCAAAAGGCACAGCTCAGCATAAACAGGCAGTCCATTCTCTGATGCACCTTTTATCATGCCATCGCTTCAAGAGGCGGCGCTCTAAAGTATAGGAGTAATGATATAAACTAGACAGACACACATGCATGGACAGACGGATGGACAGGAAGAGAGAGAGAAAGGCTGAAAGATAGGCACAGAAGAGAGAAAAGGGAAAGATGGTAAACAGAGAGTTTGATATGTTTTGTTGATATTTTAATGAAAGGTAGAAAATGGACAGGAAGCCAGAAAGAAATGCTGAAAGACAAGAATAGGAAAAAAGAAAATAAGATAGATGGTAAACAGGGTGATGGTTACTGAGAGGCAGGCAGCAAACCTACAGATTTATAGACAGAGAGTCACACATGATAGTGATGTCATACGGAAACGCAAACATTAACCTGTGTAGATGATAGGATAAAATAGAAGCAGACATATAGACACATTGAAAGAAATATAGATAAGGACATATATGGTAAGATGGATAGTCCCACTGAAAGAGAGGCATAGAGAGAGCCCTGAATGACACATCCTCTCTTTATTGACCCAGTTTCAGTGTATCCGCTTAAAACCTCAGATCTTAAAATGGGTGCCAGCAAGATGATTCAAACGACGAGTGTTAAATGGAGCTCCTGTCTTGCTTTTATCCTGGCAGCCAGCAGCCCCCCTCTGCCCCGCCTTGGTTTGCTTGATTTCCCTTTATTTGCATATCTTCAGTATGCATGCAGCCTTTGTTCTACAGAAATGAACCACGATGCGGTGACAAAGCAAAACCTTCATGCACAAGATGGTTGGCTTTCTGCTTTGGAAATACCGCCCGCGACACAAATTTCAGCGACCCTTCCTACACTAGAATTCATAATTCTTGCTAATGAACAGCTAATGGGTACAATCATTGGAAAGGCGCACGCGGGAATACACCTCAAACCCTACATTTTTTTAAAAATTCAGGCACAGAGCGGATTCTTCCTTCAAACAGGGCAGTGTCGATCAAATGCCGTGAGTACCTGTGAGGGCCTTGCAAAAGCACACTGCATCTCTTCCCAGATTAGGATAGTGTGTCATGGTGGGATTTCAACACATGCATAATTGAGTAAAGGAATATATGCACAAAGGGAAGCTGAACTGCGCTCTAGACGGAGCTGCTCGGCGTACTTTCTTCCTCTCTCTTGCAGACTGCAGAAGAACACAAAGGCAGGTTTGCTCTTCCGCCCTACCGCATTTACAAAACAGATATTACAATTGTTGACTAAAGTATAGCTGTGCCTCCCATATTTTCATATTGCATGTGCCTATCTAACGTAGAGAAACTGATGGCACATCTACATTACATCAAGGGTAGCCTCCTCGTTCTAATTCAGAATGCAAATTTGGTTAGACTCTCCCTTTTTATTCGACGAGCTCTCTTTGTTGCTACACACAGACCTTTGGACACTATTTAAAACAAACAAATAAAACGTGCGGACACACAACCTGCCTCGATATTGAATACTTATAGAAAAGAAAAACAAGGCAAATGCTAGCCTGGATTTGTTTTTGTTTGTTTTTTCCATTTTTTTCCATTTGTGGCTGGTTGTTCAGCAACTAATTGCCCTGTATTTTTTACTTTCTGAAATGTACTTCTTGGTGTCAACGTTTTATCAGCTGTACGTAGGTGAAAATCCATTGAAATGGGAACCTGGTTTATGTGCAGTCTATTGTGGGGCCATACCAACCTTTATTTCCCCAAATTCCAGCGTGGAAAGTACTTCCATAATCTGAAGGAAGGACAGATTTGGTGCATATTTTTAGGTCTGGCCTGGAAGCAGCTTTAGCTTTTTAGCAGCCTAATGTTTTTTTTAAGTACATACCTACATAAATATATACTAGAAGGGGCTCCAGCTCAGCCCTCTTCCTCCATTGGGCTATTAAAGTATTATTCACATTTTGCATCCTCCCACCACAGCCTGTAGCATGGTGCAATGGATCAGCCCACTTCAGCCATTGGCTCTCCACTGTGAGTGACACCATTTTTTATTGAACACATGCATATCCATCTAGAAATAGTCCATTTCAGTGTCGAAGGTGATACGGCAATCAATGCTTTCATTTCTGTTTTCATTGAATTGATTTATTTTTGTGAGGGGTCGATTTTTAATGTTTCGTTTTTTTTAAAAATGTGCATCCCCCCCACCTCCTTAGAATGCATCATTGGTTCTTTTTTTACTATTGTGTATGTTTAAAAATGTAAATAAATACAACAATGTAGGATTGGCAAGGCTAGAAGAATTGGCATTGCCAATGCCTGTTTTACTGTGGTAGGAGCTATGGTAGAGAAGATAAGGTTTTACATAGTAATCTGTGATACCTGTGCATCAGTATAGTATTCCTTACAAGACTCAAGATATTACTACTTAGTTCTGCATCTCTATGAACACAGTGGCTAGAAAGTGAAAGTGACTGTCTTACCTCAATAAAGCTGGAACATTGGAATGATTTGGACTTTGGTTTATAACGTTAAATTTGCATTGGCACACCCCTTGTAAAATTAAACATGGATATCTAATTTGACTAATAACTGACTGGAGGTTAACAGTCTGCTAAATTAAAAATGGATAAACTGACTTCCATATTTGAGATGGCAAATGGGGTCCAATATATATTGGCTCCTGTTTCGGAGAGTCTCTCCCTTTCAGACCTTGAGAAGAAAAATGGTAATTTAAGCAGCAAATGCAGGTCTTCGTTGTTCCTGATTAATTCCGGAGACTTTAACCATCTGTCACAGGTCATGCTCACTGGGTAGCTTTTTGCAACCCTGGAGAACTGTAAAAATATGTCCTGTTCACACATTCCAACACCTAGAAGAAAGCTAATGTAAAACCGTTTCACTCTAGTATCCCACACTTATGCTAAAAATGACCTGCTCCCCTTCATCCTGTTGTAGCTGCCCCCCAGTAAATGGATCAGTCCACTGTATGTGTGAACTTTAACAATCCGATGGAAATTAAACTTGCATCCGCCACTCTGAGTAGTCTTCCCTTCTCTCCTCCGTCATATGAAACAGAGCCTCCATATTGTGGATCTCACTACCTTCAATACCATACACATAAAATCCCTAAATGGATCATCCTACCCAACTCTAGACCTCCGCCTTTATCCTGAGTGCTGCAGCATCCATTGGATTGGTGCGAGAAGAGTGGCTGGTGGTGGGGTGGGGATTGGGGGCAGTGGCGGCTCGCATAGGGCGTGCTGCGGGGCGGTGAGGCTGGGCGGGGTGGGGGAGGGGCAGGGTGGGGGGGTAGTAAACTCAGACATATGACGGAACGGAGGAAAGTAATTATTACGTTCCTCCGTTCCGTCGTATGTCTGAGTTTACTACCACCCCACCCTGCCCCTCCCCCGCCGCCCCGCAGCATGCCCTACGCGAGCCGCCACTGATTGGGGGGATGCACAGGGTAGATACCAACAGTTCCAAAGCAGTTCAGCAGTCTCCTTGAAATTGTGCACCATCTGTCACCCCCTGGGTGACAACACCATATTTGTGGAATAACGTACCAAACTCCTTACTGACAATTTGGTCTCCTGGGCTAACAATATCTGTAGGAGTTAATTCAATTAGTCTTCTTTGTCATTTAATAAAAAACATATAAATAAAGAAATACAACCTTGCAACATAGAGCAACAGCAACTAGACATTGAAAAACAGAAACTATAAAGACGAGAAGACTAATGGGCTAGTTAAAATTAATTGTTTAAAGGGTTGATTTGTTTTAAATTCATTAACAGATCTTTCTTGGTCAGGAATCAACTGAGGATATCATTTCCTATAAAGGACACAGTACCTTCCTCAATAATCCAGCAAATTACTATGAAATCTGCAAATTTCTACCTTCAAACACTATGTATTGCCTTGATACAATGCCGGATACTCTCTTTCGTAAAAGCTGACTGAGCCATCTTATCTGCGGACATTAAGCGCCCATTAGACATACATGAGATCAACCAATGACTCTGCATTGTAACCACATAAAAATACTCACAGTCCTTCCAACTTTACCTAGTTTCTTCAAAGGAAAATAAAAGAAAGATCTTAATCAAATTTCTGTCCTGTGACTATCAACAATAATTCCCTCAAAAAGGCTGTATCTTCTAAGAATTCAGTCCATAGGTGGCATATTTTTTCTTCGCATACATTTGTAGTTGTAATCTCCTGAGACATTTTTTTCATATTGCTAACTATGCCCTGTTGGTAGGTATTGGATGGCAACCATTTATTCCAGATTGGTGCCACAATAAATATTATCTGAGCATTGCTCAGTTTATCCATCAATGATTATAGTGTTCGTATTGAAATTGTAGCCCCCCACTACACCCTATAAATAGGTCTGTAAAGCTCCTTCCTTGGTATGTTTAAAACAAAAGTATAGCTGTTTCAAGAACTTCAAGGGCAAGGCCCTGCTTCACAAAGCCAATCTCCAGTCTTGCTTAGGATTTCACAGTGGGTTTTGAAAGACCAAATATTGTCCTATGTATCCTGCTTTGGATGGAATCCAGCAATTTTATTAATTTCCCTTGAAAAATAGACCAAGATGAGCATAATTGTAGCCTTTTATACAGCAAGCAGGGGTGAAGATGGCATACATGATATTTTTTATATCAATCTTTTAAATGCAAATTAGGGGATGCTGCCTGAGTTTTCAAACTGTCAAGTTGCCCCTTAGTACCCCCTTGCTGATGAAACCAAATGCCCCCCCTTTTTCAATTTACACCTGAAGAATACCACCTAGGTAGCATTAAGATGTGCCGTCAACTTAATTCAAAGATTGCCTGGGTTTGACATGTCATTGTGAACTGGAGGGGAGGAATGTTCAACTTTTCTTAGGGGAAACCCCCTTATTGTACCTAGTTTACTGGCAAGAAGGTGTAGAGATAGGTTAGCAGGTTTGCCAGGATGCACCCATGCATTAGTCCTTGATGAGTTTCAGTCTTGTCAGTATGATGTTGGAGAGTCCCGTCTTTTTCCTCAGTCAGGTATCCACAAATAATGACTGTGTAGCACAGTGAACTAGTGGGAAATTAGAGCAGTACAGAGTACACACCATCAAAGGCAATATATGGTTTCCTTGAGTTTATGACTTAATTGATGAACTAAAAAATCAAGGGTGAGAACATGGCAAAACCCAGTTTGAAGTGCTGGAAGGAATCTTAAGATGTTCACCTAAGCCGTAGAGCTGCAGAAGTTTACTTCTTGTAACATGCTCAGGCGGTAGTTTGCTGACCACTCCCCCCCCCCCCCAAGTTTTGCTCTTTCATAGATCAAGCCCCCACAAAAGTCAGGGATACTGGCAAATATGTAGCAGCAGGTACACAGAGCGAATAACCCATATACCTAGATGGCGATTAAGGTCAGGAGTAGCACCCACCCTACTTTTTCATCTTTAACTGGGAATACTTTTTGTAGAATTAATTTTAATAGTCAGCCCTGTTGCTTAAGGCACTGGGAGGGGAGTACTAGCACTATTTCTTCTATACAGTGAGTTTTTTAAATTAATTTGTATATTTATATAGTGCAGCTTATCACCCGTGAGGGTATCCAGGCGCTGTCCATGGGCACGGGGGAGATTAAGTAATTTGCCCAGAATCAAGGTATGTTAAGCTGAAGCCGATACGCGAACCCCTATTACCAGCTCTCCAGTCAGCAGCTCTTGCCGCTGTGGTACATCCTCTCTTCTCTTCTCTGGTCCTATGGAGGAGCACACGTGCTCCAAATTTTAATACTTGATAAGTGTACATGTTCATGATACCTTAATTTCGTCGAACCCAGACGAATAGTGACGTTGACGTACTATTTAGAGCCCTGTAGAAGTCCTTGTTGGACAAAACGCGTTGGCTACTGTTCGCTGATGTGGTTTTTAGAAGAAAAAAACGAATAAAGACTTATTGAAAGAAGAAATCTTCTCGATATACATTTCTTGTGACTCAACAACAATTTTTTTATTTTTATTTATTTACTTGAGTTTTATATAGCGCTGGCTAGACCCGTAGGTATCAGAGCGCTTTACAGAGTATCAGTACGAAGCAAGTTACACAAGGTTACAGAACAATTACATAATGTTACACAGTAACGAAAAAAACACGAGTTAGGAATATGAGAAAACTCGAGGATGGCAATGAGTGGACGCCTGATGAGGCAGCAAACAGCAGGAGATATAACAGTAAAAACGGAAGTTAAGCGGAGGCAAGAAACAGCCTAAGGGGCCGGGGAGGAAAAGGGGGAGCACAGAAAGGAAAGGGGATGGAAAACAGATAAGGATAGGGAAGTGAGAGGGAAACAAAACGGAAAAGGCACCAGAGATGTCAACAAAATCAGAAGAACGATGAGCAGGTCCGTGGCGAACAAGAGACAATTGCGACGTCGTCCAGCAGGAAACAGGGATTGCTAAGATGGCGGAATCGAGGGTAGGAGAGGCAGTGGAAAATAGTCCCAAAATGGCAGGGAGCATAAGGGTCCAAGACCAAAAAGCCAGGGGGGCTAAGTCCAGAGAAAAAAGAAAAATAAGAGCTGATTTCATGGAGAGGCACTAGAAGGGGAAAAGAGCCAGAAAGTCAGGGGCGGGGCAGTCTATTTTCGAGTCACAGCCGTGCCGTCCATGAAGCAAGTGTTCTGGGCAGCGGTGTCCGATCCGTTGTCGATATGTCACGAGAGGAACTGTTACGGGCGCCAGGGCAGCAGATCAAGAGAACAGGAGGCAGAAAAGTTGGAACTAGCATGGGCGCTTCTCCGGCACGGACGGGAGAGTGACAAGCTCAAAACGCCACGTAGAGCAGTGCCGATAGTTCTTACCTCCTGTAAGTCCCAAAATCGTCCCAGTTGAGAAGCGGGAGGCGCAGTAGGCGAGGTAACTGTAGGGGAAGGCAGCGGTAATCGAGCCCGGAGGCAGGGGGAGAGTCAGGAGGGTAGAACCTCCGCCCGGCTCCTCTGCGGCCATCCGGAGCGATCAGAGAGGCATCGGAAGCTTTGAAAGGATTCCGCCGAAACGTTGGACACCAGGGACTTCAGAGAGAAGGCGAGGGAGGAAGAAGACGAGCAGCGGAGTTGAGAGGGGAGCTGTGCCCGATGCCCGGCTGGGTAGGTGTCGGCCGCGGCGAGATACCTGAGCCAGACTCCCCTATAGCTGAACAGAGCGGCTCCACCGGACATCGGCCATGCTGGTCCTGGAACTCCGCGGGAGAAAGCCATAAGCGCCACTTTTGACGAGATTCTCATGCTCCCAAGCGCAGGAATGGAGCATCGAGGACCGTAGGTGAGGACGGAAACCCAGGTGAGTAGGTGGGAATCTAGGGATATTTAGCCAAAAAGGCTAAGTCTGGCCGGGAGCCCCCGGCCGGAACTCCTCACCGGGTGGCCATCTTGACACCAGGGACTTCAGAGAGAAGGCGAGGGAGGAAGAAGACGAGCAGCGGAGTTGAGAGGGGAGCTGTGCCCGATGCCCGGCTGGGTAGGTGTCGGCCGCGGCGAGATACCTGAGCCAGACTCCCCTATAGCTAAATTGTCATGATTATTGGCGTTATATATTCCATACAAGAATTTACGCATAAAGCAAATGTACCCCGTAATACTTTCCTTGAGTGCTGAACCACCAATTGTATAGCTTGTTTTGGAAAATGTTTTCCATTTAGGAGTATAGAAGGGTTGTACTCCGGGTTCGTTGCACCTCCAATATCATTTGAACTTTTCTAATATTTTGTCAACAAGTGCAGGACATTAGTGCCTTGACCCTTCTTTCTTGTTGTATATCTCTAGTTTTAGTAATATACCATTGCAATTTTGCAGCAAAGCTCCGGTTATCCAATGATATCCTAACCTGCAAATTTCAAAATGTTGAGACCATTTAAAGTTAGCATGTTCCTTCTTTGCTAGCCAAATATCTGTTCCATACTCTATCTTCTCTGTGGAGATTTCCTTGCAGATAGGAGTAAGAGCAATTTTCTCATGGTATGCTTCCTTTTCTTTTACCTCAAACCACTGTAAATGAGGCCTTAAGTTTGGTGTCTTTAACTGACCTATCTTAGAGCTATGTGAAAAGGGCCCTCAAGTTTCTGTAAAGGTAGGACTAGCCTTGACCAAAATACAGGGACCCACAGTAAGTATTAAGTTGGTTGAATATGTCGCTGTGTAGAATCTCTCGTCCAGTAGGTGAAATTCTCTGATCGGGTAAGTGTTCTGATGAATTATAAATATAATCCAAATTATAAAACAAGGACGTGTGTTCATATTGACCTGTGGGCCATATCCACATCAAGTAGAAGAGTTGTACCCTAGAGCAAAATGCACTATAACGCCTTTCCACAACTTTACAGTCTTGACAATTTGAGAGGAAGGAGTTAGAGGCAAAGGAAAGACCAATATCTGCTCTTCTATATGAGTATAAAATATTAGGGAATGAGAAGGTCGGAATGCATGCTCCCATTGTAAAGAATAGGAGTGCGACCGAACATTGGTCGGTCGGGACCGCTGACAGGAGGTCGGGCGGTCCCAAGACCGAAACGATGTAGGGCGGACTTTAGTCCGCCCGACATCATAATTAGGCCTTTAATTTTAAAAGGTGCACAGTTGTTATTAGGGCCCTTTCAAAAGACATTGTTTCTCTGAACTGGTAATCATGCTTTTAGGATTGCCTCTAGGATGTTTCAGAAAAAGCTTGCTCATCTTCCAGCTACGTTATACTAAGGTTGAGATTGAAATGTCCTGAGACCAAAAATTCTGCTTCCCCGTAGATGTCTCTAAGAGAGGTTAAAAAGGTTTTGATGCTTTGACTGACTCTTATAAGGTGGAGATTTTAATAGACGCTAGGAGCAAAATGGTTTTCTTTGCCTTCCCTTAGAGGCAGCCATCAAAAGTTACTGAATAAGGAGTGAGAACAAGGATTCTAAAAGGTCACTATGTCTAGGTAAGATGAGACATAAACTACCAGGTCCCAGTTTATAGGTGATACTGAAATTTCCAGTGAGCTTTCCAGTAAAAATGAATTCTGCACCTAAGTCTTTTGTAAATGCATCAAATCAAGTTCTGTTGAATAATTTGAAGATTTTCATTCCAAAGTTAGATGTGGCATTCCAGCCAGAAATCTAATATTGTGTGAGCTCACAAGCACAGGGCCTGATTCACAAGGGTGGAATCTCCACAACGAGAATTCTCAATGCAGAAATTCTACCCCAAGTGCAGAAACTACCCCACGACTGCGGGGCCTCCGCCACGAGTGCAGAGGCCCTTTGTGAATCAGGCCCACAGTGTTTTGTTTGCTTTTGCAACTCCTTATGCAGCATCATTAGGGGAGTGTGTTCACTTACACTGCGAATTGTACACTGGCAACATTTCTGTGAACTTACTGCTCTTGATGGACACGTACCCTATAGGAGCCTTCTTTCCTGCATGACAAAAAGCCATCCTGATACTCGGCTTTATTGTCTTGATTATAATCCACCAAGTCACTCTCCAGGGCTAAAACATCGACTTAACATGTGGACTTAGGAGGAATTTCGTGAATAAGACTTTTGACCCAAATGTAAAACAAAAAAACTGTGTGTGTGGTGTCCTCCAAAATAACTCCCTTCACCATCCATCCATATTATGGCCACAAATTGAGCTATGCTCGCAATTGATTAAATGCTTTTCTGTAAAATTATGAAAACAGGGAGAACCAATGTTTTTGTTTTCTGCTCTCCAGAGCCTTATCATGGCATCCCAGTTCTGTTTCCCTGTTTCAGCACCAACCCCAATTGCCAACATCAGTCTAGCCCAAACTCTTTTACCCAATACCAGTAACATTAAAGGTCCTCCGCAGTTCCTTAGTCCTTTAGACGTCCTCTCTTGTGTTATTTACTTGAACTCATGCAGGCATTGAGAACACCTCACACCACTTTGGCACAGTCTCACAGGAGTTCTACATCAATTTGACCCAAGTTCCTCTAATACAGCCTTGTCTGTGAGTCAGCATTTTTTTGCTTTTAGAATCCTCAATGAAATGGAGGTCCTTCATTAGACCCTAGATCAGGACCATTCCATGGCCTCTGTGATTTTTCCTTTGGTTCCTACTTCCAGGCACATGTCAATTCCTATCCAGAATCCAGATTCCTGTGGTGAGTCCCTAGATATCGAGGGGCAGATTTACAAGCCCCTTGCGACACATTTTCGCTGCCGTTGCGTCACTTCTGTGACGCAGCGGCAGCATAAACCATGCGCCACGTTGCGACTTATTTACAACGTGACGCATCTAGGGAGATGCGTCACGTTGTAAAGCCCTGCGCCACATGAAACCTGCGTCAGGTTTAATGTGGGCGTTCCGTCGCAGGAAAGCCTCGTATAAGTGACTCAGTGAAATCTACAAGATTTCACTAAGTCAGTTTTACGACGCCGCTGCGTCAAACCCTTACGCCTGCTTGAAGCAGGCATAAGGAGTGATGCACCACGTTAAGTATGGGTGGCCCCTGAGCATTGCTGGAGTTGCGTCGCGCTTGCGACACGACTCCAGCAATGCGCCGCCCTTACGCCACAAGATGCGACACGCATCTGCCTATCCTTGCGCCACGGTGCGCCGCATTGTAAATGCGACGCATCCGTGGTGACGCAAGGGGAGAATTGCGTGTCGCATCTATTCTGGCGCATCCCTGCTGATTTGCAGAGATGCGCCAGTCCTTGTAAATCTGCCCCCAAGACTCTTTTGCTTTGTGTGTACATTGGTTTGTCGGAGCTGAAACCTTTGATATGACATTAACATCAGAAGAAGCCAGGCACATTGCAGACCTTCATAGACAATTCTAGCCATAAACTATCCCTTACACCTTAACCTGTCTGGCTATGTTTTTTTAGGTTACAAATTTAGTATGTAGTCACCGGTTAGAATGAGACATGAACACTCACCTTTCCTTCTACTAGTAAACCATAGTTAAGTGCAACACTCACATTTTGATAGAAATACAGGCTCAAGTATTATCCCAGCCCAGTGGGCAAAATGCAAAATATTGTCAATATTGGTTTGAAAAGCTGGCCCTTATACAAGAAATTGCACAACCTTACACCATACCAGAGTATCGTGACGTGTTTGACAAGACTGTAGTGTGCTAGTTTCTTGCCACCCCAGCAAATATTTTGATAATGTTATAGACCTGTAGCCATGGGCATCAATTCTGTCTAGAGGTAAATATGCCTTTTTTTAAAACAGAAATGATCACCACAGAAATTATCTCTAGAAAAACCTGTCTATCAGATTTACTGAGCACCCACAGTCTCTATCATCCTCTCCATTATTATTTGTGTTCAGGATTGATGGACATGTACTGATTTACACACAATCAAAAAGGTTACAGTAAAACATGTATATTTTACCCTTAATCAATGTTTTATTGAATCAGGCCATAGAAGCCACCATTTATACTACACTGGATTTGTAGAAGTATACCACCTTGTTAGCATTTAGCAGGGGTCTGTAGAAGACCGTGTTTTTGTCTCTGAGCACCAGTTTATGACGTAGGGGCCATGCACCACTCCAGTGACTTTTCAGTTTGCATGAAGTTCCTAGACATCAGTGCTAATGTGTATATTAATGTGCATTCATTTTTCATAAAAACCAGAAGAGGACACATTCAGCATATTTGTAATATCATTCAATTAAGGTAATTAAGTCAGTTCTTTCACTCTTTGTAGAAGTATATATTTGGTTACTTGGATATAACAGTGCTTGGACAAAATATTGAGTTTAAAATATCATAAAACATAACTATCTGAAAAAATATCTTAATTAAAAAATATCATGATATATAATATCGTGTTCAAGAATATGGGCCTGGTTACGACTACGGCGGTCCATTGGTATGGCGGTCCAATGGGCTGCCATAGTCATGATCCATGGACCGCCAGACTGGCGGTCCACCTGCTGTGTTACAACTTTGATGGTTAGACCACCACAAGACCCCTGCAACCGCTGGGGATCCGGATCCCGCGGTGGTGGCGCAGCGGTCAGAGGCTGAAATATGCTGGCGTTGCTTCTGTGGCAGCGCCAAGCATATTACGTGTTTCCTCACCTTCCTCCTTTTCATGGCGGTGAGCCCACCATGAAAAGTGTGGTAGTGAGGAAACTAGGGGGGGCTTTACAGGGCCCCCTGACTCCTCTGTTCATGGGGTGCATGCAGGGGGCACAAGGTGTGCCCCCCTGTCTTTCTACACCCTCTGTTCCTGCACAAGAAGAAATGCTTTCTTCCTGTGCATGAACATGCTGTGGTGCTTCCACGGCTGTGCCTTTCTAAGTCTCTCCTTTGAGCCTTAGAAAGGTACCGCTGTGGGACCGGCCCAGCACAGACCGCCCACCAGGATTAAGCTCGTAATCTGGCGGGCGGTCTGACTTTGAGTTTGGCGGTCTTACAGTGGGGCACTGGCGTGGCGGCCCGCAGGAAGACTGTCAAACTCGTACTTAGGCCCTATGTGTTTTATTGGTGAATAATATCATTTTTGTGACTATCGTTTTTAAGAAAGATTTCAGTAATACAGTTTTTAAATTATTTTAATGGATTTTAGTTAATATATTAATTTTAGGTTAGTATTGCTGGTATAAATGTTATTAATTTTATAAAACATAGTTTGTAATTTTGAGTGATTTAGTATTTTTTTTACATTTTACTAGTAATTTATAGCTTCGTAGCGGGTTGTTGGGTTTGTAGTAGGATCCGGTATGATGTTATTTAAATTAGAAATATTTAACTTTATGTTACTTTGTTTTTACCTGTTGATTCATTTTTTAATTGATTATGTCATTTTTTAAGTGTTAAATTTTGAATTTAAAATTGAAAAAGTAATTTTTATTTTATTTTTATTTTTTAGTAATAGTAGGCTATATTTTAGTAGCAGGTTGTTGGGTGTGTAACGGTATAGGGTGGGAAGTTAATTAACAATTATTCCTAATTAGTTTTTAATTGTTAATGAATTATTTAATTCATTGTTAATTATGTAAATAGTTTAATATTGATTTATTTAAGTAATATTGTATTTGCGGGTGGCTGGGTTTGTACAGGAATATGGTGAGAAGTTAATTAAAATTACATGTATTTTAATTTAATGCTATATTATAAATTGAATAATATTTGATTTTTATTCGTGTAAATTATTATATTTAGTAATTATTTTGTATTTGTACTGTTTTATTTCTGTTAATTTGCATTTTGATTTCTATATTATTTTTACACATGAATTTTTTAATGCTGTGTTACTTTTTACTAGGTGATTAGGTAGGGAAGAAGATAAATATATAATATTTTTTACATTAATTTATATTTATATGCAATTTATTAATTGCTTAATAATCATCATTTTTTTGTTGAAAATTGTAATTTATTTAATGGTAAAGTGATCGTGAAATTTTGTTGGTGCAATGATATTTCTTACTTAAATGTTATTTTTTTTTAATATGTGAAATAAATAAATAAATAATGATTTCCATTCCATTCAATAACTTTATTCCGGTTCAAAGAACCATAAAGTGCACAACATCATATAATACAACTCAGTATATTAAAACCACACACCTATAAAACACATTACCCAATTGATCACACAACCTCTCCACCGGAGGCAGTTCAGATGGAAATATATAAAATATAATACAATAAATACTATAAACCAATTTAAATCTATTACCCCTGATAAAATAGAACACTTATTAAGAACTCCCCCTTTAGACAAAATTATATGGGACAAAAACCCCAAGAGATCCTATAACTAAATCTAGAAGGGTACGCATTGCCAACCATATTGTCTGGGATCGGGGAATATTTCATAAAAGACTGTCATTGTCAAGTTGCTCCTTCTGAAGTGCATAGTGCTAAAATAAAATATTTTTAAACTCACTAAGATCTTATAGTAGATATTTACATATATTTTGCTCCAATGTGCCAGGTTGGGTTGGGAAGAGAGTTTAGGGATTTACGTGTTTGCTGTACGCCATACATCCCCTTATAATGCTTCAGACTTATCATATGCCGCATGCTAGGGCCTGGCTTTATTCCTATCGAGGAAAGACAAGGCCTCCCTTGTGGAAGAGGTGTGGTGCAGCGGCCAGGACGACTGACTCCTGAACCCGGGGGCTCACGGTTCGATCCCCGGTGCCGGCGGCAGATAAGCCCAGCACCATGTGACTCTGGGCAATAGCTAGCTTAATCTTTCCGACGGCCCCCAGCGCCTTGACACCTTCGGGTAATTGTTCGCGTTTTACAAATACTGTACATTTACATACAGCAGATTGAGAACAAGTATTTAGAGACGGCATAGGCGTGTCTGTTTTCAAGATCCTATGTGCCTCATGGCAACGTGATGTCCCTAGATTTTTGCAGAGCTGAATCAACCATTCAGCCCTAGATTTCTTATAGGCTGCGCAGAAAAATAAGACTTGTCCAAGCCACAGGAGGGGCTATTCAATGGTGTATCATAACCCTCACCCCTCCAATGCTTGGTAAATGCGCGCAAGGGAAGAGTTCCATGCCTAAATTGGATATACAGCTTCCTCGCTAGGGCTGGTTGAACCTCATCGAGAAAGTCCTCAAATCGATGGGTTGCTTTAATCCCTAGAAATCTTATTGATAGTGTTCCTGAGAAGAGACTTGCCAGAAGGGAGTTTGATTTAAACCCCTTATAACATCTCACCAACTCCCCCTTGGACACTGCCAAGCAAGCCACTGCCGGATCATCCCACAGGCTTGCTTTGCCAATAGTTATTAGGGTTTCCCTAATGTAGTGAAGCCATGGTAGCCTGCCAGCCCCTTGAAGTCCTAGGATCTCCACCCAAGCCAATCTATATGAGGTCAGCTCCGGAGTGATCCATAATCTTCTCCAAAATAGAAGTGGCCTAAGACCAGCCCCCTCCGCAATTGATCTAACGCCTAGGTCCAGTCGAAGGGGGATTAGTGGGATACTGGCAAGGAGGCTCACTAGTTGCCTTAGAAATTTATAGTCCACCTGCACAATATCTTTAATAGATATATGTCACCATAGCTCGGCACCATACAAGGTAGCACCTAGGGCTTGCATTTTGTAGATCTCAATAGTGGGGCTAACAGGTTTATAAAAGGAACCCTTAAACACCCTTGCAAGCCCACCTGTGTACTGCACCAGTTTTAGCCTTTGTTTGGCAATATGGAATGACCAGTCCATATTCTCGCTAAGAGTTAATCCTAGATAGTCAAAAATAGGAACCCTCTCAAGGAGAGTGCCATTCAGGCTGGGGTTTGAACGTGCAGAATATGATGAGTTAAAAAACATAAATTTGGTTTTTGTAACATTGAATTCAAGGCCCATTGCCCTACAAAATTCGTTCAAACTATCTAATGTCCTTTGGATGCCCATCGGGGTTTTAGAAAGGAGAAGAGTATCATCAACAAACATCAATGCCGGTATCTTGAAAGCACCAAGCCTGGGTGCATCATCGTTGCTGGTGCTATTCAATGGATCTATTAGACCATTAATATACAGGTAAAATAGCGTCGGGCCAGAACACCCTTGTCGAACACCCCTGCTGACAGCAAAGGGTTCAGAAATTTCTCCCAGTTTGCCACAACGCACCTGCGCAAAGTTATTCTCATGCAACCTCTTTATTATATGGCACAGATATGGAGGAACCCCGATATCAGCCAGCACTGCCCAAAGTAAATCCCTCGGAACTAGGTCAAAGACTTACTTAAGGTCTACAAAGATCAAATAAAGGCTCCCACCTTCAAGAATTGCAGTTTTCCACTATAAGAGTTGCAACCTAAAGGCTTGGTCTAGGGTGGATGTGCGCTGTCTAAAACCTGCTTGGAAGGGATTGAGGACCTTTCCTTCCTCTATCCAATCCTGTAATCGGTCTAGTAGTACCCGGGAAAATACATTTTGCATTGTATCAATTAGACTAACAGGTTTATAATTGGCAGGCAATAGTGGAGAACCTTTCTTATAGATGAGTATAATCTCTGCCCGAAGCCAAGAACAGGGAATTGGCATGCCCTCCATAATAGAGTTGAAAATTGCCCACAGATAGGGGCCCCAGACCTCTGGTTCGGAAAGATAGAGATCCCCGGGAATTTTATCAATACCCAGAGCCTTATTAGGGGCAATCTTACCAATAGCCCTAAGGACTTCCGAGAGAGTTCTCGCAGTGTAACCCTCCTGCCCTGAAGATGGTAATTCACTTTTATGCAGGCCCTTGGCATTAGAATCCGCTGTATGTGCTTCCTGTCCGTCTAATACTCTTTAAAGGGACTTATAGTGCTCATTCCATAGATCAGCCGCAATGTTATGTTCTATATTGGTTCTTCCCTCACAATTCCCAAAGGTAACTATATTCCAGAATTCCTTGCAATCCTTGCGCTTGATAGCATTGAGCATAGAGTCCCATTTTGCTTTGTCCCACTCTTGCTTTGCGGATCTGATGGCGCTATTGTAAATACCCCTCGTAGATTTAATCAGACACCTGTCCTTGCTTTTTAAAGCCTCTATTAAAGCTAGTTTTGCTGCTCTACACTCTTTGTTGTTGTTGAACCATGAGGATATATACTTCCTACAATGCCTGTGCCTTGTTTCAGTATAAAGTAGATCTTTCAATTTGACTCCTAATGAGGCACGAATATCCACTACTCTGTCGGGGAAACAAACTTTACCATCCATTGAGATAACTTTACACAGAGCTTCTAGGGAATTATCCGCCACCTGATACAGAGCATCAATTATGTCCGGGACCGCTATATTGTGGACTAGTATAATCTTCGTCTGGACGAGGTCAACCTCAGCCTGTTGTCAAACATATCTATACCAGTTAATGATTTCATAATTGCTTTGCTTTGTTTTTGGTAGTTAGGGAAGTTGATATTATTGTATGCAATTGTATGTTTTCCTTTCTTTCTTTTTTAATTTATATATTAAAGTGTAATGTTAAATTGTATTTTATTGATAAATACTATTTTACTTGATTATTAATTATGTACATTTTTTAATGCTCAAATATTTCTCAGAGTCCCCACCATAATGTCTTATTATTTACCAGTAATCTTCATTACTCCTGGTCCTGTTGTCCTCGTCCCATTCATGACATATGGAGATAACCATCTCCCAGACAGAAAAAAGAACAAAAGGAATGCTGGGACCCTCTGCCTCCCCCTCCCACCGGGAGTGCTTAACCAGTACTTACCCAGCATTCGTTCTGAACTACCAAGCCACCAACAGGAAGGCTGGCAGTTCGGGATGGAGGGAGAGGCGTCATGAATTGGACGAGGACAACTGGACCAGGAGTAATGAAGATTACCGGTAAGTAATAAGACATCACCTCCAGGTCCCGAGTCCTCGTCTCACTCATGACATCTGGAGCATACCAAAGTCAGAAACCCGGCCTTCCAAACTCCCAAATAACACCCAGGACACCAGACAGAAAGTAGCACCCAAAGTGAATTAAATGGAAGAGCCACAGGAAAAAAACAGGTAGGGGCACACAGCCCACAACACTCCCAACCAAAAACAGCCTCACCACCCAAAATATTCAGGAGATGAGAAAGGCGAACAAAAAAGCAAAACAGGAAGTCCATGTCACTGCCCTAATACCTCAGTGATGGACACCCCAAGCGCTCAGCCCAGGAGGCATCCATCCCACTCTAGGAATGCCCTCGTCGGAGGATGAGCACCAGCCAGGGAATAAGCCAAATTAAGCACCTGTTGCAGCCATCAACAGAAGGACAGCAAAGAGGCCCACTCCCACATAGGAAGAGGACCCAAAACAAACCAACAAGGCCACAGATGTAAGAAAGACCTAGTGCGGCCAGAGAAACCAGCACAGCCTAGGACACATCCAACAGGGACAAACGCAAAGCACTGGACTAACCAGGACCCAACACCCGAGCCGCTAACACCAGACCCTGAGACAAAGGGAAATGAGAAGCCACCTCAGGCACAAAGGAGGCATCCAACCCCAGAACCACAGCATCCACAGAAAAACAACAAATAGGGCACCCCTCCCACCAGAGCCCCTAACATCCACATCCACCAAGTGGAAGGAGCGCCTCCAGAAAACCACCAAGAAGGTGACAAAAGTAACGTCAACCAACACCAAAGGCTCGAAAGGAGGCAGACATCAGAGACTCCAAGCACAAAGGCAAATCCACAGAAGGGAAACAGCGGCATCACCACAGGACGGGAAAGAAAGAAAATGCGACACTGCAGCAGATCTGACAGAGAGCACTCCAAAGGGGACAGCTTAAGGAACCCACACCAATGCTAAAAGTCCCCTCAAGAAAGCCCAGAAGAGAGCAGAGGGGAAGCAGAGGATCCCACAAGAGCCACATGCTCCAACTAGGAAACTAAGAGGGACATGGCCAACAAGCGGAACCCTCACCACCACCACCTGGGAGTCCCATAGCAGACTAGCCCATAAAAGTGGGAAGGCCCACTGCCTGGGCAAAGGCAAACACCAAGAGGACCAGCCAAGGAATGAACAACACAGCCACATTCCAGATTCCCACACACGAACTTCAAACAGAAAACCGGTGAACATGTGCATGAGTAGGAAAAAAAGCAAGTCTGAAAAAGACAAAACCAGGTAGGGAGGAAGCACCGACCAAGTAGCAACCCCCACCAACCTTACATGCATGGCCATCAGAGACCGCAGATGTCACCACTGCCATTGAAAAGACCCAGAGGAGGATCAGGGTGCAAAAAGTGCACAGCGGATACCGAAAGATCCATGGCAAGAACGCCTTGCACCAGCCACCAGCACAGACACAGGACGATTGCCAACTCACCATGACCTGGAGAATGAAATCCTGAGCCGTGGAACCAAAAGACGGAGGCACTCACAAAGACCACAGGTGAAACCGTGCCCCAAACAACCAGAAACACTGCCCCACAAATCCACAGATGCACCCACCACAGCCCCACAAAGGAAGTCGTCCCGATGCGCACAAAAACCCCAGCAGCACAAAGACCAACAGGTAGGACCAGGCAGCCAAATGTCGACACCCCACCTGGACAGG
Organism: Calotriton arnoldi; assembly: GCA_963921515.1. NCBI lineage: Eukaryota > Metazoa > Chordata > Amphibia > Caudata > Salamandridae > Calotriton > Calotriton arnoldi. Next base: position 38,982 of record CAWUFW010016252.1, on the reverse strand, counting down.
AAAAGACAAGGGGACTGCCAGCAGCAAGAACACAGTGAAGCACAATACCCCACCAGAAAAAGAGGCCAACAACAGGTCCCAAACCGAGACTAGGCAATGACACCCCCAAGGGACGGACACCACTGACCCCCAAACTGCACCAAACCAAACCAGGACCCAAAAACCAGAGAGGACTAAGGGCGGAGCGAGGCAAATCCGCAAGTCCTCAAGACCAGGGGAACACAAAGACCAAACTGGATCTCCAGGGAAGACCCAGTCCACAAACAACACCAACCAAGGATAAAACCTCCATCAGCTCCCCCGGAAGTCGACTCAATGTAGACAAGCAGCCTCCGCAGAAAGACAAACCAAGAGGCCGACGGAGATGACCACACTCCGAAAACACCAACAGCGACCATCCACAGCACACCCATGACCTACCAGCTGGGACAAGGGAAATGGGACACGGGCCATCCAACCCAAACCTTGAAGGATAAAACCCCTCCAACCGAACAACAAGCCGACCAACCATCCAGGAGATCAAAGGACAACACAAAGGAATCACCCCAATCAAGTCCCAACACCAGCCTCAGTAGGGTCAACAACAAAGCCCCACGACTGCCTCATAGCAATGGGAGACGCAGCCTGCCACAGGTCCAAGAGCCCCAGGCCAAACATCATCAGGATTACAGGCACCATGCAACCAGCCATCCATAAGCAGGCAACAGGAAGGACAATAAAAGCGGCCAAGGGGTGAAGAACTAAGATCCCACCCAGCCACCCCAAACATAGTGCCTCAACCACAAGGAGATGGGTGCCAGAAAGCACAGTACCCATGTGGGGCGGCCAACAACCCAACACCGTCGATGTCCACAGAGTCACCCAAAAACCCAGCTTGCTGAGCCAGAGATCAGCCAATAGAGACAGGAGGATGAACCCTCCGCCGGCCACCAAAAAGCCTGACACCATGACAGCAAGGTCGAAATGCAGCCCAGGAGAACGAGCAACAGCACGCAAACAACCATGCCAGCGACCCACGGCCGGAAAAAGGAAAAGCAGAGACCCACAGGAAGGTTCTCAGCAGGCAACACCCACCCCAGCAGCAGTGCTACAATGAACTGCCCCGGGAATAAAGGAGTAAACATAAATGACCCCGGCTCTGCCCAAAGGGCTGGAAGAATAACAACCCCCACCAAATGGCCAGCACAACATCCCCTAGAAACACTCCAGAAACGGGAGCAAGGAGGCCCCCAACACGACACCCCCACAGTCCTGGATACGAGCGATACAGGAGCACCAAACAACCACTCCCCAGTAATACTCCAACCACTTGAGGGCAGAGAGAAACGCACACCACAACCAGCCTCATCTAAGGCCACATAGGCAACACACCGCAGGAAGCAGCCTGGAAGCCAGGGATCAAGCCGGACATGACGCCAAGAAGAGGAAGGGAAGCCAGAACACCCATATGCCAACATCCAAAAGGCGACCCTCAAGTTACCAAGAACCACAAAGGCCGGGACCTCGTTTTTAATTGTTAATGAATTATTTAATTTATTGTTAATTATGTGAATAGTTTAATACTGATTTCTTTCAGTAATATTGTATTTGTGGGTTGCTGGGTTTGTACAGGAATAGGGTGAGAAGTTAAATACAATAAAATGTATTTTAATTTAATGCATTTTTATAAATTAAATAATATTTGAATATTTTTAAATAATGTAAATTGTTTAATTTTTTAATTATTGTGTATTTGTACTGTTTTATTTCTGTTAATTTGTATTTTGATTTCTATATGATTATTACACATGTATTTTTTAATGCTGTGTTTTTGTTAATTAGGTGAGTAGGTAGGGAAGAAAATAAATATATAAAATGTATTATATTAATTTACATTTATATGCAATTTATCAATTGGTAAATAATCTTTTTTTTTTGTTGAAAATTGTTATTTATTTATTGGTTAGTGTTCATGAAATTCTGTTTTTGCAATGATATTTGTTACTTAAATGGTATTTATTTATTTATATTTGAAATAAATAAATAAGTAGTGATTTCATAATTGCTTTATTTTGTTTTTGGTAATTGGGGAAGTTGATATTGTCGTATGTAATTTTATTTTTTCCTTTCTTTCCTTTTTTAATTTATATATTAAAATGTAATTCTAATTTGTATTTTCTTGATAATTATTATTTTACTTAATTATTAGTTATGTGCATTTTTTAATGCACAGATATTTCTCAGAGTCCCCACCATAATCGCTTAAAACAATCTCAACCAATATCTTAAAAAGGATAATGATTTGTATGACAATCTTAACAATACCACATTCTAATGACTATCTGCCCCTAGTCCATAGTAGCTAGTCACTTGGCATACTATCTTCAATCCAATGTACCCTATCACTGTTTCCTTTCATCAAACCTCTGTGATTTATTGTCCACCAAAACATTGATATGGCAGAATATATCACTTAGCAAATTATATCTGCATCCTTCCAACTGTTGAGAAAACTTAAACCACCCCTTCAGGCACAGACCTCAGGCTTGCAGTGCAAGGCTTTATTCTCCTGCGATACATGGCCAAACCTGCAACCATCCTCTGAAAGCCACAGTGAATACAGCAGAATGTCTGATCTATAATACTAAGGAATTTGTTCACGTTACTCCTATCCTAAAATAATTTAATGTGCTTCCCTTGGAGGCAGAAATATACTTTGAAGTGGCTTGCATAATGCCGAAGGTTTATCACTAGGGGCTTCCATCTTTCTTTAAGGGCAAACAAAATAAATACCATGGCAGGAGAAAGCATCAGAAGAGCCATGTCCTGTATTCTACTAGAATTACCAAAATTAAAAATGCAAACATTTAGATGAGGCTTTCTCGTGCTTTGAAGCAGGTGGTGAAATCTTAACAAGAAAACATTTGACTTAGCACTAACCTTCTATCCTACAGAAAAGACTTGAAGGCTTACCCGTTCCCATCACAGCTGTTACTGCATCGCCTTTTATTTTCTGTGTTGTGATGTAATACATAATGGCTGTTACACTTCAATCTAAGACTATTTATCTATGGCTGATATATTAGTTCTTTGTAAAGCTACCCATGTGACAGCCTGTGCTGCTGATACGACACAAATAAATAAATAAATAAATACATTAATTAATTAATTATTTAATTAATACATTAATTAATTAAAATATCCCATTAAGAAAAATACAAAATAGTATTGCTTTAAAAGTGGATGGAAAATTCTCTAAAGCAGACAAAGTCTAATTTGTCCTACCAATCTACAGGCCCTGGGTGTATGGTATATAAGCAACCCAAGACTGGTTTTGCCCTTATAAGGTCTCATCAGGCGAGTATAGCTTGGTTTCATTGGCACAGTGCATATGGGACCCACGTCTGGGCATACCTGTCTACTTAGGGCGTCACCTACAGAAATATACAAAGAAGAGATGAATGGCATGTTCTCCTTTCAACAGGATCAAATGATACACCCCTAATTGGCCTATTTAACTTACTCATAAGCCCCCAGTATATAGTACAAAGTGTACCCAGGGCCTGTAAGTTAAATGCCACTAGTGGACTGCAGGACCTATTGTGTTATCCACTACAGCAACAGTGGAAAACATGGCTTCAGGCCTCCCAATGTAGCCTCACTAAAACAACTTTGCAATTTGACCTGCCAAAGCAAACAATTTTGGTCACCACTATGTAGGCCTTACTGCTCATGAGGGTTAGTGCCTAGTAATTAAAAGTAGTACATGCATCCTGTTGAACACCCGCTCCGTCCACAGGCACGCCGTGGAACTCTGGGACCTGCTCGACGCAACAGCACCGGACGTCGCCTTCCTCACCGAAACCTGGATGAACGCCTCCTCTGCGCCCGACATCGCCATAGCCATCCCGGACGGATACAAGATCACCCGGAGGGACCGCGTCAACCAGACGGGAGGAGGCATCGCCATCGTACACAAGAACACCATCCGCATCTCGACTAACTCCGACGAGACCTTCACCGCCGCCGAACACCTACACTTCCAGATACACACTGACCCCAAGACCACCCTCCGAGGCACCCTCATCTACAGACCCCCGGGACCACGCACACTATTCAGCGAAGACATCGCAGACTTCATCAGCCCGCACGCCATGCCCTCCGCCGACTACATCCTCCTAGGGGACCTCAACTTCCACCTGGAGAACAACAACGACAGAAACACCACCGCCCTGCTGGACAACCTCGCCAACCTCGGACTCAAGCAACTGGTGAACACACCCACCCACTACGCCGGCCACACGCTTGACCCCGTCTTCTCTTCCAGCAAACACATCTCCTTCAGCCACGCCACCGGACTCCACTGGACCGACCACAGCTGCGTCCACTTCAGCTTCAGAAAGACTGCGACCCACCACCACCCGCAACAGGCTCCCCGCCGGAGCTGGAGCAAGATCACCGCCGAGCAGCTCACCGCCTCCCTCAGCCAGAACACACCCACCAACACAACGGACCCAAACGAAGCAGCCAGCAACCTCGCCAAGTGGCTGACCGCCTGCGCCGACGACCTCGCACCACTAAAAACCCTCCCAGCAGACCCGGAAGCAAGAAAACCCCTTGGTTCACCAACGAACTCAAGGAATCCAAGAAGAACTGCCGCACTCTCGAGAAAGCCTGGCGACTCGACCAGACCACAGACAACAGGACCGCCCTCAAGCACGCCACCCGCAAACACCACCAGCTGATCCGTGCCACCAAGAAGTCAGCACTCAAAGAACGACTGGACAACAACGCCCACGACAGCAAGGAACTTTTCAGCATCGTCAAAGAGTTCTCCAACCCCAGCGCCGGAAACAACGACATCACCCCCTCGCAAGACCTCTGCAACTCACTCGCCGCGTTCTTCCACCGCAAGATCACCGACATACATAACAGCTTCGACGCACAGACCACGCACCCTACCGCCGAACCAACGCCCGCCACCACCACCCTCTGCAACTGGACCCCGATCAGCACCGAAGACACCACCCGCACGATGAACTCCATCCACTCCGGATCACCAACCGACCCCTGCCCACACCACGTCTTCAACAAAGCCGACGCCACCATCGCACCCCATCTCCGGGACATCATCAACTCCTCCTTCCACACCGCCACCTTCCCGGAGAGCTGGAAGCACGCCGAGCTTACCGCCCTCCTGAAGAAACCAACGGCGGACCCCACCGACCTCAAGAACTACCGTCCCATCTCGCTCCTTCCGTTTCCGGCCAAAGTCATCGAGAAGACGGTCAACAGACAGCTTGCCGCCTTCCTCGAGACGAATGGATCCTCGACCCCTCGCAGTCCGGGTTTCGGGCCAACCACAGCACCGAGACCGCCCTTATCGCAGCCACCGACGACATCAGAACCCTAACCGACAACGGGGAAACAGCAGCCCTCATCCTCTTGGACCTCTCCGCGGCGTTCGACACCGTCTGCCACCGCACCCTAGTGAAGCGCCTCAGCAACATCGGAATCCGAGAGAAAGCACTGGAATGGATCATCTCGTTCCTCGCCGGAAGAACCCAGAGAGTCCGCCTCCCCCGTTCAGATCCGAGGCCACCGAAGTCATCTGCGGCGTTCCACAAGGATCTTCACTCAGTCCAACCCTCTTCAACGTCTACATGAGCCCCCTCGCAGCCATCGCACGCCAACACAACCTCAACATCATCTCCTACGCCGACGACACCCAGCTGATCCTCTCCCTCACCAACGACCCCACCACCGCCAGAGCCAACCTACACGACGGGATGAGAGACGTCGCCGACTGGATGAGGAACAGCCGCCTTAAACTGAACTCAGACAAGACGGAAGTCCTCATCCTGGGCTCATCACCCTCCGCCTGGGACGACTCTTGGTGGGCCCTGGGCACCGCACCCAAGCCAACGGACCACGCACGTAACCTGGGCTTCATCCTGGACTCCTCCCTGTCGATGACCAGACAAGTCAACGCCGTCTCATCTTCGTGCTTCAACACCCTGCGCATGCTCCGCAAGATCTTCAGATGGATCCCCACTGAAACCAGGAAGACCGTCACCCAGGCACTCGTCACCAGCCGACTGGACTATGGGAACACCCTCTACGCCGAAACCACAGCCAAACTTCAAAAAAGACTCCAGCGCATCCAGAACGCCTCCGCACGACTCATCCTGGACATCCCCCGACACAGCCACATCACCGGACACCTGAAAGACCTGCACTGGCTCCCCGTCAGCAAGAGAATCACGTTCAGACTCCTCACCCACGCACACAAGGCCCTCCACGACCTGGGCCCCAAGTACCTCAACGACCGCATGACCTTCTACACGCCCACCCGCCAGCTACGATCAACCAGCCACGCCCTCGCCACCGTACCACGCATCCGCAGAGCCACCGCCGGAGGAAGATCCTTCTCCTACCTGGCAGCCAAGACCTGGAACTCCCTCCCCACTCACCTTCGGCGAACCCAGGACCATCTCTCCTTCAGGAAGCAGCTCAAGACCTGGCTGTTCGAGCAGTAACTTACCCCTTCCCCCAGCGCCTTGAGACCCTCCCGGGTGAGTAGCGCGCTCTATAAATGCCGTGATTGATTGATTGATTGATGTGGAAATGTAATGTTAAACGTGTCCACACAGATAAAAAGCCTCAAAATCTATTTTCACTGTAGCAAGGCTGGCTGTCCCATAAGAAAGCAATTGCATATGGAAGCAATATTAAATTTAATAATGCTATCACTAGCTATCTCTGGCTTAGAAAAACCTAAAAAAATTATTCCTGAACTCTTTGTAATATTTTTGAAAAAGCCCAATTCACTAGTTATGTTGGATTTCTAATTAATATTATGGACAAGGTGATTTTAGAAAGTAACCTTTTGCCTGCCTAAAGCATCTGGAGGCTAATTTGCATTATCCTCCAGCTACACTCCTCTGAGTGCTCAATCCTAAATGAGGAGTGAAAAGTGCTCCCAGAACAGGAGACAGAGGCTTGGGTGTAGGAAAGTGTTTCTGTTCCATTAGTAAGATGACCAGTTGGGCAGGAACATAATTAACTTCAAAGGGGCCTCCCCTGCCACAGGGAGATGTCAAATGACATCTGCATAGGCCCCTTATTTCTTACCCCAGTCATCCAGACTCTAATCACAGAGGGAGGGAGCTTCCCCCGAACTGCTTTCAAGTGACTACAGAGGACGGGTTAATCATTCCCCAGGCAATAGCTCTGGGGTGGGCACACAGACTCTGCACAAGGAGAGATCGGTTTTGCCATCTTGGATTTAGGCAGAGAGGAGCTCTGTGGGGTTAGCGTTTGTAGGGCACACAGAACAATGCTGCAAAGTGTGCAGGGCTACCCCTGGGAACATTTACTCCACTAGTTAGCGAGCAGTCATGGGTCAACTTCAACTGCAGGCTTGTGTCAGACATAAATGTGGCACCCACTTTACCCTCCTCAGAACAATACTGGATCTATGAAAGATAAACTATACCTGCTGTCTGAGACCTGCAAAAAGCCCTTAAGGACTGTACCTGCTCTCTGTCTTGTAACCAGGAAAAAGAAGAGGACTCCAAGGGTCATAAGCCTGAAGTTCAAGTGACCTCCCTACTCTTGCTGTTGCTCCCCTCTCCATGTTGTTTCCCCCGTGTTCTCAGTTGCTCTACCGCTGATACTCCCTCTCTCTTCTGTTTCTTTTCATCAACCCATAGGTCCTTCAGTTTACTGCCTGCAATCCCCAATCTTCAGTTGCTTTTGTCCCCCGACCAGATCCTTTAATGCCTTGCCACCCTTCCCTCCTACTCTGTTGCTTTTGATCCCCCACACTCCAACTCCTCATCATTGGTGGCTCGCTCTTCCCCTTCCCGCTTTTTATTTTTCTTCTTAAATTATTATTAGATTTTGTTGGGGGTACCAGTAGCTGTGCTCTGCTACGTGCTGCTCGATTGTTTACTTTTTTTTTTGCAATTCAATGTACAGTTTGAAAATGGTTGTTGGTCATTATCGAACTATATATCAAACAAACAAAAAAAAAAAGCTAAAGTTGCGTATGTCATGATGCAATCGCATACAGTAGTGGCCCCTTGGAATGCCTTTTTTTCCCGAAAACCCATTTCAGAATAGCTGCCCATGTGTGCCTATGAGTGATGATGGTCATCTTGGAATAGTTGTTTCTAATAACGATAAAATATTTCAAGATGGCCAGTGGTGTGTCTGCATGTGACGCCCTGGCAGCCATTTTTTTTTTTTTTCTTTATAAATCTTTCATTATGCTTTACAAACAAGCTGTGACAAAGCCAACAGCTGAGATTCCACAATTTAAAGGTGAGACTTATTGGCTTTGCCAATGCTTGTTTGTAAGATAAACTCACTATAAAAATGTGAACTTGTGATTGTTTTTGCAGTGTACTGCTCACATACATGTCCCTTTTCATAGTAACAACAAACAGTATTTGTAATCTACCAACATCTACCTAAAAAGTCAAAATCGCTTGTCCCAGTATTTGTTTTGCCCTTCCAGTACATATTATCTAACATTGTTATTTACTAGAGCTGGTGAAAAGCAATGTTATGTTGGTGCTTGAAAAAAATGTTTCAGTAGTGCTACTTTTGCACACGTGAGCTCGTGCAACAGCCTCTCCATGCATGTATCACCTCTAAACAGCAGTGTCTCACCTCTAAACAGCATTAAATTAGAGTTGTCTTTCATAGATGGTACTAATGATGCCTATTTCCTGGTGTCTCAAAGAGTGAACCAAATTTCCATCACTGGCTAAGGCAGACATAATCACTGTACAGTATTTGTATTCATTGAGTGTTCTTTATGTATCAATTCACTCCTTAATTCAGCCCCTTGGTCACCAGCTCAGACATAATGTGTTACTGACTACCAGCTGCTTACTGTACACTGCAAATGGGAATTTAAAAGCTGGTGCTGCCCCCCCTCAAACACTGCCAGCATGGAACATTTAGAGCTAATGTCTGAGACGAAGAAAGTAGGCGTCTGGAGTGCCTTCCTCCCTCACAAGTCCTGTATTTACCATTTGGCCTCATTGCCTACTGCTGTTTGCCCACTGCAGAGCAGGCTGCTTGAGGAGACAGGTCTCAGAGGTCTGAACTGGGGCCTGCTCATTCCCTACAGGGCTCTTAGGAGAGGCGGGTCTGCTGACCACCCTGTGCAGCCATGCAGCTGACTAATCTTCCATTGATTCAGCCTTGAATAACCTGCTACTTGAAGCTCCGAGGCAAACACAGTGCCTCCTGCGATAGGAAAATCTGGAAAACACCTAGCTAAACTGATGTTTAGGAGTGCACTGATTGTATCTCTTTCTTTGTGAAAATCTCAATAAAAACTCGGAAAAAAATCCCCAAGCCAAACTGATATTCGACCAGAAGTGCCCCTTAAAAACAAGTGAAGACACCAGCGGTGGGAACTCATCTGACGGGAGCCAAGGCAGCCCACCTGAGGATATGGATATCAATGCTCTACTTGCTAACATGCGCAGTAGCCTCAAAACTATTGACTCAAAGGTTGATACTGTGAGGATTTGGGTGCATTATATGGTATAGTTGTGCGACCTTACCTTGTAATATACTCGCAAAACTGTCTTGGGTCTAGTCATACTCATTTAAAAAATCTTTAGCTCAACCCTGGGTAGCTGTGGCTTCAAGAAGCATGGACTAAAAAAGGCACAAGTGTAAAGCATTTAGGAGCACCAAAGAATAAAATAAGAAAGTCATACAACACAAAAAAATTCGACATCAATTTATAAAAATAGATTACATTTTTATAAATTTTTATAGACCAAGATGAGCACAATCTACCAGAGGGTTCCGGAGATATATATATTTTTAGAGAAAACGTAAATCTCAGTTCTATTAGTCACAACCATAAACAAGCACTGGTAAGTGTAAAGTTTGGAAACTTTTGAAAAGTTTGAAAGAGTTGTGTTCGGCCACTCCGGCTTCACTAGGGTGACTGAATACGGCAGGAAGAAGGTCAGGGGGGCCAATAGGGAGTATTTGTACAGTTACCTGGTTACCAAAGCATTCTCCAGTCCAGTTCTGAAGTTTACATTATGACCGCATAGATTTAATGGAGTGGTCCTGATGCTGAGGATGCAGTAGATTGAGCATACTCAAGGATGCTTTGGGTGCCGTGCGGTTGACGGGGGTGCCCTTGTGATTGCTCCTTAGTCGACAGGTGAGGTGGGGCAAATTTGGCCACAGGGATAGGGTTCCTTGAAGTCCTCTTTGAGCCAGAAGAAGGCCAGCTGCTGCAGGGCTACTGGTCTCCGGTCACAGTGGCTCCAGTGGTATTCTTTGGGAGAGACTACTGTCCTTCTTGCTCAACCAATCTGGACTCAGACACCACTCCCAGGTCTGGCAGACTCAGGTACAACTTTTGGCCATCGAGGATCAGTCTCTTGGGGTGCCCAGCAGTGGTCAGCAGCGATTCTCTACTGCCTTGGGCTACTTCAGCTGACTCAAGGGAATTAGCTGACTTTCCCTTGGAGTCACTTCTTTGGTCTGGGGCTTTGGAGTAACTTTCCCTCAAGCCAGGAGCCACAGGCACAGTCCTAGCTTTGCTAGCCCAAGGTGCAGCAGGTGCAGCCCAGCAAACGGTATAGCCTCTGTTTGTGAGGTCCAGGGTTCAGCAGAGTAAGTCCTTCGGTCCTTTATCCAGTTCCTTAGTGATCTGAGGTTCAAGGTGCCAGGGATGCCACATCTATGCCCAGAAAATGCCCTGGGGTGGATGATTTTGTCACTAGCCAATGGGCTACCAGTATCCCTCCCGCCCTGTGTTGACTTCTGGCTATGTGTGGCATCCAGCAATCCTAGGGTGTACTATTCTGCCTACTCCCAAGATGTCTGAACCCTTCCTTGGATGCTAGGAGCTTGGTAGCCCACCCTAGAGATGTGACTTCCTGTGAGCTACACACCCACAGGAAAACCGGTTTGGGCACTGGTCTCCCCTCGCTGTTCCTGCTGCCAGCCTGTCTACCTGAATGAAGGGGCAACCCCTCTGGAGTGTGATTGCCATTTGCCCATCAAAAGCGGCATTGCCTTTGAAGCTTGCCTTTTGGGCCAACACCCTGAGTGGCTTCCTGCAAGCAGGAGGTAACACCTCCCTCTCTAACAGGCTATCATTATTCCTAAGCCTTGAGTTGTTCACACTACTCCTCAGGTGAGCAGAAAGGTGTCTGATGGCATCAACCATGTGACACCACTGGACCACCTGGGATACAGAGTGGCAACTTTCTAAAAGTTGGCCTTCTTAAAAAGTGACATTTAATTCAACTTGGGCATTGCTTGACCTGTCATCCTTAGGGTGGTCTTACCCCCAAACGTTTTGCCTGCTTACCTCCTATGTTTGCAGATTCTTTTTGATGGCCTTAGGACTCTGAGCACTTTACCACTGCCGACCAGTGCTAAAGTGCATGTGCGTCTCCCCTAAACATGGTAACATTGGTAAATACACAATTGGCATATTTAGTTTACTTATAAGTCCCTTGTAAAGGGGTATACCATACACCCAGGGCCTGTAAATTAAATGCTAATAGTGGACCTGCAGCACTGAGTATGCCACCCACACAAGTAGCCTTTCAAACTTGTCTCATGCCTGCCACTGCAGAGCCTGTGTGTGCAGTTCCACTGCCACTTCGACTTGGCATTTAAAACACTTTTCCAAGCCATAAACCTCCCTTTTATTACACATAAAGCGCCCCTAAGGTAGGCCATCATTAGCCATAGGGCAGGGTCTGTGTAAGTAAAATGTAGGCCATGTACTTTTAAGTTTTGCATGTCCTGGTAGTGAAAAATCCTACATTCCTTTTTCACTACTGTGAGGCCTACTCCTCTCATATGCTCATATTGTGAATTCCTTAATACACTTTTAAGTTGTAATTCCTTCTTGTAAAGGAGTAGCTACATCATGTTTTATATCTTTGGAAAAGTAATGATAAATCCTTGGATTTAACATTACTATTTTAGAAATGCCACTTTTAGAAAGTGGACATGTATCTGCTCTTACAGCTCTAAGTGCCTGTAACCTGTCTCCAATACACGTCTGGGGTGGGTGACAGCTATACATTGTGCATTCCCTCTAGACAGCCGCAAACTTAGGAAGGGTAGGTGTGTCTGAGTACTCATCTTGATTCTGATGGCTCTTCCTGGGCAGGAATTAAGGGCGGGGCTGACACACCTGAATCGGTAGTGCCCTCTTCCCCCACAAAGGGCTGATTACCCCCTACTGATAGTCTGGAGCCAGGGCTGGGAAGAAAGGCCTTCTGTGCACTTCATAGACCCTTCTTTGATGTCACCCCCACTTCAAAAGCACAACTGCGTATGATTACTGGGTCTCTGGCCTCAACAAATCAGACACTTCTGGACCTTCCACTGGACTCTGTTAGAAAAACTGCTGTGCTGCACCAAGGACTGACACTCTGCTGGCCTGCTGACCTGGAAGGCCTGCTTTTCTCTTGTTCTGCCCTGCTGCTTGCTGCTCTCTGACTCTGCTGAGGAGAGCTGGACTCTGCATTGCACTGAAGTGATCTCCAAGGGCTTGTTGACTTGCCTCCTGTTGCTCCCGAGTTGCTTGAGACTCAGAATTACCAAAGTCTCTACCCCTGCTCCTGTGCCTGGTTCACTGGAAGTGTACCAAGATATTTGCATTATGGAAATTGACGCATCTCCAGTCTGCGGATAGCAGAAACCAACGAATTGACCCGGTTGTGGGAGTAGAATCAGCATATTGCTCTCAGAACCTTGAGACCCCGACGCATCAGAACCGTGCATCACCGCTGCTGCAATGTGGAGAGAACGATGCATCCTTCGATCCATGGGGAAACCCCAGCACTTCATAATTTGGAACCAATGCATCTTGGCTCAGCACTTCGTCTATGGAACCGGCACATCTCGACATTGACGCATCGCTCGACTGCACCCTGCATCTTGCTGTTGTGCCCAGGCTAAGATACTTTGTTCACCGGGGCCTGCGTGGGTCCCATAGCCGGCCTGCACCCCATCGCAGTAAGCTCGAACTATTGACTTTTTCCCGGTCCACTGTGACCAGATAACCCCAATAGGCGCTTATTGCTTATAAGCGCTAGAGCTCTTTTTCATCTTTAAAAATTCATAAGTTGACTTCTATGCATTGGATTTTTGTTCTTTTGCTCTTGATTTATTAATTAAATTATTGTATATATTTCCAAACCTGTGTGGTGTTTTCATTGTGTTACTGTGTGTGTGCTGCACAAATACTTCACACATTGCATCTTTAGATAAGCCTGACTGCTCTGTGCCATGCTACCAGAGGGTCAGCACAAGTTATCTTTTAGTGTGTATCTAGTTTACCCTGACTAGAGTGGTGGTTCCTGCTTGGACTGGCTGTAAATTTTTGCCAACCAGAAACCCAATTTCTAAAAGGCATTACGTCAGGTTTAATGCCACAATTAATCTGCTAGCGACAAAGTCAGATACAGCCACACCACCAAAATCACCTGGACCAATCAATCCATTGTCAACATCCACATAACAAAAACCGCTGTCGAAGGGTCTTCTTCAACTCCAGTGGGCTCCCCTGCTCACTCGAGGCCTACTCTCATTCACTTTCACATAGTGGGTCTCTTGGACCTTGCTTGTCCCGCCACCGTACCTTTTCATCTTCTGCCACAGGTTGCCGTTGTCAAGGCCTGTTGGTGCTCCCGCTGGACACCGACCCCCTTGATATCGACATCCGACGTGGGACAGCTCGTTCATCATTCCTGGTCGTTCTCTGTGTCACCTGGCCCACGTAGCTGCAGAAACAAGGGCACCGTCAACCTCCCTGCAGCAGCCGACATTGGTGGGCACACGACTCCCGTGTCCCATGGTCACCCCTGAATGACCTAGACTCTGTCCCCTCTGCTTGCAGGTTCTACTCTTCTTGAATCCAGGCTTGGATTCCACTGGACATTTTCACCTTCCTCGCTAGCGGCATTTCCTGAAGTCCTCCATTGAGTTCGACGGCAGTTTCCAATGCCACTTTGCACCTATGCACCCGGCTTCCCTGATGAAGGTATCCTCGTTCCTAAGGTATCCACGGGTGGGGTGACTCTCCAGCCTTCTGTCAGGGTCCACTGGGAAGGGTCGTTCTTTGTTAAAATTGCAACCGCGATTTACCCATTGACTTGAATTGAGAACGCGGTCGTGTTCCCATTCTGCACAGGCCTCCGTGGGGCTCCTAGTTACTTACCTCAGGTGGTTCCTTGGGTCCCCAGCACTTCTACGTGTTCTGGGTATAGTCTTGACTTGGGTCGTGGTTCGCATCCCATTTTTTTAGTATATGGTTTGGATCTCCTCTGTTGACCACTGTGTAATACGTGCTTCTTACCTGTTTCTTTACAAAGTATTGTGTGCATTATGTATATCTCCGGGTAGGAGATATGTATATGTGTTAGTGAGTGTCTTATAATAAATACACATTTTTATAAATAGACTGTGTGGTTCTTTTTCACTTAATCGATACCAATAAGATTATGATCTGGTAAAAAAGCTGCTTTACACTCCTTCTGGACTAAGCCTAAAGGCTGCTCTTCACAGCTACCACTTAGAGAGCTTTCTAAGGTTGTCTAAGACCACTAAAATCAACATATGGGTCATCTGGATTAGTGCAGGGTGCTACACTTACATAAGCGAGCAGCATATACTAAGCCAGCTTCTCACACACACCACAACTCAAATCCCACAAGCGTTCCTGTAAATGACTTGAGAGGAACTGGCGTGCCTGCAAAACAAATAACAACCTCACCAATTTTAAATTTGCCCTCAGCAGGTACCACCAGCAGCTAAAAACCACAAAAAAATGCCCTGGCCCTTTGCATGGACACCAGCTCAAACCACAGCAAGGAACTATTCTGCATCATCATGGAATTCTCCAACCCAACAACCACCGAGAACACCATTACCCCCTTGCAAGAACTCTGAAACACCCTCGCAGACTTCTTCTACACCAAAATCGCCACCATCTATGAGAACTTCAACCCTGAACCCCGATAACCAAACTCTGCAGACTCTTCAACAACCACGACCCCCACGAAAGCTCACTAAACACGTGGGAGCCTCTCTACACGCACACAACTGCAACCATCATAGGTTTCATCTACTCGGTAGCCCCCAAAGACCCCAGCCCCACCACGTGTTCAACCGCGTAAAAAGGTTGCCACAATCATCAATGCATCCATCACATCTGTCTCCTTCCCTAAAGGTTGGAACACTCAGAAATCAAACATCTCCTCAAAAAACCTACCGCAGACCCCAAAGACCTAAAAAATTACTGCCCCATCTGCCTACTGCGCTTCCCAGCCAAGTACTATTGAAAGCAATGAACCTCTAACTAAAAGCCCACCTGGAGAAGAACAACCTACGAGAACCCTCCCAATCTGGGTTCAGCTCAAACAACAGCACCAAAACCGCCCTGATCACAGCCACAGATGACATCAGAACCCTCATAGACAGGGTAGAGACCGCCGCCCTGATCCTCCTTGATGTCTCTGCAGCATTTGACATTGTGTCTCCCCACACCCTTGTTGGAACTTGCACTTTCTGGTTGTCTGAGGCCTTACCCCAGCAAGGCAGAACCTACCACTCCCATCAGGGGCGGGTGATTACACACACTGTATAACCTGCGCTCACCCTTGGGTAGCTTGGCACTGAGTAGTCAGGCTTACCACAGAAGCAGTGTGTAAAGCAATGGCTCAGCACTCACTCACAATAAATACCTTGAGTGTCACAAATGAGACTTCACACGTGATGTACGTATATAACATTTGTATTCAACACACATAATAATCAACACAACATGAACATCATATATCTTTGGGCATAAATCACATTTGGAATTATTACTAGCAGTACTCGGCCCAACGGTGTTCAAATGACATTAGCAATATGCACACATGGAAAGATGCTAATATACACCCCCCCAGCACCCTTATGCAGTGCAGCACAATGTCCACCCCAGGCCCATACTCGCAATTCTTATACTTTAATACCACATAGTTCGAGAGGGCACCCGGGTCCTAACTATATCAGTAATCAATACAAACACAAATTCTACCACTTTTTAGCAGTACTGCAGCCCAGGCCGTGTGGGGAAAACCAATGTCAATCATAATGCTTTACTGGCATGAATGTGTTGTGAATCACAGGCAGTTCCCCACTGTCACTCCACACACACATGCTCACTCCGCACCGCTACGCAGTGCCATGGATATCAGACAAGTCCATACGGATGCACTCGCATGCATACGCACTCAGCACCATAATGCGGTTCTACTGATACCCATCAGGTCAATTGGTTACACTCTGCAGAACTCGTGGCCACAAGCCTCCCACTGGCCTCCAACTCACCCCAACTATCCTACACCCATAGATTGGAGACACCCCTTTCCTCCCCCACGCACTAAGCCGCACAGGGCACTCTCACCACCCAGGCCTGAGCCAGCATCACTACCTGGCAACACAGCATCATTAATGAAGGCTGGGTAATGAAAGGGCAGTTGGTCCACCATGCTGAGGGCCAAGTAAGGGAACAGGAGATGAATGGAGAATAAAGCAGGGGGGCCTCTCGGAAGGAGGAGGCACCCTGTCAGGTACACACTGATCAGATTCGCATCCAGGCACTCCGGGTACTACATCGGATGCGTGATGATACAGGTCACACCAGACCATTCCGGGCACACAAACAGAGTTGCAAAATATGGGACCTTCTTGAAAATGAGGCAAAATATCCGGTGCACGTCCATTTTGGCCCCACCAGACAACTCTAGTCACTCACATGATCGAAGAGTTGCAAATTCCATACCTCACTGGAAATAAGGCACAATGTCCGATGCACACCGATATTGATCTCACCAGACCACTCCGGTCACACACACAGCCTCAAGTTCAGCAGTGCCTTACGAGGTAGAATGAAGCACTACTGCGGTTAAGCCCCAACCTCCGAGGGTCGCAACCTGTGAATCAGACACCGCATGTAATTAGCATGCAGTCGGCATGTCGCAAGAGATAGATGCGGCACGATCGAAGAAGCAGACCATGCTGGGTCCCACAACCGGTGAATACGCTCAAATCCAACAAGACACGTATGCATGCCAAGGTCCCCATGATGGGACTGCCACATGCCTTAGATGCGGGCCAGACTTTGGGCTCTGCTCCAGGTGATCCAGTCTCCAAGCACAATTCTTAGGTCCACACCCACGACTCACTACCAGCTGGAATCCAATAGGCGATGTGGGCACTTGAGAGGGCACCTCGCGTCAGGTGTCACAGGTAGACGATGTGGGTTGCAGCCTCTCGGAACTGACACATCGCTTCAGCTGCGCAACGCATCTTCAACACGGATCCTCTCAATGCTTCGCAAACCAGGATTTAATATACTCTGTTCAGCGGGCCTAACTGGGTCCCTGTAGCCAGCCCGCACTCCATCGTGGTCAACCTACATTCGTGATTTTGTCCTGGTCCGGCAGGACCAGATATCCACAGTTGGCGCTTTATGCCTTTTGGTGCGATCTTTACTACAATCTTTAAAATCGAATATCTCCGGTCCTACTGATTGGATTTTTGGTATTTTGGTCTTGCTTTACTTATTAAAATTACTTTTCTAAACTGGTGTGGGATCCTTTTGTGGTGTGTTTTCACTATTATACTGTTTAAGGTTTTTCACAAGTACTTTATACATTGCCTGTGAGTTAAACCTGACTGCTCTGTGTCAAGCTACTCGAGGGTTGAGCACATGTTAATTTAGGGTTTGCTTGTGACTTTACCTTGAGAAAAATGGTGGTCGCTGCTGGAGAAAGGTTTCACCCCCCTCAACCAGTAACCCAATTTCCTACACTTCCGTTTTCTGATGTTCTTGTGGTGGGTATGTCCTTCAACGGATTCAAGTTGTTGAAGTGGGTGGGGGAGGGTACGTTTGGGTGAGTGTTCCCTAGAAGTTTCCATGTATATATTGTGATGTGCACAGCCAGGTGGTCAATCTAATATTCTGTGACTTGGCACTATTGCAAAGGCTGCAAACAGACCCTTGAGCCTGGTGCCCAAGCCTTGATACCTAAAGGTTTGATATGAGGGCAGCCACATTCATATCTTGGAATATGCGTTGTATGGATTACCCAAGAAAGGTGAGACAGATTTTGTATATCTCGTGATGCTACAAGAACTCCACCTCATGGAGAGCACCCGGGACAGTTGTGGCTGGGTGGATTGTGGAAGTACATGTGTAAATGTACTCGGCTAATGCACAAAGAGTTGTTGTGCTAATAAGAAGAGGGTTCAGTGGCAGACCTTACCATCACTCTTTGATAATGATGACAGTACGTGATCCTGCATGGTGTCCCTTTGGGCAAAAAAGTTACTTTTGCTTCTGTAAACTGCCCAAATGTTGATTCCCTGAAATTGTCTCTGCAGTTAGGCCAATGAACAGTGCTTTGGAGGGCAACGTCATTGTAGTGCTAGATCCCCACATAGACAAGTCCCAGTCCACTTGGAGGCCTCACCCCCAGGCTGCTGCACAATTACAATCCATCCTGTCTGACCATTACTTAATTGACATCCCCAGGAAACCCAACGCTCCTGAGTGGCAACCTCCTGTGGTGGCTGAATGGGGATAGACTACTGGCTTGTCACTAAGGATATTGGTGTGCACGGCAAATGCGTTGGGCATCCACCTCAAATGCTATCTGATCATGCACCAGAGGTCTTAACACTATCTATCGTTAAGTGGCACGTTTGACTGCACTTTCACCTGGAGACTCCCATCAAATGCTTTTAGAGACTCCTTCTTTAATGCTGACAGGTGCCATTATAGAGTTTTTCACTCAGAATGTTGTCACAGTGGTCCCTGGTTTGCTCTGGGAAGCCTTAAAGGTTTATATCTGAGATGTAAGTCTATCTAGGCTTGCAAACACACCTGCAGATGCTTGAGCGTGAACTCCGGGAGACTGAATTTCAGTATTTCGACATCCTGCGCAGTTCCGCCACAAATTGTTTGAATATGAAGAACCTGCTGAGAAGGAAATCTGCTTCCTGCACAGGGAGGCCACCGCTAGGTGCCTTGGCGAAGAAGGCAGGACAGGCAAGACTCTTGCAGCCCTGCTTAAAAAATAATGGAGCAGCTCATATATCACAGAGCTACTGAAATCAACTGGGTAGACCTGCCACTTCACGGAGGCTATAACCCAGACAATGTTTAGATTTGATGCTACTCTCTATACCTCTGCCCCTGACAGACTCACTGAATACTTTGACTCAGACCAGTTGATATGGCTTGACATGGCTTGACAGACAGTACCTTGACGCTCCATTCACTATGGACGCCATTATCCAAGCAATCCGCAGCATGCCAGGCGACAAGGACCCCTGTCTGGATGGCTTGACTGCCCCAGTTTTTAAAGGAGTATGTTGAGGAATTAGCTCCATATCTGCTGACAATTTATATGGAGGCCAAGGCATTGGGCTCCTGCCTCCTTCGGCTCGGGAAGCCCCCTTGAAGCTTGATATGCAGCCCAATCTATACAACTCATACAGGCCCATATCCATATTAAACATGGATAATAAAATAGTGGCAAAAATGCTCGTTGCTAAGATTCTCCCCCTTCTCCCAGATGTATTGTGTCAGGATCAGTCAGGATTTGTCCCGGTTTGCTCCACAACTTACAACCACTGCACTCTCTTTGCCTTGCTTCACACCCTGAACACGCAGCTTTCAGCTATACCGGTGTTCTTAAATGCCACAAAGGCTTTCTATTCCCAGGAATGGCCCTATCTCTTCGCATTGCTACAGTGCATTGGTTTTAGCCTCTCAATTCTCCAGTGGATCGGTCTCCTTTCTATACTGCCTACTGCCAGGCTCCAAATTAATGGTATGGTCTCTGACCCCATTGCAATTAACAGAGACACTTGACAGGAATGCCTACTTTTCCTTATCCTTTATGCTATTGCCATGGAGTCCTTCGCAGCCTGACTGAGGCAACACCACTCAGAATGTGGCCTAAATTTTGTGGCCCAGAGACTTGTTTTCATGTATGCAGATGATGTGACCATCTACACAAAAGATCCTGCTCAGAAACCTGCATCCATGCTGCGTGAATTCATTAAATGTGGTGCATTAACTGGGATCGCCATCAACTGGTCAAAGTCCGTGATCTTCCTTCTGACTGAGGCCACAACGAGGTTTCCCAAGGAGCTCCCCCTTGGATGAACTTGTGCAACTGGTCTGTACTTGGGCATCTGGATAAGTAGAGATATTGCCCAACTTTGGTAAGAAAACTATGGAATGGCTTTGGGGTGGCTGGAGGAGTGAATTCCTGAATGGGCTGGCTTGCCACTGTCCCTTGCGGGGAGAATAGCCATCACTAACATGGTTGTGCTGCCTAAACATCTTTATTTATTTGTCAACATTCCCATCCCACTCACTAGAGCCTTCTTTGACTGTGCCAGATCCCTTATGACCCACTTGGGCTTGTAGGCAGCCAAGACTATCCTGGAAGATGCCAACATTGTCTTTTGAGCAGGGAGAACTATGTGGACTTGGTACTGGATTATACTATTAATGCGCGGGCCCAATATGTGCACCATTGGATCTATCCCACACCGTACCTCCCCCATATCACAATAGAGGCAGACAATTCAGACCCATGCCCCTCGATGATGGTGACATGCACTGCGCTGACACACTCTAGGGACATTATTGACACTGTTCAATGCACTGAGTCGGGCCTGGAACTGGCTCCGCCTCAGGGTTCGACTTTACTCCCCTGGCCTGAAACTTGCAGATAATCCAATACTAGGTCCTACGAGGGGGAAGTGAGTGCAGTGGCAGCAGAGAGGCATGGGGCTGGAGACGATAGGCGACTTGTACCCAACAGGCATGTTTGTGAACCAACATGACATGCAGGCCCATGTGGACTGCATGCTGCTTGATGTCTTCCTCTACCACTGCATGCGCAACACCTGTAAGGCAATACATGGATCCTTCCCCCAGTAACCGAGAATGTGATGGGGAAAGGATGTGGTCTCACGGCTAGACTGCCGCCTTTGGAGCTGGGAAACCAAGGTTCGAGCCTCGGGGTCGACTCCACATCCTGTGATTCTGGGCAAATCACTTAATCTCCCCGTGCCTACCAAACCAAAAAAAATGAATGTGTCCTTGTGTAACGTAACCGGTGCTCATGTAAAGCGCTCCAATACCTTGGGGTCGAGTTCCCGCTTTATAAATCTGCAAAAAAAACAACGAGCTTGCAGGCCTTGAACTGTGTACTTGGCTCCGCCACCCCCAGGTGACTGATCATGAGAATATACCCCACCAGACAAGACAAGGCACCTGTGGTTAAAACGAGGGCATTGGTGAGGTGGTGACCGACCTAGGTGATCTCCTGAATGAGGAGAGGAGGGCATATAACTGCGCCCAGATGGATATGTTTTCACACAACTATTGACTGCGTCTCATTCATGTCAAATTCTTACACCATGCCCATCGTACGCCCGCTGGCCTGTATAAGATGGTATTACTTACTGCCTGACGCACGATGCATGCGTTGGGGCTTCTCATATGCTGATTTCATACACCTAGCTTGGGGATGCACCAAAATAGCAGCGTTCTTACTCCAGTTTTTGATTGCATAGATAAAAAAAATATGTAATTTGGTGCCAAGAACGCCACTTGCTACATTGCTGGGCTACATCAGGGACATTCTGGTTGGCACCCCCGGACTCGCTGCTATAATGCTGCGTCTGGCTAAGAGGTGGGTGGTGATGCATTGGGGACGACACACCAGCCCATGCAAAAGCGATTGGTTGATAGATGTGTCCTACTGCCAGGAGAGACTGGAAGAGCACTGGACACTCATGCCAGTTAAATCACATCCCAAAGATACCTGGAGCCCGATTAATACCTACTTAGCGCTTTAAGCTCAAAGAGAACCATGAGACTGTTGAAAATGGTAATGCCATTCCTGGAGGGGACAGAACTCTCTGGATGTGGTCCCCGAGGCTGAGTGCGTCTGTTGTGATAGAACATAGGTCCATGAAGTATGTACTCTGCCATCATGGGAACTGTACTGTTTACTTTGTATGTTATACAAACTTTCAATAACAAAAATAATAAAATGTTGAATGGGACAAGAGGAGTGGCTAGAAAATTGGGAATTCTTACTACTAAATCGGAGGGATTTAGGGAAATTTAAGGAAGGGTTTAGGGAGGGACATGCTCATACACTGTTGCAAAAATATCCACCTACATGTGCAAAGTTACTACTAGCACTCATACATCCTATTATAGGAGGCTCAAACCCTGATTTGAGGGTTGGAGACTTGAAATCTATACTTAGGTGTAAATCTACACTCAGAAATGGTGAATAGCAAAAATGTGTAGAGTTACACCTAGGTGTAGTAGTAAAGATGCCTGCAAGTAATTATACACATGCACATTTACATTTGGGAATAGCCCTCTTGTAGTCCATCAGAGAAGTGCAACTTTGTTTTTTTTGGGGGGGAAGGGGAGTGAACAAAAGTGTGTTCTCATAGAATGACAATGCAACCTCACTGAATTATTTTACACATTGACTTAAGAAATTCATACACTGTCTTCCTCAGTTTAAGTACAATTATACCTGAAAAGAATAAAAACCGAATAATGCATTTTTTATTACATGGTTCATAAAGCGTAAAACAGGTGCAAATACGTGTAGCTTACTCATTGTCAGTGCACGGAAGACATTCCCCGGGGAGTATCAAAGAACTGGACATGGAAATTCAGTTCCAATTGCGGGAATACCCTTGCAGGCGTAGCTTTGTTACAAATAGATAGAAACAATTTTCGATGCAGTGCTCACACTTATCTTCACATCTGTATATGGGAAAGTGAACCAAATACTGCACAAGTTCAAGGGTGAACATAGACAGTAGATAATATGAGGACAATATTTTATTGGAAAGGAGAAATAATTTCATTAAAAAGAAAAAAGTCAATCCAAAGTAAATGGTGATATTCAACTAATTTGTAAACTCTTATGCCCTGATTATGTGTCGGTGGGAATGGGTGAAATTCCTGTTACCGATTTTTGCAGTAAACACTGCACTTCAACAAACTCACCTGACAAACTTTGGCTTGCCAAACCTGTCAAAACTGACCAAGTGAAAACATGTGATATAGTCCAATAAATGCGGATATTGGATATGTAACGCATCATATTATACATGTAGTTTGTTCCATGTGAAATTCCAATCGGGGTATTTACCCCACTTGGTAAATACCTCACCCCAAATGTCGGTATCTATTGGGTGCAGTAAGTACATAACCCTTGCCTGGCCTCAACAGTACTTCAGCTTGAATGATGTATTTAAACGGTGCGAGGTGTATGCGCTTTTATGGATAATTTACAACGTATGTGACAGACAGTGGTAAGTCTGAAATGCTCATAAATTGGACAAACACCCCTCAATTATTGCCATGCCTAACTGTAAACTGTGTATACCATAGTCTTCCTTGACGGGTCACTGCATGTTATTTTCTCTGCCACAGCTCATGAGAGGCATAGACGTATATCCCTCCCACAATTATCTAGCCCTACTTTTGCTAAACCTTTAGCATTCTCCTGCTCCTTCTTCTGCCCACAATGCGTTCAAAATGTACAGAACTATACCTGGTGCCCTGCCACCCTTTACCACCTCCATCAGAGGTTCCCTCCCTCCTCCTCGTAAAGGAAACAATGCTTACTGTCCTGCCACCCAAGCTGGACTCTCACTGAAATTTACCTCTTCCCGTTTCCATAAGAGGTTATATTTTTCAGTAGTACCTGGTGTGTTGCTACTTTCCACCTTCTCCTCCCCAACCCACTGCTCATGCTGTCTTGTCACTACACTTGCTGTTTCAGGTGGGGTTTAACAGGCCTGGTGGAGGCTATGCCTCATTATCAACTGCTCCATTCCTTCAGGACTGTGTGAAGGCAGAGCAGTTAGGGGAAGATGGGAGATCACGGCCTGATTTGCAGCTGACAGATCCAAATAAGCATTGGTAAATGCCTTAAGTCTCCCCTCTGTTATTAACAATAACCTGTTTTTTGGTGTAAGTCATGTTTCTGCCTCTTGGGGGAGCAAGCAGAGTAATCACCAGGGAGGTAGTCGACAAGGAGCTGTTTTAAACCTGTTCTAAGGGGTTAATGGGAGCATTAAAACTGCTTTAGCAATAATACAGGACAGTAAAGTAAGAAGCAGAGCGGATGCAATGATTTGTCCCCCCGGGTGCATGTCTGAGCCCCCGGTGCTGCCAGGAGCGGTGCATGTTTGAGCCCCCGCTGAATGTCTGAGCCCCTGGTGCAAGTCTGAGCCCCCCCGGTGCACATCTGAGCCCCCCGGTGCACGTCTGAGCCCCCGCTGAATGTCTGAGCCCCTGGTGCAAGTCTGAGCCCCTGGTGCAAGTCTGAGCCCCCCCCGTGCATGTCTGAGCCCCAGGTAGCATGTCTGAGCCCCCGGTGCATATCTGAGCCCCCTGGTACACATCTGAGCCCCCAAGCCTGCCAGGGTGATGAGAGAAGGAGCCACACAATGTCCTGCAGAAGTATATAGGAGTTTACCTATCGCTTCTCTGAATTTCATACAGTTGGGAATAAACAAACATTTTACTTGGGCTTTTTCATGCTCTCAGAGAGGGGATGATGTCCATGATACCCAATATCGCCTCAGGAAATTCTCAGTAAAGCATAGCCATTACCCAAGTGTACAAACGAGGGTGCCGGCAATAGGCCAACGCAGTGATAAACAATTCACGAGTACATCTATAAGTGGCTCCAGCTCTCAGGCAAGAGCGGAATCCACGAGCACGGAGAGGGAATGGAAGCAAACAGAAAATAAAGTCTCTGGGAATGGAAGAGGGTAAATGAGACAAGGCTTCTGGGGTGAAAAGGAAGCTGTACAGAAGGGACGTAGTAGAGGAACGAAAGGGATACAAAATAAGGCAATTGATGGGAGTTTAGTTTGATATATGGATCAGGAAACAAGGCTAAAAAGTAAGGACAATATGAAGTAAGGTTGCTGGAGTGAAACGAAGAAGCCAGGTAGTAAAACCCGGAGATAGGGGTCCAGAAAAACAGTACGAGGAAGACAATAGCTGGAGGGTGATGGGAGGCTATACATGGGGGCGAAAATAGATGGGTTTGAAAGAAGGGTGATGATATGTGGAGAAAAGGATAGAGGAGAGGTGTGAGGACTATACCTGGGGCAGGAGTTAAGCGTCAATGAGAGCACCTACACAACTACTGTTGGACCTTGCCCTTTTTACAGGGCTATCCCCAAACACTTTGCCTCCCTACTGTATTTTTTCTGACCTGTTTTTATTGGTTTTATGACTCTGGGCACTTTACCACTGCTGATCAGTTCTAACGTGCATGTGCTCCCTCCTGTACACTTGGCAAGATTGGTCTACACCTGATTGGCATATTTAATTTACCTGTAAGTGCCTTCTAAAGTGGTAACTCATATACCATGGGCCTGTAAATTAAATGCTACTAGTGGGCCTGCAGTGCTGCTTGCGCCACCCACAGAAGCCTTTCAAACCTGTCTCAGGCCTCTGCTGCTTCAGGGCCTGCATGCACAGTTTACTGCCAAAGTGACGTGGCATTTAAAGTGTTTGCCAAGTCTGAAACTCCCCTTTTACTACATATAGGTCACCCCTAAGGTAGGCCCTAGGTAGCCCTATGGGTAGGGTGCTGTGTGGGTAAAGGGTAAGACATGTGCCTTTGTTGTGTAGCATGTCCTGGTAGTGACAAACAGCCTATTTGGTTTTCCACTGCTGTGAGGCTGCTGCTCCTCTCATAGGTTTGCATTGGGAATTCCCTGATATGTGTTTCAATTTGATATGAAAGGGGTAGCGTGGCCATGTTTGGTATGTTTGGAATAGTGGTGATAAATCCTGCTTATTGGTTAAAGCGGATTTTTTATTACTATTTTAGAAATGCCACTTTTAAAAGTGGGGGTTTCTGTGTGCTTATGAGTCTTTGTGCTTTAGATCCTGACTCCAATAAACGTCTGGTTTAGACTGACAGGGGCCTCTATTGTGCATTTCTCTAGACAATCACAAGTCGCGTTGAGGTGTGTCCTGCCTTTCCTGGGTGACTCATAGCCAGGCTGAATAGACCTGGTCTGCATTTAGAGTGGCGGGAGGAGTTGTCACCTGCACCTGAATAGGGATGTGCCTGCCTTTCACAGTGCTGTCTTCACCCCCTGTAGTATGTCTAGAGCCAGGGCTGGGGAATGGGGGTGTTGTGCACTTCTAACATTTGTTTGAAGTACCCCAGAACAAAGACTTTTTGGGCCCGATTCACAGAACTAACTTACGTCAAAAACATAAAGTTAGTACTTTTTGGTATTCACAGAATACACTTACTCATTTTGGTATTCACAGAATGCACTTACTCATTTTGGTATTCACAGAATGCACTTACTCATACTAACTTTATGTCCGCACTCGGGCCGGAGATTCCGCCCCGGTGGTGGAGATTCCGGCTTGGAGGTGGAGATTCCGGCCCGGATGTGGAGATTCCGGCCCGGAGGTGGAGATTCCGGCCCGATGGTGGATATTCCGGCCGGTTGTGGAGATTCCGGCCGGTGGCGGAATGTCCGCCACCGGCCGGAATCTTTTTCCTCCACATAAACAATCAATCAACGCAGCACACATAGAAACAGCAAAAACAAGGAGAAATGAATAATTTCTCCTCTTTGCGCCTTTTTAAGACCAGGCTGCCCCATATTTATGCTGCCCTTGTAAATATGGGGCAGCATCAAAATCAGTGGGTGTTGCGGTGGAACGGACACCACAACACCCATTGCCCGCCCCTTTCATGCTAAGTATAGCGTGAAAGGGGGCTTTATTTACAAGGCAGTGTTAAGCCACGTTAAGTGGTTTAACGCTGCCTTGTAAATAAGGCGAAGCCTATATCGCCACAGGAACGTCACTGAAAGTTGGGTTTTTCCACCCTGGGCTACAACGTGCCCCCCCCATGCTGGCACACACCTGGGGGCACTGTTTACTCACAGGACAGGGGAAACCTTAAAGGAGGTCCCGACCCTGCTGCTAGAACCATTACTGCACTCCCTGTAATAGGAGTGCAGGGGCATTGAGGCCTGTGTGGGCTTCTGGTTAATGGTGAGGCTTTCATTATTCACAAAATTCACTGTTGTAGGTGGGCGGGGGGCCCTGTAGCCTGCGTTTGGGAACCACATTACCATATAGGGTGTATTAGAAATAGTGTGCTCTATGAATCTATGGTGATACTGGTTGTTATCTCAGGGCATATGGGGATTTATGTACCGTGATGTTTATAACCCATGTGTTTTCTCTTCCTCACCTACCTGTAGCATTTTGTGCCCTGATTTAAGATGTATGTCGTTTGATGCCTTACACTGACAGGATAACGGGTATTATTTCAGAGTGTACCTTATCTGCATAGTGTAGTGTAGGGTGCTGTTTTTATGATGTCTGTAATCTATAAGTATTTACTTTATGCGCTAACTGTGATGTTATGACAATTGCCTGGTTGGCAAAGTGATGTATGATCTATGTGATGTCATGACAATTGCCTAGTTGGCAAAGGGATTTATGTGATTGTGGTCTATGTGTTTTATATACAATATATGAGATATTTTTATATACCACTGTGTGGAGTCTCTTCTTGTAGTGTGTGTAGTGTGTCACTGGTGTGTGTGTGTGTGTTTCGCAAGCGCTTTACACATTCTTTGGGAAAAGACTGACTGCTCTGAGAAGCTACCAAGGGGTCGAGCAGGGGTTATCTTGAATGTGTAACTCCCTTAACCTGATTAGAGTGGTGATTCTGCCTGGCCTAGGTGC
This sequence comes from Calotriton arnoldi, assembly GCA_963921515.1. Taxonomy (NCBI): domain Eukaryota; kingdom Metazoa; phylum Chordata; class Amphibia; order Caudata; family Salamandridae; genus Calotriton; species Calotriton arnoldi. Next base: position 11,117 of record CAWUFW010016252.1, on the reverse strand, counting down.
ATAACCGAGCCAACCAGAAACCCCATTTCTAGCAACTACTAACCATCACACTCCTACAAGTGTAACAATTCAGGCTATTACTGGCCACCCAAAGCTATAAGAAAGGTGTGGGTTGCAGGAATTATTTATTTTTTAATGGTTATTGAATTATTAAACACTGTTGCTGTGCTCATCTTAAAATTAGACGACAACACCACAATGTGGTGGATTGCCATTAGTGCCAGTGTTGAGAATTAAGTGCTGGTGTAGCACACCGGAAACCATCTGCTCAAATTAAGCACTGTCGTCACCATGACAAACAGGAAGCCAGACTGTGTGTTTTGTGCTTTCTCATGTGATCTTCATTCCTGAAAAATCCCCAACAGAACTCAGGAGTGATGATGACATTTTAGGAAAGTTTATGAAGAAGCCAAGCTCGATTGAAAGAGAAGCAGGGTCATTTGTGCTTTTGCAGTAGAAGGTCCAAATTGAAAGAGGGTAAGGGTTTTCTGCTTTATTAGTTGTATATCAATCCGCTTGAACAGAGTCCATACACAGTATACATAAATTAATTTAATAAAACACAGAAGTTTGCTAGGGCTAAACAAATGACTACGCAAAGGTAACTATTAATATAATTTTACATACTCCTGTATATAGGTTTATAATTAAATACCAGGCTTGATAATATTTTTTAGGACTTACCATTATGTTTCTTAAGAGTACCTTTGCGTTTCATTAGAACTTATAGTACTCGAAGATGGCGGACAGTGGTGCTCACAAAACTAGATAAGTCTGGCTATCACAGGCAGGACAATGCATGCTTGTCCTACTTTCAAGTTTAGTTTTATGAGTGGTGTGAACATAGCTTCTCGTTGACAGCAGGTGCTGTGGGAGTGCAGTTCTTGGCCTGACTGCCAGCATCACTTAAGAGACATGCCTTTGCGGGCTGCAAATGTCCATCTGTTTTCTGCATTTGTCCTTTCTCATGAGTAGCTTTCCTTGAGCTTCCATTGGGCTGGGTTACTCAGTGACACGTGGTACATAGGAAGGTGCTCGTACATTCTTCTACATAACACCCCATGCACATATTTTGGTTCTCTTGTGCTTTTCCGCCTGTCTGCCACGTGTTTTGCGATGAATCATGTTTGTTGTCTTATTCACCTATAAGAACCTGAATTCTAACCCCGTGTGCACAGGGCACACACGGAAAGCTCGCAGTATATATTTGCCCCGGATTGGTCCAGATATTTTCCATTGTGTCGCTTGCTCTTCCTTGTGCTGCAGTGACATTGACAAAGTAGGCATGCCCTGCTCTTATATTCATGGAGGTTGTTTTTTGGGTGAAACTTGAGGTGTTTTGTCTGTGCTGAGCTTTTAAAAAGGAAACTCTCCCGTGCCCTGACTCATCACACAGAATCGAGGAAGTGCATACTACACAGAGGTAGCAACTAGTGAGGAGCAGGGTTTGCCAGCTTCTGGGTGTGGCACCAGCACTGTTCATGTAGACCTGGCATGGCTGACATAGGGAGAGGGCAGCCAGATCATGCATGCCAACATTTAGGAGCACACAGTGAAAAGTAATGGCAGAATTTAATAACCTCAGTCACTTGAATTGGAATAGCCATGGTCTTAAATGTGGGGAAAGCTTAAATGTTATGTTATGTTAATTTAATTTAATTTGTATCGTGCACAGATACTCGAGAGTGTCCCGGCGCGGTTTCCATTGTAGAGAAAATATTGTTGTGAGACAGGAACTTTAGGAAGGTTTCACCCAACACGTAAGCTGCAGGTCATTTACATCTCCTGAAATCAGAGAAAGAGAGGCCGACGCCACAGATGTGGAATGAGGGAGCGGGGCAGGGTGTCCCATGACAGAGTCAGGCATTGTCAGTTAGATCATGATGAAGAACGGGAGCAGCTGTCTGGCATCATTCAGCTCTTTGAGATACATGAATATGGTAAGCAAAAAAACAGCACAGTGGCAATATTGTCAACATATTGTTGCTTAACTACAGAGGTGTGGGGGAAAAGGCTCCCTGTTGTATCGCACTGCTGCAAACCGTAAATGGAGAGAAAAAGAGAGAGAAACTCAGCAGAGGTTAGCGATGGAAAAGACAACCAAGAGAGGAGAAATAGCACCAGAGAGGATGAGGAAACTAGAGAGGCACCAGAGAGAGTGTGAGATTACAAAAATGTGAGAAAGGTGCTGCTGAGGTTAGAGTCCAGGGTAAGATGAAAGACGACTTCCAGCAGAGGGTAGTGAACTAAGAGAGAGGGCAATGGACAGAGACAGGAGGGGGAAGTATCACAGGAGTGGAGAGGATGTGGGCAGCGGCCAGAGCTGCTGACTCGAGAGCTGAGGATCCTGGTTAGAGTCTCTGCAGTGCAACATCCTGTGATTCTTAGCAAATCACTTAAACACTTCGGATGAGCTGAGCTATATAAATCTGCTGCAATGCGAAAAAGCAGAAAGAGGCAAACCTTTGTGAAACATTGTTCCACCAAAGCGGATATTAACAGTATTTCGGCTACAGGAAACTGATAAGAGAAGCAGAGAGGAGTAAGCATTGATAAATGCAGGGAAATATGCTACAGCCAATAGAAATGGAGAAAAAGTAAGAGCCAAGCACAGGAACCATTGAAAAGCCAGGAAAGAGAGGGGGCGGGATGTAAGCTCCTTTTAAGTTTATATTAATAATAAATCTAAAAAGGAAAAGGAGTTGATGGGATAAAAACGTACATCACCCACCATTTCACTACTTCCTTCAGGGCTGTAAAGACACTAGGCAGTGAGCGAAGACGGAGTGGTGGCTATTGTACCACACAAAAGTTTTTCACTGATGTGACATCACAGCACTACATTATTGCATAATAGAATTTATACACAACTAATAGATTATTGTCAGATGATGAATAATAAGCTTCTGGAACCCTAATAGTTGCTAGATTTTTTTAGGTATTGTGGCTGCTACCAAAGGCCAAATCAAAGAATGAACAGATATAACTTAGAAATATGATGCCGGAACAACAAAATATAGACTCCAACCTCATCAGGGATCCCAACAAAAAAGCTAAGGTCCGGGGGTAGCTTGGCAGTTCTTTTACTGATTCTTCGTCTTCTGCCTAAGAAGCTCGACCTTTCTTTATATAATTTCCCTTATCAACTATAGGTGTATGAATACATGCCCACTCTCCTAGTCCTATCTGTCCCTGTACATGGCAACTGTTAAAGACTGCCCTATGGTACTGACTATACATGCACGGGAAGACTTGCGCGCCCACTTGGCATGCCCTAGGGTGCTATCATCACTCCAAAGAGACAGCACAGTGCATACCATGCTCCACTTCACTCCTATTCAAGGGAGAGAGTATGGCCACCAAGAAATGGTAATAGTGGTGCATCAATGTTGGCAGAGAGGCCCTCCCCAATGGAAGGGGCAGCCTGCTTCACACCAAGACAGTTCAACTGTGTCTTCACATGGGAGAAGACACTCATATTTTAATAACCTTATGTAGAATAACATTTTTGGAAATGGGGACTTCCGGTTGCGCAAGTGCACACAGCTTTTATTGTTTTATGTTGTGCACTTGAGCCTCTGGTTGTGAACCCAATATTTCTGTTCATTTGTGTTGTAAAGTGAGTTTATGTGTCAGGAACAAGGATATGTGGTAACATAGCACACTGAAAATACAGCACAATACCATGAGAAGAAGAGGGAGTTATAAAGCAGTGAATAATATAACTTTGTTGGTAGTGATAAGTAAGTAAGTGTGGAAATATTCACATTTTGTAAAGGTGTGTACAGAAGAAGGGCAAAATGTCATACTGGCTATATCTTACTCCGGAGGGCCAACAAGATCGAAATGTATCCTTGGTTGCATGGATTCCATTGCAGATGAGCTGTAACAAAACAGTTTGGAATTGATATTCTTTTTTAGTGTAAGGCCAAGACTAATTTCCACATGCCTATCCCTTGCCTTTAGTGCCATGCTGAACAAAAAAAGCATTCCATCACTTTTGGGTTCATTCATAAACAAGCACTGGCAAAGCCAATAGGTTTTGTCTTTGGGCCTATAGGTTTTGCCCATGTTTATAGCCATGCTGCGCAGCATCCAGGATGCTCCACAGTACAGCTAAAGAATAACAAACCAACAAAAAATTCTTTGACATGCTTGCATGCATCATTTTGTACCTACACACACACTATGCATGTGTACCGCCTACAAAATGACACTGTTGCTTTTTTTCCCTGTTTTAGTTACTGATCCAAGTTGGATCAGTAACTAAACAAAATGTGTGAGAGCATTTAAAAAAAAAAAAAGTGAGGGGGAGCAGTGGGGGTGAAAGCAACACAGGGGGTGGAAGCAACACATGGGGCCAAGAGGGTAGAACCAACATGGAGGACAAGGTTGGGGGTGAGAAGCAATGGGTGGGAGAGCAGCATGGAGTGGGCTGGGAAAAAGCACATTGGTGAGCAGACAAGGTGGGAGCATGGGGTGGGGATGGGAAGCAACAGGCAAGAGAGCAGGACACAGATGGGGAAGCAACACAGAGAGTGGGGATGGGGAGGGGAAGCAACGGGTGGGAGATCAACATGGAGTGGGCATGGAAGAAGGGCACGGATGAAAAAGAAATCGGGAAGTACTAGAGGGTGAGTGCAACATGAAGAGGGGCAGCGAAAAGCATATGGATGAAGAGAGCAACACGGAGTATATGGGGAGTGAACTACATAAGGGAGACAGCTGGAAAAAAACATGCACTTTCATGGTGCGCTTAACCAAAACAGAAAAAAGTAGAGCTTGAAAATCAAGTAGTAGAAGCATATAATCCAGCCATTCAAAAGGGATGGTGTTAGACCTGGCATCCTTGGCGTGGGTCTCCCTTCCATTTTTTCGCAATGCCTCCACTGTTGCCGATATGTTTTTGCTGGACTAGATGCTCATGGGCACTTTGCCGCTGCTAATCAGTGCCAAAGTGCAAGTGCTCCCTATCGTTAATTGATGTATGTATTAGTGACTCCATGATTGGATGATTGGTTTACTTGTCAGTCCCTAGTACCGTGCACTGAGTGTGCCCAGGGCTTGTAAATCCAATGCTGCTGGTGGGCTTGCAGCACGGGTTGTGCCACCCACAGAAGCAGCTTGTAAAGTGTGTCTCAGGCCTGCCATTGCAGAGCCTGTGTGCAGCCTAGGGCTGCCATGTCGACTTGGTGAGTGCACCCACTTACCAGTCCCTAAACCTTCCCTTTACTGCATGTTGGTCACCCCTAAAGTAGGCCCTAGGGCAGGGTGCATTGTAAGTATAAGGTAGGACATGCCCTGGTGTGTGTGGCATGTCCTAATAGTGAATTACAGCCATTTTCGTTTTTCACTATTGCAAGGCTACCTGCTCCCCATAGGCCAGAATGGGCAGACTGACTATTACACCTTATAGTCAGAACTGACCCAGGGAACATGGTAGAAAAAGGAATTTAGTATGCCTGAACTCAGGATGATAAGATACATCTGTTAGTGAAGTTGGTTTTAACATTCTGTGTTTGAAAATACCACTTTTAGAAAGTGGGTATTTTCTTGCCTAACTATCCAAGCCTGCCTCTGCTAGGTTGTGTATTCCTTGTCTGGAGATTGAGTGACAGGGGCTGGGGGTGGCTACAGGAGACAGGGTGAGTCAGCACAAGGCTGAATAGAAAGATCTGCATCCAGAGTGGAGGGAGGAGTTGCACCTGGGTCTGAATAGGGCTGTGCCTGCCTTCCACAATGCTGGCTCCACCTCCTGCCGGGCGGCTGAGCACTCTGCCCCACATTCTGAAAGGAAAGAAGGAGTCAGAAAAACAAAGTGCTCCAGGACTGACCAGAACTGGTTTTGGGCTAGGCAGAGGCCTCTCTGCCTTCAGAGAACAAAGAGAAACTGTGTATAAAAAGGGGACCCAGACCCCTAGGAAATTAGATCACTTTTGGGAACAAGAAGAAACCTTTGCTGAGGAGCGGAACCAAGAAGAAACTGAGGAGAGACTATCCCTAAGCCTGAAGTGCTGCTTGGGGGATTGGCCTGCAGTGGTTTGCCTGACTGCCAAAGAAAGGAGAAAGGAACTTTTGCTTTGCTGTGACTTTCATCAACTTGTGAAGGATCTCCAAGGGCTTGGAAGAGAGCTTGCCCCCTGACCGAAGTCCCAGGACCATTGGACTTCACCCCCTTTGTGAATTGCTGCTGGAAACTCTGTTTCAGTGGCTACAGAGGTAGGGAGCTGTGACCGACTCTCACGACCGACTCGGTGTCCTGTAAGCACCGCATCGAAGCACCGTCTCGCCCTGCAACGCACGGCCCTGGTCTCACCGACTCCGTCAACGAGCCGCTGCCCTGCACCGCATCGAGGGACAACGCGTCCTGCAACGCTTCGCTACGCCAAATCGAACTGGTCCGACCGACACGGTCACTGCTGCTGAGTTCGAGTCCTGTCACAGCACCGGAGTTGGGCACCGCTCGCACGCTTTGCGATGCACCGCCCGACTCGCACCGCTGTCCGGACTGATCGACGCCAGCTCCTGAATCCGGCTCCGTCGCCGCACCGCAACCTGCCAGCACCGCACCGAAGCACCGTCTCGCCCTGCAACGCACGGCCCTGGTCTCACCGACTCCGTCTTGACGACATCAACGAGCCGCTGTCTGCACCGCATCGAGGGACAACGCGTCCTGCAACGCTTCCATTTTTGCATCGCGACCGCGACGAACAGCCATCCGGCTCGCACGCCCGTGCCTGCCGCTTCAAGAAAATGGTACTGTGACCGAGTCTGTCTACGCTGTGTTGGCCCGTCTCGACGCGGTCAGCTGGATTTGTTAGACTCTGTTTGTTCTCGACATCGCCGTAGCCGGAGGAGGCTACCGACTCGCACAGAACCTTGAATTAAGCCTTTTGATCAGAACTAAGCACTCTTGACAGTATTGTGGATTATTTTTGTCGTTTATGGTCTTGTGATAAATCTATATAAAGTATACCTATTTTTATAAATATATAACCTGTGTGGTGTCCATTTGTAGTGTTGTCACTTGATTACTGTATGTGTTCACAAATGCTTTACACACTGCCTCTGAACTAAGCCTGTCTGCTCGTGCCAAGCTACCAAGAGGGTGAGCAGGGGTTATTTCAGGAGTGTACCTACTTTCCCTGACTAGACTCAAGGGTCCCTATTTGGACAAAGGTACCTACCTCTGCCAACTAGAGACCCCCAAATCTAACATTGGTGGTCAGCGGTGAGGTTTCTGGACTTGCATTTGTGACTCATGTACAGTGGTGGTGAACACTACTTAGTGAGTGCAGACCAAAACGCAACCACATACTTTTATAGCATTTTTTCTGGGATTTCCTATTTTTGCAACTGCCAAGTTTAATCACTATGGAGAAACCAGCATCAGTAGCCTCTGTTGAGTGTGATTGGGAAGAAGAGAGGCTAGAATGCTACACGCTCAAGCAGCTCAGACAAATCTGCAAAAAGTTTAAAGTGTCCATGACCGGGCTCTCCAGGAAGGAGGACCTCCAAAAGGCGCTGAGGGCCTGGGTCGAATCAAGGAGTGCCCCTGTGGAGGGGGCTGAGAATGGCAGAAGAAGGGCAGCTGGAGGGGCTATTAGGTCTAGGGGCTGGAAGACCACCTTCCCCAGTAGGTAGCAGTGTTTCTGCCAGAGGACTGTCTCCAGAGGAGTTGGAGGACAGGAAAGAGAGTAGGATGCACGAAATGGAGCTGACCAAGCTCAAACTGAATGGGCAGTTAGAATTCGAAATGCAAACTAGGAAATTAGCCCTAGAGGAAAAGAAAATGCAGTTTGAACATGAGAAAGTTTTGAGGGAGTTGGAATTGAAGGCCAAAAGATTAGAGATTACTCCCTCTGGTGGCAGTGTACCGCCTGTGCCTGTTGAAGCTAGGGTGTATATTCCCAAAGATGTGGTGAAGGAGTTTTTAAAAATGATGACATTGGGCAGTGGTTCAAAGCCTATGAGGTAGCCATGTCTTCCCACCGGGTCCCTGAGAAGGATTGGGGAGCGGGGTTGTGGGGACGGTTCCTCAGTGAAGGGCGGGATACCTTGTTGGATTTGCCCTCTGAAATCTATAATTCGTACAGCCACATGAAGGATGCCTTAATGACTAGGTATGGTTTGACCCCTGAGCTTTATAGGCAAAGGTTCAGGAACTGTAGTAATATTGAAAGCAGTACCTGGGTAGAATATGTGACCTTCTTTTGCAGAGCCTTGGATGGTTGGGTGAAGGGTAGCAAAGCGAATGATTTTCAGGCGCTCTTTGATTTGATTGCCTGGGAGCACTTGTCCAGTAATTGTTTTCCTGAGCTACGCCAGCACCTGATTGATAGTAAGCTGACTAACCCTAGGCAGCTTGCTGAGGAGGCGGACCGCTGGGTGAGTACCTGGGTCCACAAGGGTCACGTGGGAGACTCCGCCAAGGGTGGGCAGGGTCCCCAGCAGAAGAGTGGGGGGTACAAGGGTAAACAGAGGGAGTTCCATAAAGGGCCCATAGGTAGACACCAAGGGAACCAAGGGAAAGGCTCCCAGCCTCCCCCTGAGAAGAAGCCAGTGGCCCTGACAGGCCCCTCTGTTCACCAGGGACCACTGGTATGTTACAAGTGTGGCGCCCCTGGCCACAAGGCAAACGATCCTCGTTGTCCTTTGCATGGAAAACCAGCACCCACTGGTGCAGTCCCCCGGCAGTTGGCTAGTGTAGCCCTGGGGGAGGAGTTGGGTGCCCAAGGTGGGGGGGATCCCACAGTGTTTTCCCTTGTCTCATTAGGAGACTCTGAGATGGTCCCTAGGACCCCGCTGCCTGAGAACACTAAGAAATACAGGCAGTGGGTGACCATCAATGGCCATAGGGTGGAGGCTCTGAGAGACACAGGAGCCAGTGTGACAGCTGTCAAGTGTCACCTGGTGTCTAAGGAGCAGGTTATCCCTGATGCATTCTATCCGGTTGTTGCCGCTGACAACACAGAGAGTCACTGCAAGGTGGCTCAGGTTCCCTTTGAGTGGGGGGTCTCGGGTACTCTTCAAGTAGCTGTGAGGCCAGCCATGCCTGTTGACTGTTTGTTAGGGAACGATTTGGAGAGCTCACCTTGGGCTAAGGTGGAGCGGAGTGCGCATTTAGAAATGTTGGGCTTGCCTGATTGGGCATGTGTGACCACCCGGTCAATGGCAGCGAAAGGTGTTCAAGAGGACCTGGAACCTGAGAGGGAGGCCGAGGTGCCTGCCGGAGAGAGAGGAGGCAGGGGGCGCGGGAAACCGGCCCCCGAAGTTCCCACGGTCCAGGAGGAGGCAGACCCTGAGGGGGATGCCCTGGAGCCCACAGGGGAACAGGTAGCTGAACTGGGGGACCTACCTGAGCTGACCCATTGGCAGCAAGAAGGAGGACCCTCCAGGGAAGAGTTCTGCGAGGAGCAGAACGCATGCCCCTCTCTCGTGGGTCTGAGGCAACAGGCCACAGACCAGGCAGCAGGTGGTCAGTCTGGATCACATTGGATTTACTGGGAGAATGGTCTCCTGTATTCAGAGCCTAAGGTTGCTGAGCCTGGGTCAGCCCATGTGCTGGTGGTACCCCAGCGCTTCAGAGCCTTCCAACTGGGGTTGGCTCATGATGTACCGTTAGCAGGACATCTGGGGGAGGACAAGACCTTTGACAGGCTTGTTACCCATTTCTATTGGCCCCAGATGCGCAGGAGTGCCGCCACTCACTGCAGGACATGTCAGACTTGCCAGGCAAGTGGAAAGAGTGGGAGGAAGCACAAGGCTCCTCTCCAGCCATTCCCTGTGGTCAGCACCCCTTTGAACGGGTGGGTATTGACATTGTGGGGCCACTGGACCCCAAGACAGCCATGGGCAACAGGTTTATCCTGGTCTTGGTGGACCATGCCACCCGGTACCCGGAAGCCATCCCTCTGAGGACAGTGACGGCCCCCGTGGTGGGACGGGCACTGATGGGAATTTTCTCACGTGTGGGATTCCCTCAAGAGGTGGTGTCTGACAGAGGTACCAACTTCGTGTCCAAGTACATGAAGTCCCTGTGGCAGGAGTGCGGTGTAACTTACAAGTTCACCACTCCTTACCACCCTCAAGGAAATGGGCTGGTTGAGAGATTCAACCGGACCCTCAAGGGCATGATTATGGGTCTGGAAGAACCCATGAGGCGTAAATGGGACGTCCTCTTACCATGCCTGTTGTTTGCATACCGGGAGGTGCCACAGAAGTCTCTAGGGTTCAGTCCCTTTGAGCTCCTCTATGGACACCCGGTGCGAGGACCTCTGAGTTTGGTCAAGGAAGGCTGGGAGCAATCTCCCAGGAAACCTCCCCAGGATGTATACAGTTACATGCTGGCCTTCAGGAACCAGACTAGGCGTTTCAGAGAGCTTGCTGAGGCAAATCTGGAAGCCAGCCAGGAGGAGATGAAGCGGTGGTACGACCAGAATGCCACTCTGGTAGAGCTTCAGCCTGGTCAGAAAGTGTGGGTTATGGCCCCTGTGGAGCCCTGTGCGCTCCAGGACAGGTGGACCGGCCCTTTTACGGTGGTGGAGCGCAAGAGTCCAGTTACCTATTTGGTGGACTTGCAGTCTCCCAGGAACCCCTTGCGGGTCCTGCATGTGAACCGCCTGAAGCCCCACTTGGAGAGGTCCCAAGTGGGCATGCTCTTAGCTACAGATGATGGAATGGAGGAGGAGACCGAGCCTCTTCCTGACCTCCTGTCAGCCCGAGAGCAAGATGGATCAGTGGAGGGAGTAAACCTCTCTACCTCCCTGACACCTGAGCAGCAGGGTGACTGTCGCCAACTGTTGGGACAGTTCCCTGACCTGTTCTCCCTGGTTCCCAGTGTCACTCATTGGTGCGTCCATGATGTGGACACTGGGGACAGTCTTCCTGTGAAGCACAAGGCTTACAGGGTGACTGACAGGGTCAGAGCCTGCATCAAGGAGGAGGTCTCCAAGATGTTTGCGCTAGGGGTGATTGAGTCCTCTAACAGCCCTTGGGCCAGCCTCTGGGAAGTGTTGATGGCGCTGCGGAGGGCAGGCCTCACAATCAAGGCGAGTAAGTGCCAGATTGGGCAGGGTTCTGTGGTGTACTTGGGACACCAGGTTGGGAGCGGCCAG